>CVMT01000006.1:1832885-1864511 GCA_000985935.1 Talaromyces islandicus | reverse complement strand
AAAAAAAAAAAAAAAAAAAAAAAAAAAAAAAAAAACCCATTCCCCATCAACCGATAGACGAAAAAGACTTCCATGAGCAAAACTCAAGCGTCCTCTGCAAAGACATCGTCGTCATCCTCCTGGCCCTGCACGTAGCCATTTGTCTGACTATCAACCAAACCAAAGCCCATGGCCAACACACCACCCAGCTTTTCACCCTCGACTTTCGCTTCAGCCATCCCATCCTCCTCCCCCTTGGTGGCAGTCTCGCTCTTGGATGATATGAAATCGCCATCAGAGTCGGTCTCACTCAAACTGATCGCGTTGAGCAACGCCTTCTTTGCCTTTCCAGATTTAGTAGGTGACTTTTGACCATTGTCCCTTTTGGCAGTGGATGCTGCGCGCTTTCCGCTGCCGCTGGATTTGGTGATGCCGTTGGTCTGGCTGCTGCGAGGAGTAGCGTTCTTGGGACGGGCAGCGTTGTTATTGCTGCTGCTGGCGTTTTCCTGGGCACCTTTGGCGAGGTTGTCGGCTATTTTGCGGTACTTGCGGAATTGAGCTTCGACAGAGTTGTACGTTGCACCTTGCCCGAAAACGGTGGCAATTTTGTGGTAATTTGGCTGCATATAGATGTATATGTTAGCATAAGAATTTCAGAGTTTTTTCATAGAAAAGGAACAATTGACAATCGGGAAAGAGAACAAACCTTAAACTCTGTATGAGCCGCGAGAAGAGCGCCCATGAGACGATCGTTGGCACCTGGCGCTTTCCAGTTGACCATTTTGAATTGTAACAGTGTTGTAAAACTTCGGTCTTGGTTGGTAAGTTTTGGGGTCTGGTGAGGAGAGGTGTTCGGTAGCTTACAGATGAGAAGATTGAGGAAGTTGGTGAGGAGCTGATTGAGAGAATAAAGGACGTCTTTGGCGAGGTAAAAGTAGCAAAAGGAGGTTCCTTGAGCAGAGGTTGAGAGATTATGAGCGAGGTAGGAGGAAGTGAGATGCGCTGAAGGTTGAAGAAAGAAGCAGTTGATGTCTGCAGTAGAGATTGATTTAAGATGAAAAATGCGGCAAAGGATGTTCTGACAGATGATGTGAAGGTGGCTGGGAAAAGTCAGGGGGTCTGCCTGTATCAGCGATACTGGACTGACAATTACAGAGCTGAATATCCAGACCCACCAGGTTGCCCTGATTTCCCAACTAGGAAGTTCTAGAGACTCTGGATAGCAACGCCCGGCCCAGCAGTGGAGCACGCAAACAAAGAAGACGCCCTCGCCCCAGCCACAAACGTAGAGAATCCGGTTGATACTCAGCTGGCTCCACTATCGCCTAGTGCCTTCGTCTTTTTTACTCATCGCCCGTGGTTTTTCCTCTTCTCCTCGTCTCCTCTGATATTGACAGTCATCTCTTTACCAATCCTTGCTCTCTCTCAGACTGTCTCTCAACTCTCTCTGATCTGCTTACTTGCTCTTTTCTGTTTTTCATCTGGCTACGCGCACACTCTACTTGTCAAAATGCCTATGCAATGGACTGCCGAAAATGACAACATTGTACGCCATCATCATTCTCTCCCTCTAACCTCCCCATGACTCACCAAACACTAGCTGTTCCTGAAGGTTCTAGAGACAAATAATGTCTTTGTCAACCACAGTGCAATTGCGGAAGCCTGGCGTAAGTTACACTTGCTCCCGTTACACCTCTACCACAGACTGACCTCTCAAAGCAACCGAGGCTGGCAAGGACAGGCCAACTGCGCGCGCCATCTCAGAACGCATTTGGAGGCTCAAGCAAAAGGCCAAACAGCGAGTCTCCGACAGCGTTCCAAACACTCCGCCCGACGCACCCGCAACCCCTCGCACCCCCGGGGGCAGTGGTTCTCGTAGCCGCCGCAGTGGTGGTGGTGGAAGTGCAAGAGTCTCTGTCAAACGCAAAAAGGCGCTTACTCCAGACACCGACAGCGAAGTCGAAACCGAAACACCAGTCGCCACCAAACGCGTCAAGAGCGAGGCTGGGGAAACGGCCATGAGCGAGCTGAAAGGCCTCGAAGTGTCGACGCCGTCCAAACGCTCCCGCAAGCCTGTTCAGTATTTGAACATGGCAGCTTGGGCAGACAGCGACAATAATGGAAACGAAAGCGAAGACTCGTTTGATGCAGACTTCAATCCGGATGAAGCCCCGACGTACTGCACCGAGAAGCAGTACCATCACGCTATCATCGAGGGGATGACTGATGATGTCGATGCCTAGTGTTTTGCCAGGGGATTTTCTTGTTCGAAAAGGTATTGAAAATGTTCTAGAGCAAAAATCGTACTTGTTAGGTTGCGGTAGTAGCTAGGCTCAGAGAAATTCAATGTTTGCTATTTCTTGACAACACTCCTAGTTACACGCATTACTCTCGCTCTCTTGTAGAACAAATAAGACTCTTTTGCACACAAAGCTCTAGAACCTAAGTTGCATTCCTCCGTATTTGGAAATACGCAGAAAAGTTGTTCGTAGTCGGCACTGGCCGTACTAGGCAAGCTTGCGCTTCTTGGGCGACTCGTTTTGAGGTTCAGATCCAGCCTCTTGCTGAGGAGGCTTCTGGGTCTGGCCCTCAGACGAAAACATTGCTTTGAGCCTTCTAACTCGGTGTTCTATGGCCTTTGCGGTCAGGTCTGCAAGAAAATTGTCAGCTTCCATCTGCTGTAGAGAGAGGTGTGTTTACCTTTGCCGAAATATTGGGCTACCAATTCGTAGTCAAGGGCTTTGGATGGCAGTGTGTTAACAATCGCCACAAGCAGCTTCGTGGTTGTTAGCAATGTTCTGAGATATCAGGCGAGAGCAACTGAATCAGGACGTACCTGCTGGTCTGCATCGGCGGACCAGGTCATGCGAGGTTTTGCTGACATGATGATATGTTGATGCGTTGGCTTGGTTCAAATATGACAGAGGCTGATAGTAACTGGGGAAGAGGAGTGTTGAGGAAAGAAGAGAAAGTTTGATAGTGGACTGAATCGGATAGAGAATGCCTATGAGGGTAGCCCAGCCACCTAGCAGTACAGTATAGTTCCACCACGTCATCAGCAAGCTCTTCAAAAGCCTCCATACAGTAATCTTTCTTTCTTTGCGGTGTAGTTGAACCAATACATCTCACTGACTCGCCCAGGACAGAAACTTTCCTCCTTCATCTCACCCTCTCTGTACCCAACTCTTCACTCTCCTAGCTTCCACCTCTGCTTTTGTGACCTTTAACTGCTTGGTGCTTTGCAAGTCGACGAATCTTCAAATCTACCCAAACCATTGCACAATCTATTACACAATGGTCAAGTGGACTCCAGAACTCGATGGGAGGTTCCTCAGCATCGTTCTCAAAACCCTTGGTGTCCATGTATCTGGTGAGCACTGGACCCAGATAGCCTTCGAAATGGGAGAGGGCTTGACAGACAAAGCCTGCCGGTAAGTATAAATAGCGGTTCTTTCTTTGTTGCTGTTGCTTTCCCTTCATCTACTCTACCTGGCCATCTCCTGGACAACCTCACCTCGCATCAACCAGCCATCTATCTCCTGCACACTCCTACTACGCTTCACTTTCAATTACACTACACTACAATACATTACATTCAATTCAGCTACATCTTTGCACGCAAATCAAGCAACATGCCTGTCAGATGGACCAAGGAGGTCGAGAGCCGCTATCTCAGCGTTGTTCTCAAGCAGATCAACGCGCGTGTCTCTGGCGAGGACTGGATCCAGATTGCAGCAAAAATGGGTGACGAGTTTACTCCAAAGGCCTGCACGTGAGTACCCATCATGTTCTCCTCATTTCTTTGTCTTTTCTTTTCTTTGCTTTGTTGTTTTGTTCCCATACTCGCCTCCTCCCACGCTGTCTCTCTACCATCTTGTACTGCTTGATAGTTCATCTTTCTATCAAACCACTCTCTGTCAACTTCTTCTGTCTATTCTACTCTTTACTTTCCTCTTCCTCTATTTTCCTGATTCCATCGCGCCATCATGTCTGGTGGTCGCTGGACCGATGCTTTGGACAAGAAGCTTCTGCTCACGTACATTTCTATCAACGCGACTGGAGCTCGCAATTGGGACAAGGTTGCTGCGGCAATGGGCCCTGGATTTACCATTGCGGCTTGCAAGTATGTCCACTGTTTTCATCTGAATATGCTCTTCGTTTGTCTGTGGAGTTGCCCGCCACCTGTTTTCTCCGTCTCTTTTCTTATTTTTCCTTCTCTGCTCTCGTCTTCTCTTCATTCTTCATCCCCATACCCGGTATCATTTACTTGCACATCCTAATCAAACCTGAACACATCAAACACGTCACCTCATCATGCCTGCCTGGTCTGAAAAAGAAGAGGCGAGCTTCCTCCGGACCATCGTCCAGGTCAAAGGCCTCAAAATCTCCGGCGCAGAATGGGAAATCATCTCCACCCAGATGGACGGCGACTATTCCGCAACTGCGTGCCGGTACCTTTACAATATTCTCATTTGGATCTTTTTTTTTTCCAGTTCTTCTAATACAGACCTAACTTTTTTCTATTTCTCCAGACTCCATTTCGCCAAAATCCTAAAAGACGGAGACATCGACGCCGGTGCTGCTACCACCCCCGATGGCTCTGGCGGCACTCCCTCTACAGCCGGCAAAAAGCGCAAGGCTCCTGACACCGACGGTGCTAAATCTCCTACCAAGACGCCTGCAAAGCGCCAGAAAAAGACTGCTGCTGCTACTTCCAAGGATAAGAACAAGGCCAAGGACAAGGTCAAGGAAGAAGACGAGGAAAACCAGGAGGATGTCCTTTTGAAACAGGAAATCAAAGAGGAGTATGAGCTTCAGCGCGGTGGTGAGGACTCTGACTAGGTGTGAGGTTTCGACACAGTTGGTAATTTCCCCCTTCAGTATCTATATTTGTTGCATAGCTGACTCATTCGTTCAGGCCAAGTCGGGGGCGCCATCAAGTACAATCGCAATCACATCCAACTTGCCATGTTTCTACGTGATCAGTGGCTCGCATATCCAGTTTCATTTTGACGTCGCAAAGGCGGTTCTTTTTTTCTTTTTTTCTTTTAATTTTCAGGTTTCTCATCAGTTTCGAAGCATGGAGTGGATTGGAAAAGGCGACGTGATCTCGTTGGGATGTATCTAGGAAAGTGAAGCAAGCAGCAGAGAGAATGCAAAGTCTATGCTGGCTTTTCTGAACGTTTTTATTTCTTTTATTCAAGGCTAATTAAAACTCTTGCGAGATAGTAAAAAAAAACAAAAACCCCATAAGTATTGCATTCCTAGTCTCGGAGGAATAACAACGAGCTGATCAACACAGCAAATCCGAAGCAGGAAAATAATGACGGTCTTGAAGAGACCAGCTAGACAAAAAAGTATTAAATAAATAAGAAATAATAACAAAATTGGCAAGGCAAATACGCAGATAAAGAGTTGGATGCGTCTCCGGCAGTCCGTTTGCTGCGGAAAACCTGCAACACCAGCAGAGTCCGTCGTGGGCTTTGCTGTTTCACACTTCCCTGCAGTCAAGCTCCTCACAGCAGGCATGTCTTTCTTTCCTCAAAATGACACAGGCTCAGGCTCAGACATGTTGCTTGTTGGTGTTTATCAGAAGAAAAAAATCACAATATCAACAGGAACAAGACAAAGGGTGTTCTTTCATTATCTGCTGTGGTATTTGTGTTGACAAACACAGACGACACACGACAACGAATCGCCGTGATGTGCGTGTAGTCAGCTGATCACTGCAAAACATTTCTCAAGCTGCACCACGCACGCCCTCTCTGTGTCTCTCCCTCTCTCTCTCTATCTCTCATAAGATTGTCACATTCTCAGATTGTCGCCATGGCTAGCAGTGGCCTGCCCACTCCGCGGCGGAGCAAGACGATGCCAACAGAGGGCCACATGACAAAGTTCCTCTACAGCATATTAAAACAGCTCGACCTCAAGCCTGTAAATACATATCTGCCTTGTCCTTTTCTTTTAATATTTTTTTGCTAACTTGGGCAAGATCGACTGGAGTCTCGTAGCAACCGAACTGGAGATTTCCAACGGCCATGCCGCGCGCATGCGATACTCGCGATTCAAACAGCAGATGGAAGGCACCGTCTCCGTGCCCAGGGCTGCAAAGCAACAGCCGAAAAAGGGTGTTGGAAAGGGCGACATGGCGAAAGGCGCAAAGCTCGGAAAGGAGAAGGCTGCTACCATCTCCTCGGGCAAAGGAGGAGAGTCTTTTGTTGTTTCTTCCAAAAAGCGGAGAGCGTCTGATCAGATGGTAAAGCAGGAGATGGCTGATTCCAACCCGCCAGTTATGAGGAGACAGCAAATGGCAGAGTCTTCGTCTTCGTCTTCGTTCCCTCCTATACCTGCAAAGAGGATGATGGCTCCGAATGGAATGATGCTGCCAGTCTCGAGTATCAACAACAGTAACAGCAGCAGCAACTCAACACCTTTCCAATACGCTGTCCCTCTCCACTCTCCTGGCCAAATGACCGTGAGCCCAGACGAGATGATGATGATGATGATGAACCACCAATACAACTACCAGCAGCCTTCTTCTCATCCGCACTACGTGTACGACAGTATCAACAACGCTGATTACACCACCGACCCCTTTGCACAAGACAGCTGGAATCACCACGAATACTGCTTTTCCGGCTGCTGCAATCCTCCTCCGTACCCGTCTTCGCCGAACATGTACCCTAGCTACCAAGCTACGCTCCCTACACTGTCGACTAGTAGCACGCCGTTTTCGTCTCAGCAGCAGCAGCAGCCGCAGATTCATCCACAGTTGTTGCAGCCGCAAAATGTATGGGTGCCGGTGAAGCAGGAGGGAGGGGGTGAAGGTGTGTCTGATGAGTTGCTGGTCAAGGTGGAAACGGGAGGGGATTCGGAGATGCGAGTTGATGAATAGATGTTGGGGTTTTCATGTTTATTTCCTTTTTGTTTTGAATTGTTAGCTTTAAATTTTCAAGATTAGTGCGGTTGGTATTAGATGGCTTGTCATGTGCAGGAATTTTATTAATTTAGATGGAATATCATGGAGTTGTCTGCTGAACAAGAGTGAATAACTATTTACTAAGCTCTGGAATCTCTCACAAATACAAAAAACTTAAACTTAACAAACTTGTACTGTCAACCCTCCAATACAAAAACTCTCTCATCTCTCCATCATTTCCTCCCACCTTTTTTTCTTCTTTCTCACTATCACTCCCCTTCACCTCTCGACATACATCAGCCACCACTTGTCACTTGTCGCTCTAGTAACACACAACTACATCCCCTTTCTATCTCCATACATGGTTACTATTATTATTTAACATACTGGCCATTTCCAGTCTTTCCAATTGAGCAAAATGCCTCCCAAGAAATCCGACAACAAGTCCACGAACCCAGCTCCCACCGAGAACGCAATCAAACCCGAAGATGCCGACTTTTTCCTGCAGTGTCTCAAGGCATTTGGCTCTGATGGTGCGGTGAGTCATCAGTCATCAGCCCCAACAACAACAAAAACCCCTCGTTTGTGTCTGTACTTTTTGGTGTGCTAATTTTTGGTTGTCAAAGATGGATCTCGCCGTTGTCTCTGTAGCTATCGGGCATACCAACGTCACGTCTACGCGCAACACTTTTGCTCGTCTAAAGAAGAAATGGGGTTTTGGAAACATTCCAGTCAAGAGTGCTGGAAGAGCTGCCAAGGCTAGTGGTGGTGGTCAGGATGGAGGGAGTGTTCAGGGTCTGCCCCAGCCCCCAAGACTTTCTTCCCTTTTTTTAAAAAAGAAAAAAGTCTTCTAATAAAAACACAGACGACGTTCTCAAATCCAAATCTTCCACCGGCAAAGTCGTCAAAAAACGTGCTGCTCCAAAGCCAAAGTCCAAGACATCCAAAGCCGCTCTTGAAAAGGAACATGTCAGGACCGAGGAAGACGCGGGCGCTACTGACTCTGATGTCAACCCTGACGATGTGAGTGAGGAGGATGCTTAGAGATATGGAGTATACATTGGGTTTTGGAGGAATCGAGAGGGGTGGTGGTTATTTCGTTATGGATGGTGCATGCATAGCAGATGTTTCTCATGGCTTCATTGGTGATCAGATCATTTAGCTAGTACAGTTACAGGGGATCCTTGATAATTGAATCTTGAATTACTCGAAACATTTCACTAACCTAACTCAATTTCTTTTCTTTAACGCTAAATTCAAGGCAAAACCAGCCTGTTTTCCGGATCCCAATTGCCGGTTGCCCTGCACGCCTGAGACTGTCTTTTCCCATCGTCTCCAGCCATCTTCTTCTCTTTCACTCACCAGGCCCCACCACTTTCTCCTCACAGCCATCTTACTGTCACTCACCTACTTGAGATTGCAAGGTAAGACTGATCCCATGACTTTTCTTTCCTTTACACCCCCATATCTTGATTCAGTTCCTTTCAAAAATTCCGGCAAACATTGACATCACTTTTCCCTCCCTCCCGAAGAAAACCACGTCTCTAACACCAAAAGACACCAATCCTCTTAACTTCTTCCCTATTTATCTTCTTTATCGATCCTGCAAAAAGGAAAAAAAAATTTTCAAAATGGCAGCCCGCCTCACCGAAAACGACCAAATCGAATTCCTGCTCTCGTGTATCCGTCACTCCAATTATGGACAGGTGCGTATCTCCCCAGCACAAGTATGAACTTTGACAAAGTTTTGACTTCTTTTTCTTTTGAATAGGTGGATTTCGATCATGTTGTCAAAGAATGCCAAATCGTTAGCAAGGGCGCTGCGTACGAGCCATCCCATCCCTTTTCTACACATGTTTACTAGAGAGAGACACTAAGTTGCAAACAAAATTGTTATTATTATGTACAGCGCAAAACGGTTGAGTCGTCTTTTCCAACGATACCCAGCAGTATCAAAGCCTGCTAGTGGTGGTGATGGCAATACTACTACCACTACAGCTTCAAACACACCCAAACCTGCCACCGACGGCGATGATGCCTTGGAGGATACTACAGCTGGAAAGAAAAGCGGCAAAGGCGGTAGCCCTGCTAAGAAATCCTCCACCACTGCTGGTTCTGGTGCTGGTGCAGTTATCCCCGCCGGAGGGGTCACCAAAAAATCTGCAAGTCCCGCAAAACGCAGGGCTAAAAAGGGCAAAACTATCACCACTACTGCTGCTGCTACTACTCCGACTGCGGCTCCTGTGTCTGGAGAACAAGATGAGTTACTACTCCATGAAATGCCCAACGTCGAGGTCAATACCGAAGAACCCTACGAGAGCGAGATTTTTGGCAGCGGCGACATGTACAATGCAAGCATTGATCCAGCGGGGCTTTTTGAAACTGACGCCTGATTCTGACTGCAACAAGGGCTTCGATTGAGAGGGGAGGTAAAAGGGGGTTTGGTGCTGGTTTTGCAAGAATATGGCTTCTTTTTAAGAATCGTTGGTGAACCCGTCTAAATTTCTACTTTTGCTCGGAAATGGATAGGTTGAATAAGTGATAAAAGATATTCACAGGTAGATAGGAAATAAACACCCGGCTACCATCAACACTACATGTACTCTTCCTATCCAGCATCGATATATACTTCTTCATATATACAAAACCAAATCGTAAATAACAACAAAGCTCAAGAAAAAGAGAAAAAGAGAAAAGAATCAAGAAAAAAATCATCAAGGGTATATCGTATCTCATATCACACACACACACACACACACACACACAAAACTTTATATATCAGCCATAACAGATTGCAAAAGATTCTTTTTATATTCACGCAGCGCAGACTCCTTCCGACGCATCTGATGCCGCAGTCGCATATACCGCTGTTTCCAGTTCCCTCCTCCCCCTCCTGCGTCTTCCGTCGAACCGGAAATAAAATCATCGTCGTCGTATTCATTATCGTCATCCTCGGTGTGAGCAAAGTCAGGTGGCGGTGGTGGTTCACTGCCTTCGGACTGGCCATGTGCTAGGGACAGGTTGCTCAGCATGTTGCTGAATCCAAGGGCATGGCAGTCGACGATCAGCGAGTAATATACCCGGCTTGAAGAGTCATTGTTTGATGGGCCGGCACCATTTTGAGATGACGTGTTGGTGACTTGAACAGTAATAGACGAAGTAGATGATGCGCCGCTGTCGCGTGCCAAACCAAATTTGTGGCCCACACTGAAATACATGGCACAGAACATGGCCATTGACTCTGTAGGCATTGTCGGGTACATGGAATAGAGCCTTTGCACAGCGACATGCGCGAGTGTGCCAGCTTCGTCGGGCTCGAGGGGAGCGGAGCGGCCGACGAGCTTTTTGGCATGCATGATTTTGCTGGCGATGGCGCGGGTTACTTCGTCCAGTGATAACTTGGCAGTTTGCTGCTGCTGCTGCTGTTGATGATTAGGATGATAGTTATGGTTAGGAGGTGGTAACTGCAGTCCTCCTCGATCCGTTGCCATTGACCGGAGAGATGCAGCATCGTCAACGTCGTTATTTGAAGTAGCAATCGACGCGCGGCGGCCATCGAATCGATTCGGGGCATCATTAGTACCGTTGAGTACAAGCGTCGGCGGTGTCGCCAGGCGCACCGGGTATCCGTCGTGTTCTGGGACATGTAGGTGAAGTCTCTCTGGCCTTGCAACACCCGATTGCTCGAAGGAATTCGGTGTCGAGTGACGTGGTGGCGGTCCTAAAGACATGTGGTCTACACCCATTGCTGGAGATGACCGAATGCTGGCAGCATGACCCGGCGTATGTGTCCGTCCAGGATTCACAGGAAACGAAGAGAATGGACCGTTTGGAGCGGATCCGCGATTAGGCGGTCTTCCTCTAACCTTTCCTGTCATTGACCCCGTATTGCTAGGCCATGCAGAGGACACAGCAGGTCCATGTCGCCGACGACGAGGCTTTTCTTGCGAGACCACGGCAGACCGAGGCTCGACAACAGATCCCGGCTCCGGTTCATGGTTTCTTGGAATCACCGCTGACCGCGGGAACCCCGGAGGAGAGCCCTCCCCTTCAAACGGTCGCCAGCGTAGGTCTTGGCCAGCAGCCAGAGAACCAGGGTGATGATGATGCTGCTGATCAGTCCCAAATGAAGACGCAGCGGCGGCCCATGGATCGTTGTGTTCGGCATCTTCCGGGAAGGCGCTGAACGGAATAGCACTGTGCGGGAAATTTGCTGCGTGGGCAGCCAGCGAGTTCCCGTCAATAATGGTCATTGATGTGTCTAGCTGTGGTCGTTTGAGATAGCGGAGCTCGTCCCGTTCTCGGTCTTCGACGCGCTTTCGGCCCCGCTTTGGTTTCCATTCAGGCACTAGAGCGCGCAGAGCCAGGTCTTCTTCCAAGGGAACGCCGTCTCTTTCCTCGCTGCCTGGCCCGTTTCCACTGAATACAGGGAGTTGTTTGTAGTAGATGTGATCGTGGCCGAGAAGATATTCAAAAAATGCATCCACATGCATCGCACGCATCCAGCGCTACACTATTAGCACTACATAAGATATTAAAAAAAGACAAAAGTACGCAGTCATACCTTTAGCCGAACAGCATACTGCTGCACCTTTTGCGTGCTCTGCTTCTTTTCGAGCGAAGGAGGCTCGACACCCAACTCAATGGCCAGCTGGATCCAGGTCTTGAGCTCCTTGCGGTCCAATTTCCGAATCAGCTCCCACAAGGCAAAGGTACTAAAGCTCTTCCCATCGCTGCGCGGCGGGCCTCGAAACGTCTTTCGCAGTTCAATGGAATTCGTATTCGCAGGGACGTTGGGGTTGCAGTACATGATAAACGCGACGTAGGCATCGTCTATCGTTTCATCGGTGACATCTCGCGATGGCAGTACGCGGCGGTCAGCATCGTCCACAGAGTCGTGAGACATAGCTCGCGGTGGGGCAGCGCTGCTGTTGTTGTCGACAGGCGGCGGAGGCGGAGGCGGCGGCGGCGGCGGCGACATGGACACTCCTGCGCGCAAGCCCGACGGCACCATGGTGCCAGAAAGCGGCCCTCTAGGCGACGATTGCAAGCTGCGCGGTGGTGTTTCTTTGCGGCGCAACGGCGGAGAGTGAGATGCAGCTATTCGGCTCCGCGCGCTTCCAGGAGAGCTGCTGCGCAATGGGGTGTCATAAACAGACGGGTACTTGGCGTATTGCTGGACGACCACAGCATTGTTGTCAGCATCAGCCGGCTGCGGCTCGGGAGACTTGGAAGGTGCCTCCATCTGGCTCTTTCTTTTGGGGTACTATATCAGGTGTATATAACGTGAAGGATCGCGGAAGTCGATCTTCCGATACGATAGCTCTCTCTGTCTCAGAGACAAACAAACCGCGGGCGTATACTCTGTACAAGAATCGGCTGCATCACAAATAAATGACAAGCTCAGCAAGACCACTCAGACGATAACAATGCGACAGACGTCGTCGCATCAGCAGACAGCAAGACGCACATCGCGGGCCACAGAGCAGAGCAGAGCAGAGCAGAGCGGAGCAGAGCGGAGAGGAGAAGCAAAAGAGGAGAAACTGGAAGCTGCCGCCGTCCCTGAGCGCGTTCTATTTTGGGCTGCGGGGCTTGCCGCTTCCCGCGCCGATCCCTGCCTAGTCGGTCACGTGTGTCCACTAGTATATTTATTGTTCTTATATTTAGGCATATTTAGGCATATTTAGATATATTTAGGTACATCCCTCGATGTTGTATTGCATTTATTATTCTCTACGGTTCTATGCTGGACTGCAGCCCTGACTGTGTAGCGCCCGCAGAGCAATTTCACGCAGCAGATCAAGCGACAGGTCAAAACCCTCATTTCCATCATACCCAGCCGGCAAATGGCGTCCCCAGAGATGGCGTTTTGTGATCCGAATGGCCTGTTGCGCAGCATGGGCTGGCGTCGGATATACAGTCTGCAATATAAAAATTATTAATAATCACACACAGGTATGAAGACAGAGAAAATGACTTACTTCGCGCTGTACAGAGCGCGGACTTCCACTCGCATCGCGTTCAAACACTTCGACATCGCCTTCGACCCTATCCTCCAAACCCTTGGTCCACTTCAGGACGATGACCAGCTGGACATCAGGACGACCGCCAGTGAGCCACAGCTTCATATCCTCGTGAAGTTGGCTGCGGCTCTCGCTCCATCCGGCTTCCACTACTATTGTCGGTACCTTGGAACTGCCCGGTATGACGCATCGGTCTGGCTCTTTTGCTGAATGAGAATATGGAGGAGCAAATGGGACTTTGTCTGAGAAGTGGCTATTAGTCTCAACCTTGCATTAAAAAAAAGGTACTAAACATACCTAGACTGGCTACCAGATGAAGACCCATATAATCCTTCCAAGAGATGAAGCTCTGCCGCATCGCTTGTCCCAGACACTCATGCATCCAACGCCCGTGGCATTCATGCACTCTGCAGGTATTAATGACGATGGAGAATTTCTTCAGAAATGAATTCCATGAGTATCTCCAGGCCTTTTCTTGGGTATCTATAAGTCCGTCGATCACTCTAAAAGCGATCTTTGCTTCAACGGAATGAAAACAAAGACAGCATTCTTCTACAGCTGAGTTTTGCTCGTGAAAAATGTAACTCAGGATCAGGTATTCTGACGGTTTAAATCCGGTCGGGTTCTGGTGGTGCGCTACCACGGTGTTTCCGGTAGCTGTAGTTCTGGTAAGAAGCGCTGAACACATGGCCGTTTTACTCGAGGTCGCCACACTAGGTGATTAGGTGAGTTGTCGTACAGACAAGTAAATGTTCGATAAATATAACAATAAGGAACTGAGAGGAAAAATAGGATAAAAGACAAAGCGAAGGAGAAGTGGCAGAAATTCAGGCAGGAGGCGGTAGTTTCCCGCACGAAGTCATTGCGAGTTGTTCTTTCCGCAGACGGCTCAATACAAGTAGAATACCGTATTTATTTATTTCCCAAGGAATATATACTTTTTATTTTCCTAAAACCCCAATGCTAATCTCAGTTGTTTGGTGACACAATCGGTTTCTAGTGTCTAACCCTAATTTCCACCAAATCATGGCTCTCCTTGGCAGCATAGTCAAGCCAGCCAGCTAAAAAGTGAATTTGGGAGGGCTATTAAGACAGATAAGAGGATTATGTTAAGAGGTAACCAGTTATGTCTCCTTTAATATAACTTTTATGGGGTATACGTTCATTGCCTCGTGTTGTTTGAACAATCTTGAGAGAAGATCTGGTTTCCATTTTCGGTAATATTTCTCCCCTATCGCAGACATGAGTTGTAATAATGTTTTAACACTCAGATACAAACATTAACGAAAAACTGCAGTTTAAATAAATAGATAGGCCAGCAGATCAAGCAGGCTTGTCAGGAATTGCGTCCATCACATTAGAAATATTAAAGAAAATAATGTACATGTTCCGCCATAATATCTACCCGTCGTCCGCCAATTGGCTTGGATGCCCTAAATTATGACGTGAAAATTGATCAGCTGATTGATAAATCTCCCCGTACTTGTGAATGGTTAACATAAGTATAAGCCCGAGAAATATATTAACAATTAAATCTATAGTATGTATGGTGAGAAGAAAGGGTTGTGCGATGAAGGTTCCCCATCAAATACCCAATGCTTATTAACACATGATCATTAAAGAATGCCCCAAAAATTAACCTGGATGAAAACGGAATGCGAGGATAACAGAAGGACAAAAGCATTATTTCAGCTTCCTTGTTGTTATTCAACTAGCCGGGAAAAAATAATTATCGGAATAGAGGGTATTTAAACGAATTTCTCCCAGGTGTAACGCATATATGAAGATGGTACAAAAAGAAGAGATAAGAAATGGATTAGATAAGAGAGAAAATCAATGCTATACTGCGAATCTGGCGTTCCCTCTGTTGTAGAATGCTTCCTAGTCACTGTGATTTTGACCTTTGCGTGGTGAGGCATCTTCAAGTCCAGGTGTTTCAGGGTTGCTTGGGTTGTAATAATTTCTTTTTCTTTTCTTCGCATTGCTGGACATGGGTCCTTGGGTAGCCTTGACTGGACGCTCAACCCTATGTTGCTGCGGCTCAAGATTGTCGGGCTGTTGTTCATTGAGTTTTGTTTCATAGATGTTTTGGCATGCTCAAGGTGACGGACTCTCTTGGGCAGTTTTGCCACTTTCAGCACCAATTCTTCATTTGGTAATTCGCTTGAAACAATGAGAGCAGTGTGGTCGCGACAAATTGGACGCCTGCTGAGCTTGGCAGAAGACGAGTGTCCACTTGGGCCTTGTATACTAGATTGTACAGTATAGACCATAGAATAGTAACAGATTGATATGATATAAATTACGATAAGATAGGCTATCTAATCGATAAGAGATAAGCACCGGGGCCGGAGTTTCCCCATTCGGCGACGCCCTCCTTCCGCCGATATCGATCGCGGCTGCTGCCTCTGCCAGGCCTGACCGTTTGCTTCTTGCAACTCTCGCAAAGCATCCTTGCTGTGTCCCAGTCTGCCTGTGCCCTCTCTCCACAAGCTCTCTGTCCCGATCCTGCAAACCAGCATCCAGAGTTTTTCGAGTATCATGCATGATGCATGAGCTGATGCACGGGCAGAAGCTAGCTGGACAGCCCCACTTCTGACCACCACCCACGCTTCGTTTATCGGCATCATGGTTTCTTCTCCTCCTTCTTCAGGACTGGCGGCGGCGGGGACACGATCTCGCCCAGTCCGCAGCAGCAGACGGCGAGTAGAGTCATATACCGAAGAAACCTCGGACGCTTCGGACTCCAGCAGCGAAGTTGTGGAACAGCTGGCAACGTCCTGGCCTGCTCGCTCTTCCACCAGGCGCGCTCGCAATAATCAAGAAGACCCTGCAATCATCGCTCGCCCGAAACGCACCACGCGCGCCCCGAAATCGTACCGGGAGCCCTCCTCAGACGAAGATTTGGATCGTGTGATCGCGCGGTATCCTGAAATGGTTACGTCGGCCAGTACCAACCCGCAACCCGCCGCGGGCCTTCCTCATCGCGTTACCAGACAGCAGACCAGAGCATCTCCTAACAAGAGGAAGAAAGCTACAGTGGTATCACCTCGCAAACGCCGCCGTCCGGAGCTTGTCGATGTCGAAAACATTATTCCGACTCCGAGCGGGCCTGTGCCTCCCTGGGACACTCTGCCATATCACATACTCTTCAACATCTTCTTCCACGCCGCCCACCCTCTGGTTGACTACAGGCAAGGCAGCTATATGCCTTCGGTGAAATGGTTACTGGATGTCTCAGTACTCTGCCATTCGTTTACAGAACCGGCACTGAGCGTGCTTTACCACACACCCGTTCTCGTCCCGCCCGTAAAGGCGCACAAAATCCTGCGGCTTTTGTCTCTGCCACTCGATGAAGTCTCTTTCGACTATGCCAGAAAGGTACAAGAGGTCCTGGTAGATGTCCGTCAGACTTTGGCATACAAGGCTGCGGCACCCTATGGGTATTTCGATATCTCCAAGCTCATAGAAAAAGTACCACATATCAAAACGCTTCGGCTGTATCACAGCGATGACGGAATTTCACCGTACCGCCTTGCAGACAACGCTCACCGGTGGAGCTATCCCTCGACCTTGTTCGACACGCTCAGAGAAAAGAATTTGCGACTCCAGACATTTGATTGGAATGCACGTTTTTGTGAACCGCGATCGCTTATCAAGACCATGTTGACACGCCATCTGGAAGCTCCTTTTCAAACCATTCGCACTTTACATTTGTTCCAAATCCCATCCGATGACACTAATTTAGAGAGTGAGAGTGACGTGGCCAAAATGGGTGATAAACTCATCGAAGTTGGACTTGCCACAGCCTTGCGGCGACTCCCGGAGCTGCGAACTGTGACATTCACCGACTGCATGGCAGTCAATGAACTTTTGTTTGCTGGCATGCCATCCACGTTAGAATCACTGACTCTCGATAACTGCGATGAAGCCGCGACTTTCTCCCTCACGGCCTTCTTGAGCAACCGCGGGTCCAACTTGCGGGAACTAGTTCTCAAGCACAATCGGCACCTTAACATGTCATTTACAACAACTCTCCAAGAATCTTGCCCCAAACTAGAACGACTATCGACCGACTTTATCATGCACAACTGGCCACCGTATTTTGATGGAATGCCCCACTTTGACGGGCTCCTCAAACCAGGCGAAATCCCGACATGGCCAAAGACTCTTCGAGAGCTTGAACTGCTGCAGTTGCGCCAGTGGGACAAGCCTCGCGCAGCAGCATTCTTTGGGTCGCTGATCGATGCTGCACCAGACCTGCCGGACCTGCGTTCAATCGTGATTAGCGCCGCTGTGGAAATGGGATGGCAGGATCGAGCCTCGTTCCGCCGACAATGGATGAAGAAATTCGAAAAGACATTTCTTCGCAAAGACGGCGGCGGTGTGCGGAACTCAGACAAGACAGCGGTAGTGGCGTCTGGAACCGATCTGCCTCCTGGGCCTTTGGGTCGGCGACAATCGCATCGGGAGAGTGCTCGCTTAGCGAAACAGCGTCTTTCTGGTGTTGATGACGACTCTGAGGATAGTAGTTCGGACAATGACCCTAGCGAAGGAGGGAATTCGGAAGAAGACGCCACCGAGGTTAAATACGTCCAAGGTCTATGCGATATTGTAAACATACGTATCGACAATCTCAGACCCGCAGACACACAATTCAACGAAGGTGATTTCTTAAATTCCGAAGAAAGTGGCGATGAAGACTGGAATGGAGAAGATTGGGAACCCGGAGATGACGGACATGCCTGGTGAGGTATTTTTCTTTTTCTTTTATCTTCCATCTCATTTCATCTATGAAATTGTTGTGGTTCTGTTTCAAGTTTACATTATTTGCTCGGAGTTTGTGTCAGGGAAACGGGGGAGGGAGTTGTCTTTTTCATAGGAGTTTTTCTTTTTATCGATCTTCCTGTAGTATCTAGATCTTTTTATCGAGTGATTCTTTTTCCCCCTACAGTTGTTGAGAGGTTTCGTCGAGGAAAGTCATCAAGCATGGAATGACGGCGTTTTCGAATATCATATCAGATTACAAACAAGCAACAGCAAGCAAGGATGAATGGCGATGGCAAGCAGATGTGTGCGGGCATTTATCACTCATATCACTCAAACATGTATGTATTTACGAGACCACCAATAATAACAGTGGCCCAAAACATATGCAAGTATTACTCAAATTACACCTACAGATTTAGAGAGAAAGAGAAATGGAAGATTTATTCGAAAGAAAATAAATAAAAAAACTTCACGCAACAATCCCCAAATCCCGCTCCTCAATCGCCATCCTAACCTCATCCGCATCCTCCCCCCGCTCATTCATCACCCACACCAGCGTATCCGCAAAAGTCTCGCCGTTATTTCGAAACCAGTCACCCAGTGAATGCACATACTCTTCGACATGCTCCTTGAGCGGGGCATGGTCACGCAACCACAGGATCTGGCCGGGATCGAGTTTGAGCATATCTTGCACGATGTAATAGTGCGGAATCTCGTCGCCCCAGCCTTCTTGACCAGGGTCATGGAAAGGGTCGGAGCGGAGCTTGGAGGCGAGGGATTGTTTGTTGGATAGGGATGAAGTCGGAGTGTAGTGAGTGTGGAAAAAGGTGTCGTTGTTGTTGCCGCCATTATGAGTATTCTCGAACCGGCTGAAGTAGCTTCCCCCAGATAAGTTAGGACGATAGTTGAGGTGAATGTTAAACGACAACGGGTGCGTATTCTCCGGATATCGTTTGTGAAACTTGCGCTGAATATTGCCATTGCTGGGACAAATATGGTTCTGCACAACGTCTCGAATAATCATACGCACATCCTCAATCTCGGCCAATTCCTCCGTCGTCCAATTATGCAACAGCTGCGCCCTCTCCATCACCACATTCCGCAACCGCCGAGAAAACCGGTCAAACTGATGAACATGGAAAGCACGGTTATACAGCCAGAGCCGATAAATCGCGCGACGGAGACGAAACCGCTCTTCGCTGGTCAACAGGCGACGGCTTTCGTAGTCAGTTTTCCATTTCTTCACGGGGTATATCGCTTCCCATTTCTGCGCCACGCGCCCGACCTGAATAACCTGTTTGAGGAGGGCGTCCGACAGAGATGCTTCGCGGACGAGGTGCGCCGGTTGGCTTGCGTTTTGGGTTACGATTTGGATGATATCGTGTAAAGGGCCAAATTCGGTATTGGCGACTTTCATGAGTATCGAGAGCTTGGACGACGAGGCCAGAACACCATGAAGCCGGCGGTTGGTGGCGTCCAGGTGCAGGACGTCGGAAATCGAATCGCAGGAACGGAACACTTGGAGCAAAAGCTCCGTGGGGAGATCTTGTAGATTCATGGGTAAGGTGATAAACTATAGGAACAATATCATCAGCACACTTCCCGTGAATCAACGTCGTCGGTGAAGCTCGTACCCCGGAATCTGTTGTATTTAGCTTGATAGCTAGCTCTAAAAGCGTCTTTCAATCGAACTGAACAGAATGATTATATTTTGAGAACAAATCTGACAAGTTTGGATGTTGTAGCTTTCGTTGGAACAAGAAGAAAGAAAGAAGTCGACAACGTGAATAAGGAATAAGTCACGTCGTCGTCGAGGCGCGCAATGATCTATCCGACAATGACCCCTTCTTTGGGGCTACTTCCAAGGGTTCCGAATTGAAAAAGAGTCATAAAAGCAATTTTCTCCTGGGCATACCAGCCCTGCAATCCAGAAGGACTGCTGATGATATGGACAGCCATGATGCGTGGTTTGTTTTTGGGAAAGGGAGGTTGGGGCGAATGGCATATTTAACTTATATTGCTTGGTTATGTAAGCCAGCCACCGCTAGTAAACTTAACTATCAGCTTATCAGACTACGTGTATACATGTACACACATGCAACTGCAGAATACTTGGTGAGTATTCGTTTAATAATGCAAAAAAAAATATATGTAGCTTTTGATTCATCATGTATCGTAACTCCAGAAACGCCGACCAGCATACATGAATACTGATATCACATCTGAGTAAACAAACCATCTTACAAGAACAACTTTTAACCAAACACTTCTCTCGTGTCCAGCGCATCTCTCTTCTTCCCTTCTCGGCCCAGGCCCAGCGACGACTTCTTCGCCAAGTGGTCCGTCTGCGTATCCCGGCGCTGGGCGTACCGACTCGCCTTTTGCAGGCGCACATCGCGACGGACCTGGTTGGGACTGACGTATTCCTTGTTTTCGTAGATAACCGGTCCACCAAAGCTTCCTTCAAGAATGACAATCGGGGTTAAGACAAGGCGCGGTCCAATCTCGACGAGCGAGATATCGGGCAGGCCATCCTTGCTCTTGGACGGCCGGGGCTTTTTCTCTTCTTTTTCTCCTTCCTTTTCGGTGCTATTGCTCTTGGAGTTGCTGTCCTGCTCCCGAATCTCATACACTCTGATCCAGATCTTGCCATCAACGCCAAACACGCCAATGATGCGGTCGACAAACGGCTTCATACCCTTGACGCCGCGCTTGGGAACACAAAACACCTTGCGCAGCATCTCCCTAATCAAACCGCGATACTCGGTACCCGCAGCAACAGATCCACCCATCTCCGGACCCTTTTCATCAAACGACTTGTCAAACACAACAACGCCGCGCCCTCCCTTGAGACAGTTTCCCGCAAACCCGGTACCCATTTCGCCCATGGTGTGCAAGTTTGTAATGGAGAATTTGATCGTGGGGCCGTTGGGCGGGCGTGCAAGCCACAAATACAGGTCTTGGCCGCGCTTTCGCGCCTCAAGAAAGAAAACGACATTGCACGAGTGTAGTTCGGCAAGTGAGTTGAGAAGATTGTTGTATCCACCGCTCTTCTTCGTGTCCAATTTATTTTCCTTATGCGTGTGAGGAAGCAGGGCGGTCATGTCGGAGAGGAGATGTCGGTGTCTGGAGAAAATTAGAAATCCGACCAGAAAAAAAAAAGGGTACGACTTACCGGTGCGTAACTCCTCTCGACGTGAGCATCAGAACACGAGTCTTGGGCATCGTCCCATCGCTTTTGCCTCCATTGACGCTAACCCCACCATTTTCTTCTTCCTCGTCGTCGTCGCTGTCGGTATCGCTAGTGTCCTCGTCAAGCAGCTCCTCCATATCAATATCCTCGTCGTCTTCAGCCACAGGACGCTCTTGCTTTTTCTTGGAGATGGATTTGTAGACGGACGCCATTTTGCTTCAATGACTTGCTGACAAGTCTTAGAAAAGAAATACAAAAAGGCAATGCGACGAAATTCTCATGCGGAAGATTAGAAGCAATCCTAATCAGTATTTTTTTTTTCTTGGGCTATCGATCCCGGCGGCAGAACTTTTTTGATCTTCACCGCCTGTACGTAGCCCCACTTAGGTGGCTGGCCAATTAGCGATCAGATACAATTCTAATTTGTGTAGAGACTACCAAGTATATATAAGTTAGATGAGGTGAATAAATTAAATTGCTATCAAGTGTCAACTTGGATTCCCAGTGATCTAAAGCACAGAAAAGAAGAGAAAAAATCACACAGCCACCTAGTTTAACATTTTCAGGATATCATTTGCATAAGGTCTTGGCACCAAACAAGAAGAAATGGATGAAGCAGTAACAGCAAATCCAAGGGCTAGAGAAAAAAGACATATAAAATGGAACGAAATGGAATGAAAAAAAAAGAACATTCATGACTACATCAACCATACGCATCATTCGTAAATAGTAGCAACGTTTCATTGTGAAAATCCACCGCTGTTGTTGTATCGATTTTGTGGCGGTGGTGGAGGAGGCAATGTCCATGGTCCGCTCACAAATTGAGGATCAGCGGGTGTATGTCGAATGGGGGGCTCCGAACCAGGCATTTCGGCGATCATACCATTCGGTGGAGGTTGGTTCATATGTTGGGGGTTGCTGGGTTGGCTCGCTGGGTGATTCGGGGTCTGGCTGATTCCGACTTGATTATCTGGCAATTCGGCAATAAAGGAGTTGGCCGGTCTGTTGGTTGGTGTGTGGCTGCTAGACAGGGATGTCAAGCTGGGGTGGTGTGATAGATTTCCTTGCTGGGGGTTTACATTCGAACCAGGTAGAGATGTCATGGATGAGTTGTTCGCATAGTTTGACGCAACAGCTGGAGACGCAGGTACTGCCCCACTTCCTGGCGTAAAGGGTGTGCTGTGCTGGGAGCCATGTTGAGGATGTTGGTGATACATGCTGGTCATTTGTTGCTGTTGTGAAGGATCTGGATGATTTTGACTTTGAGGTCTTGCCATCTGAATATCACCAGGCGCTTCGTATATAGGATGACCTTGTTGGTACGGATTTCCCGCGAATTGGGTCGGCTGCTGAGGAGGTTGCTGATGAGACACCGTGGGGTTGTGAAACTGCGGCTGGCTAGCAGGATTATTGGGGTCTTGTTGTAGATGAGTCACTGTAGGCTTTGTCGCATGAGGTATTGTGGGCTGCGGGCCCAATTGCCATTGAGGCTGAGCAACGGGTGGCACGGGTGCGTGGCTGCTGTCTATGCTTCCCTGCATCTCCGAGGCTGGATAGGCAGGTGGATAACCCGGGAGAGGCTGCTGATGGCCCTGCCATGAGTGCTGTGATACGGGACTAACGGGAGAAAACTGAGGTGTCATTGCTGGTTGATTCGGGTATTGGTGATGAGAATACGCTGGGTGGATTCCTGGGGACTGATGGAATCCACCTGGAGACATTGCTTGACCTTGCGGGTGGTATTGCGGTACATCACCGGTATAACTGCCGGCGGTTTGGCCGATCGAAGCATAACCATACGGGTTCGCAGCTGACTATCAAAGAGTCAGAAGAGAATTTTTCATGCATACTTTGTCACGTACCTGGTACTGAGGCGGTCTCCCGGGCTGACCATACGGGTTTTGCGAAGCTGGATGATTCGGGTGACCCGGCGGAAATTGCTGGTATGCATTGGCACCACCTGTCTTCCCAGGCATGAATTCCTTTGATATTTTATTCAACATACGATCCGCCAGTTGCGTCAGGCCAGAACCACCGCCCTGAGAGCCGAGCAGACCCTATCCACATCAGTTATATCGGTCGTCGGAAAATGGCAAAGTCGTCATCCTACAGATAAGCCCGCTCTCTCGGTCGAGTGGGTGAAAATGCCCCTGTTTGCGCTATAGTTCATCCCTTCCATTGGCGAGACTGCCGGCGAGGCCACGCGAGGAGCCTGGGTTGGCCCAGCACCGATGGAACCGGGGGTCGTGGACGGGGTGAGGATGACGGGTTCTGTTGGGATTTCCCATTGTGACTTGCCAGTTGCGCGTTGGACAAAGTACCATTTCCGCGAGACGCCTTCCCACTGGGCCAACCTACAAGATATACGTTAGTAGGTCCAGCCAAGAACGTGTTGACAGGAAGAAAGTCAATAGTACTGACCATCCGTCAGGCAGTTCCGGCGGAGGAGACGAGGGCCCCGCGCTGTCCTGGGGACCGTCTTGAGCCATTCCACAAGCAAGCGAGGTTCAAATGCGACGAGGCAGCCGGAAATAAAATAGCGACGGGGTTGCAGCGGGCTGGCAGCGTTAAAAAGCTGTCCCAACGCAGGCGAGGCTGGAATTTCGGCTTTCGCGTGACGTGACGACGTGAGGTGGCTTTGGGCTCAGACACGGGCCGCCATTGGTGCCTGAGGCCTCGTATTATTGATTGCGGCCGCTGAACATATTAATAGATTATAGATTATAGGTTAATAGTGGCTTAACTGGGATGTGAGCATATGCAATGGGCATATTTCGCGCTGATTGTCTTGGATCTGGAAATTGCGCAAGCTGGGGATCTATATCAATATACAGAGTAATGATTATAATTACAGTAGTTACTTTTTGCATCTACTGGTGTATGTATGTGGGTTTGTACATGCATGGTCCACTACTAGTATGCTGTGACATCAACTTGTGTGCATATCGGCGAACCAGTCTATTGGCATTGGACTCAGACTAGTGTATCTATCCAAACACCAGCTGGATATGCTGGATACTCAGTCTTGTGATAATACTGCGTGCCACCTATACACAGCCCGGATATTACTAATAATACCGTATCATTACAATACACTCCACGGCTGGGCCGCAATAAAGTTCGGCAGATCTTGCGGAGATACGTCATTTGGCCAATAAGGGCGTGCCTGGTGGGGGCCATAATCGTGGCGAATACGAGAGCGATACGAGGCTGAAACTGAACCCTGTCAGTCAATCATCTTGGCCTGCAGAAACGTTTTGACAGGAAATACAGTAAGCGAACAGCCTGGTGAATGGTTGATGGCGCAGCAGCAGGCAATAATACCAGTGTTAATAATATGTCCTCCATGATTGGCCTGCGAACTTGGGCTTGAAGAGTCCAAAAACGGAAATGGACGATGGCAAGTCTAGACCCAGTCGCCTGCCCGTTTGGGCATGTCGAAGAAAAGTCTAATCGGCGAGATCTCCAACTTATGTCTTGGCTGGATCCTGCATCTTATCTTCTCCGCAGTCTCACTTTCTTTCCTCCACATCAACTCGAATGCCGCCAGTGATCACACCTTGAGACTATTCAATGGAGCAGAAGACATGTCACTCCTCGGCGCAGGGAGAGCACTGCACTCATCTGTCGATATTTTCGACAGACAAATCGCAGACCCCGCCAGCATTGATCCACTCCCAGACCACCATCGCCATGGCCTGATTGCTGTCTCAACGTTTGCCCTCCTCTCAGCCGTGGCGACGGTGAGCATGTTCGTCTTCATGACTATTCGCCTGGTCTTCTGGAAACGCTTCGGCTTCAACATCTACCCGGGTTACAACCAATACGTAATCCTAATCTACAACCTGCTCATTGCTGATGTCATCCAGTCGTGCGCTTTTTCGCTGAATCTCTACTGGATAGCACGCAACAAGATCGTATCGCCCTCCGCCGTGTGTGCTGCGCAGGGCCTTTTTGTGCAGCTGGGCGATCCGGGGAGTGGTTTGTTTGCGCTGGCTATTTCCGCGCATACTTTTATGCAGACGGTGTTTGGGCGCAAGATTGAGTATAGGTGGTTCATTACTGCCTTGCTGTGTATCTGGGGATTCATGGCTGTCATGTGCATTATCCCAATAGCCTCGCATTGGAATGACCCAGATCCGGTGTTTGCCCCCACTGGCGCATGGGTATTCCCTCCTTTTTTTTCCCGTCTTCTTTCTTTCCATGCTAACATCTATGTATAGTGCTGGCTCAATAAAAAATACGAAAAAGACCGCCTCTGGACACACTATTTTTGGATCTTCATCGCCGAGTTCTGCACCATCGTTCTCTACGGCATAATATTCATCCAACTGCGCCGCAAAATCTCATCTTCAGTAGCCGTCGGAAACCGACACTCACAATCCCTAACCCGGCTCACCCGAATCACAAATTTAATGGTCATGTACCCGATTGCATATGTCGTACTGTCACTGCCACTAGCCATTGGCCGCATGTCGACGGAAAGTGGGCGCTCGCCATCCGTTACTTATTTTTGTGTGGCTGGGTCCATGATTACGAGCTCGGGGTTTTGTGATGTGTTGATGTATACGTTTACGCGGAGGGCTCTTACGGTTGAGCATCGCCCTCAGAACCGCCACAATCGTTCTCCGTCAGTTCCTGCTGGTGGTGCTGCTTCGTCCGGGATCAATCCGTTTCATCATCAAGATTATCGGAGTAATCACGTTGCTACCGTGGTCGCAATGACCACTTTTGCTCCTTCTGCGTCTTCTTCTTCTTCTTCTTCTTCTTCTTCTTCTTCTTCTTCTTCTTCTTCTTCTTCTTCTTCCTCCTCCTCCTCTCCTCTCCCTCCTTCTACTCAAAAGAAAAAGAAGAAGAAGAGCAGGAAAAAGAACAGGCTATTCTCCGCCTTTCACAAACGAACCACACGTCTCCGCCATTTATATTCAGACTCACCCTTTTCCTCATCTCCTTCTACCAACAGCCGCAATAAAAAGAAAAACGAATCATGCGAAAGCATTGTCAACGCAGCCCGCAACAAAAGACAGAATAATATAGAGTCGGATCTTAGTCGTGTTTATCAGGAGACGACTATTGAAGTGACCAGTGAACCGGCGTATCCAGACCCTGGGAATAATAATAATAACAACGGGGCGGGAGTGGACGGAGAGCGGTCGTTCAATTCCTTTGAGTACTAGGGATATATATATATATATATATATATCTGTGTATCCACTAGTTTATATATTTAATGTCGTGAGGAAGGTGTATTTGTGTATATATACATGTATTATTAACGTCAACATTGATATGCAACTGTATTCTTTGTGTAAATGCATACTATAGGTGTTTCCCAGTCTATCGATCCCGGATGTGTGGAATGCAGCCTGCCTTGGCCATGGTAATTATGCCATATGGTCATCGATTTTCCTTTCTTCAGACAATCAAAAAGGCGACAAATCCGTGACAATGCGATACCCATCCTGCCCAGGGATATTCCTCGTATACTGCAAAACCCACATATCCGCACCAGTTTCGCTTTTTTTTGACGTGATAAAAAAATGCGAGATTCTCCGCTCCTCTGGAATAAACATGCTTTCATCGTCTAGTCCAGCTTCCTCCAGTCCAACGACTTTTGCCGCCATCACAGCATGAGTAGTCGCATTACACAGACCCTGAACAGGGGGAGCTTGTTGCAACAAATCCAGCGCCTCGTGGCGAATACGATAATCGCGACACTTGGTCGCACAGACAAACAGCGGCAGAGCCATGCTCGTCTCGAGCGAGAACGGCGGCTGCGTTCCGTCTGGGTAGCGGATTGCCTCGATGCCAAACCGTCCATACCGCAACATGTCCTCAAACTCGGCGGTGAGATCGTCGTTGGCCATTTCCGAAATCACCATGGACGTCGCGATCGAGACGCGAAAGGTCGCATGGGCCTGAAGCAGTTTTACGGTTAGGTATTTCTCGGCGGGTGTGATGTTGCTGCTTTCTAGCGTGAAGCCCATCGCGCGGAATCGCTGGTACCATTTGTCTAGTTCGTCCCAGAGGAATTCCTTTTCGGCTTGGAGTTCGGCCATTCGCTCCTTGGGCACGTTCTTTTCGAAAAGGAGAACCTGCTCCGATGCGCGGGCGTGGGTGATGCCACGCGATAGGAATCGATACAAGCCCATCTCGGCTTCTTCAAGACTCGAGAAATGGTCGGAGATTTGCAAGTTTCGCACCACAACCATGCCCGGCGGAATATAGTCCATGCAGGTGGCAAGGGCACTAAAATTATAGAATAGGGGTGTGAAGCACTCGTCAATCAAGGACGCATTAGTATTGCGGATGTATTTTGACATAATACCAGCTCCGTGGTGGTAGAGTTGAAGCACCTCGGTCACATTGTCTTGCAAGAGCTCAATGCAGATGTAAAGAATGCAGCTGATCAACACGATCGTGTCATTTACCATGCCATTTGCCAGCCCCTTTCTCAGCTTTGATAATGATCGGCTATACCACACCAAGGCTTGCTGATGGGCCGGGTCTTTGGCGGGCGTTCCTGGGCTCTTGCGTGGAGCGCCTCTCAAGCCGCGCACCGGCTCTTTGGAGTACTGCGGGTGCTCAAAGAGAGCACTGAGCGATATCACCTGCAAAATAACTCTGTGAGATGTTTTGCTTTTTTACGGAAACCAGGTCAGTCTTACTGCATCCCAAATGACAGGTTCGGCATGGCAAGCCTGCAAGATACACGTCTTCCAAAAGCGATTATCTATCGCTCTCGGAAATATCGGAAGCCCCCTCATAAAGAAATACTCAAACGCGCGTAGCTCCACGGAGCAGTCGCCAAGTAAGCCAACCGGATGCGAGTCCAGCGCAACAACCAGCGGCGGACTCTGCGAGCCTGACAGGTTGCGCCATTGAGGAGTTGGGTTGCGGCTCCATGATTTGAAATCGTGGCCTGTGGCAGCTTTGTAGTCGCATTTACGGCCAGTGCTTGTGCAGCGACGGCATTCGGGTTTTTCTTCGCTGCACTTGACGCGGCGGATCCTTGTGTTTGCATGAGCCATGGAAATCGCGGGTTATGAAGGGCTAAGTACGTACTTGCAGGTCAGACAGCCGTTTTTGGACTTTGCCTGGCCAATACGGCCTTTTGAGCAGGTTGGCACAGGGCCGTCGATCATGTTGGAGATTATTATGGAGAGTGAGAAGTCAAAAGGTTGTTGATTCCCGATCTCGCCATGAGAGCAGGTGGGGCTCTGGGGCCACGCGCGGACCCACTTGATGCTATCTAATACTATGTATAGACAGCAGCTTAATTTTCCTTTGCCTCTTTTTGGATATTACAAGACACATGCTTATTCACGTAAACAATCACTTCTCAACTCCAGTTATCTTACGTCTGTTAACTGTTGACGTTCCCGACACCCCATAAGAATAATGCTCGTTGTTGTTCAACATGTGTCTTATAGCTTATAAATCCTATGCCCAATGCTTCACTCATATTGAGCCTCGATCTAAAGAGGCCCTTTCATCGGCGACTTCGACAGTTGGTTGCCGTTTTAGCTTCTGCTCTTGTATTATATCATCATTCAGTGCATCGGAGGAGTGCTTATGTTCTTGATCTTCTATGGCTGGAGACTTCACAGTCTCTGCAGCGTCACTGACCTCGCCAGCGTACTTGGTTGCTCGCTCCTCTCGGCTTTTGGGAGAATTGCTAAGAGGAGAGTTGGAAGAAGTAGAATAAGGAGCAAATCGTGGGGGTGAAACAACGCTTTTTTTTTCTGGGGATCGGGTCCGCAGGGTTTGATGAACTAGGTAACAGAAGCTTTAGAAACTCGCAAGGCAGATAGTTTTTGGGATAAGTTGTGGGACATTGGCTTACCTGGTTCATATTTCCGTTTATCAAGTACTTCCACAAGCACTCCGTCACTATCCACGTTGTCTACGATAACCATATACTCTGGTCCCTCTAGCCACTCCCTGCTGTTTGGGTAAGGTAGCCTGATTATTTGATCAATCTGTGGATTAGAGAGAGCACGTTGAATAACAACAACATCATTCTATAGTGGCAACGTTAGTTCTTGACCCGGCAGTACGAGATAAGACGCGAGCGTTACCTCCTCTGTATATGGATACCCCAAACTCTGAAGAGTTGGAACATGAAGTAAGCTTTTGGGAATACGAGTTGTGCCTGCCCTCGAATATTCTTTTGTAGTTGTCACCTTGTCTATGGGGCTCCTGCGGCTCCTGCGGGCTGGACTCGGACTGGACCATCTGCCTCTGGGCTCTTTGATAACGTCGAACTCCTCATACCCGGAGTAATCCGACTCCGCGTTGAAAATATCATCGTCCCTTTCGCACCCTCGGCTATATGACTGTCGTGTACCTTGACGGTTAAGAGGAGAGATAGACCGTCTTCCAAAATCGTCATGATAGCCAGTTTGCGCAGGTCTAGGCTTTTTCCCTTCAGTTAAATCAATGACAATATCCACAGAAGACCTCTCGCTCTCGCTCCAAGTGTCTGAATGCTCGTCCTTTATGAGACTTCTCTCAACATAGCTCGGCAACTCATATTCAATATCTTTCAGCTGCGCCTCTGCGACTAGGCGCTCTTTATCACAGTGGAGATCGGAAAGAAGACGAATATATAATTGTTTCTTGAGATATTCAGACAATGGAATATTGAAGAGAAAGGGTTTGCCAAATCGGAAAAAGTGTTTCATATCGTTGTGCGGGGGATAAAGTCGATCAAAGCTCCGGATCTCCTCACATAATTTTGCTTTTGCTTTGGCCTGGACGTCTAGAGCCTCCTCAGAAAGAATTCCTTCTATCACCAGATACTTGTCAACTAGACATTCGATGTATCCGACCAGATCTATCACTGTATTAAGTTGAAGATCGGCGAGGTTTTCCACACTCTCCAGCGCGGAGTCGCCACTCAAATATACCAAATCTCGCAGTAAGGTCCTTTGCAAGAGAAAGTCGCCGAGTTCTTCGGCAGTCCTCAGTAATTTCTGGATATTTGCAAATTGCTGCCTGTTGGAATTTTCCCTACTTTTACCTTTGTCTATCAAGCCGATATTCAAGTAACGTTCCAAGGGTAATTTTATGATATGACCTTTGTGCGTTAAACTGGGAAGCCAATCGACCAACTGCGACGTAGCTGGAACCCTAATGGACAAAGAACGCACTTGCTCCCTGAGAATCCATTCAAGAAATGGTCGCGAGGTAGACAGATGGGGATATTTGTCGAGAATGAGAGTTACCAGACTTCTCTCTCTATCTAAACATTCCCTAGCAACATCACGGTACTCCGGAAGTACAGTTGTTAGGAAATTCTCAATTACCAAAGCGCTGGCAAGCTCAGCGAGAACCAACTGCTCGTCGCCATCAGATGAAATATGGTCCAACGCCATAAATGACTTGGTAAGATCGGCGACTCGTCTGATCTGCATCAACTCTTTGAACACGGGAACCACTTCATCAGGGGATGCATGGTTTCCTCTTCCCTCTTCCAAAATGGATAATATGAGTCGTAAAAAGCGAAATGCCTCCCAGTAGAGACCATTCTGAGACAAGGTGTAGGTGTAGTGCCAGGTTCCGAAATCATACCAGGATAAGGCTTCTTGCGGGAAAATGTTCCATGAGTACCTGTGGAAATGGATTCTCCTCATGTTCCTGGCCCTGTATTTAGACAAGAAGTTCGAGCTGAACCCAATAAAATTGATAATCTGGATATGCAACTCAACCATATGGATCTGTTCCCGAGGTTATTCTTGCTCGCCGATGTACCACGGTAGAGGTAAGAGTATAGGGACAGCACGCACCTTGGTTCCTTTGAGACTATCTACGCTTTCCCTTTTGAGAAAATCAGACATCTCGATCGCAGCGTCTATAGCGGTACTGAGATTCCCTTGGCATAAAATATCGGCGTATGCTTTGATAGCTTTAAGCACCATCTCTTCGTCGGGAGCATAGTTTTTCTGACCTGCCGACTTCCCCTGGAATACCATTAGAGGGCAATCCGAGATGAATTTGCTGACTGCTCCATAGTTTCCTTGCTGCAATAAAAGATCTGCATACTCGGCGGCTACTGGGAAGAAATCCTTGTGGTTCTGGAGCTTCTCTTCATATAAAGTCACCCCTTGTCTGAACCATCCTAGACGGTTTAGCCGAGCTAGTTCTGCGACATCATCGGTAAGATCGATCTGGACATTGACGTCCAAATGGACCGTGACGTTCTTTCCGGTGGCATTGACATCGGCCACAGGTTCATCTTTATTAGTTCTTTTGGCATGGTCAGTAGTATCGTCGGGTGGTTGGTAGCGCGGCTTCCTATCATCCTTTGATAAATGATTCGGCGGCTTGTCAGAACGTCTTTGAGGCTGGTATCCATATCTTCGTGGAATTACAATCTCTTTATCTCGTCTTTCGTCCTCAGTATCTGTGAAGCTCCACACTCTCCGCCTACCATATCGATTTCCACGCCCCCAAGCTGGATGTGTGAGTGAAGTCATGGTAAAAAGGATATCACTTGATTATCTCCTGAGCTTGGACATTGAATGCGCCTACTACACTGTACCGATGAGTATGTAGTTATCTAGCAACGAACCGATCAAAAACTGCGACTACGTGGACGGAGCTAATTGGGTTGGATGCAATCCCCAAATGTCGTACAACGTACGACGATCAGCATGCAGCCTAGCTAGTTAGGCAACAATCCCCTTGTTTAATAAGAACCGCAAAACCCGCGGGAAAAAAAAAAAAGGGGGGGGGGG
>CVMT01000006.1:1744629-1832860 GCA_000985935.1 Talaromyces islandicus | reverse complement strand
GGGGGGGGGGGGGGGGTCGAATTTCCATTATGTACTAATAGAGAGACGATAGAAAGATTTCCTGCTACTATTTTGCGAGTTTATATTGCAAAGTCCGTACCTTACACTCAACCTTTCCCTTTTACTAAGAAAAAATAGGCTGCGACCGACACGCTTCCTGACGCCAAAACTACAAACTTAAGCACAAATAACTTTGAAATCGGAAATACCCAATGCCCATTCGGAGGAAAAGGAATATATTAGCCATTCGCAATGCAAAAGCTGCAAAACCCTTCGCATCCAAGCCAACCAAATATCTCGACCTCTGCGCGACCCAAAAGAGCGTAAGTCTACTTCAGCATGAAATAAAATCAGTTCAAATAGATTGCTGCTTCCATTTCTCCAAGACAAAATGGGGCCACATTGACAATACATGTTCGGGTGTGATCTATATAGACATCACGATCCAGCAGCCGGATGATTGCAGATTAGCCAGTGTATTAGCGACAATAACACTGATACCGATGGAGTTTACTAACCCCAAAGCTGCAACTGCAACTGCAACGGTGAATGGGACTGGGACTGGGAACTCTCCTGGCCCAAAGCCCTCACCCTCGGGTCTTGAAGTCACCGAATTCTTTGGTCCCAAGGCCATCTACGGAGAGGCGAATGAAGAGACATATTCCAGAAAATTTCAATTTGTGCCAGAAATAGGCGCTTCCGGATTCACAGTTGGCGGAATGGGGGTAGAAGATAACAAAGAGTCAGCCGTCTCGACCCGCTGGAAATTCGAGGGTTGGAGAATGGGCATTGTCAATGAAGAGACGACGCCACCTACAAATTCAGCAGAGAGCCTAGGAGCAAGGAAGGCGAATGCCACAACAGCGACCCAGTGTCAACCCGCAAAATACCAACGTGTTTCGTGGAGATTGGAAGAGAACAAAAAGGAGGTCCAAGTTGTCAGGAACCCAACATTGCATATGGCCTTTGCATTCGAGCATGAGAACAAGCCTTTTCTCCTCGAGCTGGAGGTAGAAGGGAAATTGAGACATCGACACCATCGCGCCCTGGAAAAGCTAGTATTTCCACCTAGAAGTAGCAAGGCGAGTGCCAACGCTAGGATTGACGCTGAGAAGCTGTGTTATGGGATTAACGACGATTTGAGAACTACGGCGTTGGGGTTGAATGACACTATGATCGAAAAAAATTGTAAAAGCCAAGGCATAGGTAATTGGATAGTTTCTTTACACAGCGGGCGTTGTTACTAACAACCTGGGACAAACAGAAATCTCTGGGCCAAAACAGGTGGGAGTTGACAGAGAGCAGAAAGTGCAGCAGATTTCAACAACATCGGTTCAACCGCCCAATCTAGTAGCCACCAAGGAATCCTTGACTGTACAAGAGGAAACTGTCAATAAGAACAGCAGTCCTATGACAAATGACGATCTGCTGGCTCTAGCACACCAAATATTGCATATGAAGAAAGACCAGAAAGAAAACCCGCTTGATATGGCTTCCAATGAAAATAATATACCGAAGGTGAGGCCGGAGCTGCAACGTATTTCAGAAAATCCACCTTTCGAAAGTACTTCAGGTGTCGGTCAGGCTGACTATTCATTCATGCTGTCAATTGCTCGCTACATATCCTCATGCTGGGTTGCCATGGTCGTATGGCTTACATATATGCGGAAAACGCTTGAGTAATTTAAAAAAGGGAAAGAAAAAAAAAACCCCCTTATCAATTTCACCGAAATAATAATTCACTTTTTGATCTTTAACATATAGGTTTTTTGGCGAATTTTTACGTTGTTATTATCATGATTATCCATTGCCATCTCATTTTCGTCTCAAGAAGTCCCCTTTGAGTAGAAGAAACAGAACTGGTCGATCTACCCTGCGGTAGTAAGTCACCCATCACATCCGAAAAGAAAAGTCAAATATGCCAATTGAACTTATTGATGCATTCATGTTCATGGATTACTATTGTTTGTCTAGACTAACATCGGCCATCGGCCCCCTCGTACGGTCCTCGGCGGCGCAGGAAGTTAGACCGAACCCGTCAACTGGTCGGCCAAAGCGCATAATACGACCCCGATCGTCAGCCCAGTCCTGTCATTCTTTAAACAACTGAGTGACAATAAGCGATATACTCACTCTCTACACCAAAAGAAATATAAATTATCTTAAAGAGGGAAAGGAAAAAAGAAAAAAAAAGGAAAAAAAAAGTCCTGCCCCGACTGCTTCGCCGGCAGCGTGCACGACGGCCAACCCAAGGGCCAAACCACCAAGCTCCACGGACTCGACGTATACGTGAGCTCGCCACCACAAGAACCTTCCAAGGGAATTGTTGTTATTGTGCCGGATGCCTTGGGTGGGAGTTTGTCAATAACCGGCTTCTGGCGGACCATTATGCCGAGAAGGGGAATTTCACCGTGTATTTGCCAGGATTCATGAACGGTGAGAGTCTCTTGGTCCTATTTTCTGAGTTCCAATTAACATATCCAAAAAAAAAAAAAAAAAAAGGCCATGCAGCCCCCTTTTTCGCTCTCACTACCATACCGAAATTATTGCAGGGAGGGTTTTGGGGATGGTTGACGAAGCCGTGAGCTCTCAGATAAAATCATTCCGAATGTCCAAGATTTAACTCTTTTTACAAAGGTACTGGCTTATTCGTACCTTGCAAGTAATGCTCCCATTCCTGATCCGCAACCGCTTCAGCAAAAGCTGGCCCATCGTCGAGGGCTTTTTCAAAGCCGTTCGCGAAAACGAAGGCGCCCATATCCCCATCGGCGCAGCGGGTTTTTGCTGGGGCGGCAAACATACCGTCACTCTCGCCCACGGCTTGTCCAGAACCAACAAAAAGCCCTTGATTGACGCTGCGTTTACGGGTCATCCAAGTTTACTCAAGTTTCCCGATGATATTGACAATATCCAAATTCCTACGTCGTTTGCGCTTGCCGAGGAGGATTTTGCAGTGGATGTGCCCAAGATTGGGATTATTCAGAATGCGATTGAGAAGCAGTCAGAAGAGCGAAAGGGCGAATCCAAGGTGTATCCGGCGACGGGACATGGTTTCTGTGTGAGAGCAGATCATGTTACCAAGGAGAAAGAACGGGCTGCGGCGGAGGCAGAGGATCAGGCTGTTTCGTGGTTTTTGAAGTGGTTTGCTGATGTTGAATATTAAGCAACATTGGAGTCTGGTATGTATATATATATATACATATATATATACGTAGTTGCATGCGGGCAACACTGAATAACTTGCCGACAGAATCTTCAATGTTGAGATGTCGTTTACACATGTATGTTATTAGGAAATAAATGACAGATAATATCAGAATCCTTTCAATTGTACACAGTAATGGCTATCTGAGAATATAACCAACAACTCTACTCTCACCCCATCGCCTTGTTAATAATACTGAGAATGATATTTGAATGTTGTTGTTATCGACTGGCTCTTAGAGTCAAAGCCAGCTCCGACATTCAACAACGGTCCGTTGGCCCAATGGCAAGGCGTCCGCCTACGGAGCGGAAGATTGCGGGTTCGATCCCCGTGCGGACCTAATCATCTGATCGACCTGATCGGATTACTTTTTTGTCGGATAGTTTTGTGCTGATCTGTATGTATCATCTCAAGGGTGCTGCGGAGTACTGATCGCAAATTTTTTCTTTTCTACTCGGTTTTTTTATTGTTCCAGTATACACAACTTGTAGAATTACAGCTGACTAACACTGTATTGCTTTTTATGTCCCTCTTAGTCCTTTAAAAAGGCACAATGTGGATAACAAAAATTCTTGGAATTCCACAATTTTCAATGTGGGCTCATATCAATAAAGACTAAACCAGAATTGGCCTAGCGTAGTGGGTGGAGAGCTGTAAATGACAGCCAATAATCTCCGCAACGGACCCACCTCGCGTCATCTCACCACCTTCTTGCTGTCGACTCATCGGTCAACTTGAGAACATCTCGTACCACTCCGAGTCAGACCAAAGCTAGGTCGAAAGTCTGGCTCGTGGGCTGTTATTCTCTGTTCCAGAATTGCAGTGTTTTGGCACTTTTTCTCGTTGGAGAGGGACATATACGGCCGATATCTTGCCATCATGCGACCGCTTCCCCGCCTTGTCTGCGCAATCGGCAGGCGACGGGCTCAATTGCACAGCTTACGAACTCCCCCCACTATCGCAACACATACATACTCCTACAGAGCATTCACATCACTCGGGTTTCGCTCGTCATCTTCGAATTTCCACCGCTCTGATTTTACCAGTCAGCCATATACCGGAAGCTATGAAGCTGGACTTCCCACCTCCGGTCCTCTGGGTTCGGCGCCCAGCTTTGGGGTTCCCAAATTGACACCCCGAGAGTTGAAGAGATACCTCGACCAGTTTGTTGTTGGCCAAGATAGGGCAAAGAAGATCCTTAGTGTGGCCGTTTACAACCACTACCAGCGCATCATGGACATCCAGAGGCAGGAGGAGGTAGCGGCGGAGCTAACGGCAAAAAGGGAAAGACGAGCGGCGATGGAAGCTCATCCTATAGAGAGTATGAATGAGGATCGCTCTCATTTCTTTAGAGAAAATGCTGATGTAAAGTGCCAGATGAATTTCCCGGACAGCAACGCACAATCAATATGCCACCTCCATTACAAGACTCCGAACACCATTTATCCGAGCACCCTTCGTTGACCGATGAATCGTCCGTGCTGATTGAAAAATCGAATATATTATTACTTGGCCCCTCGGGAGTGGGCAAGACGCTGATGGCCAAGACTTTGGCTCGCGTGTTGGATGTCCCATTCAGCATGTCGGACTGCACCCCGTTCACGCAGGCCGGCTACATCGGAGAGGATGCTGAAGTGTGTGTGCACCGATTGCTCGCTGCTGCTAATTACGACGTGGAGGCAGCTGAGCGGGGTATTATCTGCCTTGACGAGGTCGACAAAATAGCCACTGCCAGGGTTAGTCACGGCAAAGACGTTAGCGGAGAAGGAGTACAGCAAGCTCTCTTGAAGATTATCGAAGGGACGACGATACAAGTTCAAGCAAAGCCAGAGAAACAGTCGCCTCGACCTACAACATCACCCTTTGGACCGGGAGGCATGCCGGGCTCTGGATTCTCATCAAGTGGATCCGGTTCATCCCCGCCTTCTAAAGGAGACGTGTATAATGTGAGAACAGACAACATATTGTTTGTCTTTTCTGGTGCATTTGTGGGGCTTAACAAAGTTGTGATGGACCGTATTTCCAAGGGCTCGATGGGATTTGGGCAGCCTATTAGGGCATCTTCTGCTGGGTCACCTGGAGATGGCCGTTCACAAGCTGGAAATAACCAGACTCTCACACCTGTTCTCCCGGGCTCTGACGAAGAAGCTCTGTACAAAAAGCACCTTCCCTTTTTCACATCTGCGACTCTGCCCTCTGCGAACGAGGAACCCGTCTACTTTAACCCTCTTGACCTTCTCACACCCACTGACCTCCAAAGTTTTGGGTTTATTCCTGAGCTAGTTGGCCGAATCCCCGTCACCACAGCTTTATCTCCCTTGACCCACACCCTCTTAGTACGCATCCTCACGGAACCCCGCAACTCGCTCGTCAGGCAATACGAGGCCCTGTTCGACCTGTCCGGCATCAAACTCGGCTTCACTACGGCCGCACTGCACAAAATTGCAGCGAATGCGCTGTCCATGGGCACCGGCGCGCGCGCCTTGCGCACAGAGCTTGAAACTATCCTGTCCGATCCCATGTTTGAAACGCCGGGCTCGTCGGTCAAGTTTGTCCTTGTTACTGAAAATGTGGCGGATCGCAAGGAAAAGCCCATATACATGGCGCGTGGCCACGGAAGTCGTTTTCACTCTATGATTGCCGCAGAGGAGAGCGATTGGGAGGCTAGGGGCAAGCCTCCTGGTGGTAGTGGCAGTGGTAACGGTAGTGAGAATAACGAGACGTCCAGCTTTGCGGAGTATCGAACCCGGGCATCGTCAGGTCTCTAGATAATAGTGTCACGTTTCTGTGTATATAATTTTACGAATCAATACGATATTTACCACTACAAACATCTTTCGATTCTCGACTCAAATTACCAAGGTAAAAAAAGATACATATATATTTTTATACATATAATATATATGATTTTATTTCGCAAAAAAGGAATCCGATCGGATGATCGGATTCAGATGGTTAGGTCCGCACGGGGATCGAACCCGCAATCTTCCGCTCCGTAGGCGGACGCCTTGCCATTGGGCCAACGGACCGTTGTTGAATGTCGGAGCTGGTTTTGACTCTAAGGGGCTGGCTGCAGCATTGGATGGCTCTCCTTGGCCCGGCGTCAATTGAGACGAATGAGAATAGGCAAAGCAGGATGGAAAACCTAACATATCTACGTTTAAGAAGTGTTCGATATAGAATTTGTAATATAACGTAATATTTGTGTGCTTAGAACGTCGATTGATACATATGTAGGCAATATGTAGCAAATAAGTGCGAGGGCGGACGAGTAAGGTCGAAATCTATCGCCGCTTTTACGCTCTTCTACGTGATACCTCACCCCTACAGATCCCATAGCTGTGCTGAGCGCTCCCTGACCGCATGCTGAGCGGATGCCACTGCTCACTGAGCCCTCGGGGGCGCTCGCGGGGCAAGACGCCGTAGCCGTGGATACTAGACTAGGGGAGGTGAAAAACCGATCCCTCAAGATCCGCATTGACGGTGAAAGCTACGACTTTGCCCACCCTACATCTATGTTCACCTGGTATTTTCACCTCTCATCTCTGGACGCACTCGTATTGCTATCGATTAGAGCGCGTCGTTGGACAATAACCATGGCCCTCATTTTCCGTTCCAAGGGGGCTATAGAAACTATTACCTACACCTTTGAAGACAAGTTTCACCAGAGCGCCTCAAAGATAGGCTTGTGGAGCTGTTTCTCGCAGCGGAACTTTTCTCTCACCACCTGAACATGATGTCATGTCAATTCTAGGCCACTATAGACTCCATTGAGACACTACCTGTGCCTGGACAAGCAGAAGCTATCAAGTCTTATATGTTCCTAGCTCTGAAGACACTCCTTCACTATTCTCACACATAACCTTTCCTACCCTCGCTTCTTAATTTTATGATTCATGCAACGGACCTACATAGCCTGGTAATAAAATAGCTAAGATTAACCGTATCAATCATTTTCATTAGAGTGTTACATCTCACCATACTAGAGAATGAAGGTAGAGCCAACACCATTGAAATAGTTATTAAAGAGGTAGACATTCTGAAAAAGACAAATATCTTATACTTTTCAAGCCTGAGCATTGTCTACATATAAAAAAAGTTTTATATCTTCTCTCTAAATCTTTTCAAAGAGTTTGTCTTATTATAGATTACATATATACTTCCTATCTAAATTAACTGCCATCAGATTTTTAGAGAAGAAGGAATATATTTTGATTATAGAGTTAATTTAAAAGAGCTACTTAGTACTACCTCTTAATCTTTAGAAGAAGTGTATACGCTGATACGCTAATTCTGCAAAAAATCGCTTAGTTAAATACGAATATCTGATGAAGTCTAGCACTTTTAATCATACAGAGAGACTTTTTATAGCTTTCCAAGATGCCACAGAGACTTACATAAGTATCAAAGATTGATATAAGATATACAAGGTACGAAACCATCAATAATAGCTCCTTATGCCCCTTCTTATTTCCATGCCTAGTTTATGAACCGAATAATGGTCTCTGATCAGGAGGTCGCGAACCTTAAACATCGAAGGCCTCTGTTCACGGTCCATAATTTTTTTCATTTACACCACTCGAATTGGACGCTGAGCGATCCGGTTTTGATCCGGTTTTTATCCATGGCCGACTCTTAGGGCAGATGACTTTATTTATCAGATAATCTAGCTAGTGGAAAGTAATGACCAACACCCAACGAGAGTTGCGCTGCAGAAAACACGCTTTGGTCAAATGGGAAGATATTCCCTTCTTTCTAATAGATTCTGGAGTTATGTTAATGGGCTCCAATAATATCCGTACCTGAACATAAAACAGTGTAGCCTACGTGTTGCTTCGGATCCGAGCGTGGGACTATGTTAACTTAAATTCGAAGGACATCCCATACGATCGTGAATTTTTCTTTATACAATACGTCGACTTATAGGAGATAACATTTAGAACCTTGAGAACATTTGGTGTTGTGTTGGATCGCACGCAGAGGACTCTTCTGCACACTCTTGCACGCAAAAATTGAAGCTGAAAAGCATAATGTGGCTACTTGCAAATGTTGACGCGGCAGAGTCATGGAGGACAGCGCGTGATAGAAATAGGATTTTCATCTGGATATGCTTAAAGATTTTCTCGAAGATCTACGCACGAAGGTGGACCTCTTTATGTGGAATCTGCATGTATCAGACGACTTGCAGGGTTTTCTGCTCCCGCAGTGGAGTGCCTCTTTTTGGTTGATACCGATCGCATGGGAGAAGACTTGACCTCTCCACCTCTCGCCTAGAGTACAGATGCACTTGTGGTCAGTGTATTGAAGGATTTCTTTTGTCACGGGTGTAGCTGGCGTTGCTCGAGCAGGCCAGAACAATATACGATCTCCTATGAGACGGGATCGATGATGGCCCAGAGAGGATTTCGGATTATAAATTCTGGTTCAGATATGTCGCTTACGATGTCGAAAAAAAAAATTTCCAAGCGAACAAATCGATTCGCCAGGGATATACTAACATATTTTCCCCGTGCGTGACTGTCTAGAGTCTAACATTGCTCCCTCTATCGAGAATATCTTACAAACTAATCGCCGGCGGAGTGAGTGGCTCCCCATGACACGCAACTACATATCTGACTCGAGCCGGTGGTCTTTCCGGCATGAGGGCTGTCCTTACACGTATGATCAACGAAGCACGAAACCGAGACGACCGAACAGGGGATGGTGAATTTCAAATAATGTATGCTAACGAGTGCTCCTCATAAGAGAGTCTGTCACAATAACCGTGAGTTCAAATTCGTGGCATGGGCTTGCGGCCTTGGACCTTGAATTAGAATGAATATGCTATTTTACCCCTAGTTACTAGAAAACTATCGCTTCTTATGCTATATTTTCCTCAAGCGCTCTCTGTTTTAGTGGTCAATAAAGCCAATCACTGACCGAGGGACTCCTTGGAGGTCTTCAGAGGCCCCACAGCATGGCATGGAACAACATCTCTGACGGGACAACTTTCCAGCCAATCACGCATTGACCTAGAATGGTACAAATTTCTCGCAGCAGTAGTAAATTTTTGTATAGAGAATTACAAGCGTGCTCCCTTTCATTGTATTGGCAGAGTTTGGTTTTGGCTTGGTTCGGGCCGAAGACCATCCGGCAGGTGGGGTCTAGCGTTTCGAACATAAAGCGGGGCACATCCATGTATCAGACCCCACGACTAATGAAGCATATCTGTGTTACAACTGCATATTCGCTCTGAAGTATCTCAACGTTGAGAGCACACATTGGAACTCTTACCTATCGGGTACTATATTCAAACTATTAGGTCTCAAGCTAACACGGGAGGATCAAAAACGGGAGACCGCATTCTGACGACCTTCAGCGAGTGACAACGATAATACGATCAATGCGGTCTTCAGCTCCTGTCTGAAGTGTGAGGCTATAATGAGTCGAACAGAGCAAGAGAACCCTGATTCAACCGATCGCTACACGGTTGGATGGATTTGCGCTCTAGAAGAAGAATATGAGTGTGCATGCCGTATGCTTGATGAGGAGTTTAGTGGTCCGGAAATTGATGACAAAGATGAAAACACATATGTCTACGGTCGCGTCGCGAACCATCATGTTGTTATTGGCTGCCTTCCCGCTGGTCGTTATGGCACAAATTCGGCTGCGACCGTTGCTCGCGACATGGTACGGAGCTTTCCACACCTGCGATTCGCATTAATAGTTGGTATTGGAGGTGGTGCACCAACTAAAGATAAAGATATCAGACTTGGGGATGTTGTCGTGAGTCAACCACGAGACGGATTTGGAGGCGTAATTCAGTACGACTTGGGAAAGAAGTTACAGGACGGTAGATTTCAAAAAACCGGTCAACTGAATGCTCCATCGGCAAAGCTGTTGGGAGTTATTCCTGAAATGAGAAGACGCTATAATGATAAAAGGAAGTCAGATCGAATCGCCGAGCATCTCCAGCGCATGGATGAAGTGGAATATTATCAGCGGCCGATGGTGGACCAATTATACAGAACAGAGTATCAACATGTTGGCGGAAAGGGCTGTGGACAGTGTGACCCTAACCGGATAGTTGAACGCCCAGAACGGCGTGTCCACCGAACTATAGCTGTCCATTATGGAACAATTGCTTCTGGAAACACCGTGATGAAGGATGCGACTTTAAGAGATACATACGCCAACGATCCAGAGTTGAATGTCCTATGTTTTGAGATGGAAGCCGCAGGCTTGATGAATAGTCTCCCCTGCCTTGTCATTCGCGGAATCTGTGATTACTGTGACTCTCATAAAAACGATGACTGGCATAAATATGCAGCTCTAACTGCTGCTGCATACGCTAGGGAATTGCTGCTTGTTTTAAAGCCGCAACGTGTTGAGGCCATGCCTTCTTGGGCCGAACAGGTAGTAGATGAACTCCAACAGGGTTAGAACATCCCCTTTTTTCCTAGCTAAGACAAATTTTTTAAACATTGATACTGACAGCTTTAAGTTCGACAGGATGGGATCACCATTATCAACAACCAGAGGTACGACAAGGAATTTAGTTTGCGGTGCATAACTAACTACAAACAGCATAATCAAGAATCGAGTTGATACGATAGGCCAGAAGATCGACTGGGCAAACTTACCAGTCGTAGATGGGGCAGAGTTTGACTCATACATGGATCAACATGAAAATGAATGCCTACCAGGCACGAGAATCGCACTTCGTCACCAAATTGCGGCATGGGCTGCGTCGCCACAGGGAAAATGTATATTCTGGTTGAATGGTATGGCTGGAACAGGAAAATCGACAATCTCCCGAACAGTGGCAAAGTCTTTCAAGCGGTCAATGTCACTAGGCGCAAGTTTCTTCTTCAAGAGAGGCGAAGGTGATCGAGGAAATGCAAAAAATTTTTTTCCAACAATTGTTCGACAATTAGCGAACAATATTCCTCAATTAATACCTGGTGTCACAAAAGCAATTCATGAAGAACCTAATATTACAGCAAAGTCACTTAAGGAGCAGTTCAATAAACTACTTCTTCAACCACTACTGGGCATCAAACAATTTGATTACCCGATTAACACCAAGGTAATCGTGGTTGATGCGTTAGATGAGTGCGAACGCGAGGAGGACGTACGAGTTATACTTCAACTCTTGCCGCAAGTACACATGTCAAGCTTTGTGCAACTCCGATTCTTTTTAACAAGCCGACCTGAATTACCAATCAGGCTGGGTTTCAAGGATATTATCAATGACTACCAGGATTTCATCCTCCATAAAGTTCCCAGGCCAGTCATAGAGCATGACATATCACTGTATTTTGAAGATAAGTTCTTACGATTAAGGCAAGAGCGCTCGTTACCATCTGACTGGCCCGGAAATGAGACCATCAAGATTCTGGTAGAGCGAGCAGGCCCATTATTCATTTCTGCCGCTACCTTATGTCGTTTTATCGGTGATGCGAAATGGAACCCGGAAAGACGTCTTCGAGATATCCTTACAGATCAGGCCACTTATGTGTCTAAGATGGACAAGATATACATGCCAATTCTAAACCAACTTCTTACTGGCCAAGATGAATGGGATTCGCGGCAATTGATCCAGGAGTTTAAGGAAATAGTTGGCGCTATTATCCTTCTCGCTGATCCACTGCCAGTGAATGCGCTTGCCCTGCTGCTAAATATAGGAGTACGTGACATCAATAATCGACTGGACCTTCTCCACTCAGTTCTCGATATTCCCAGAAGGTTGAACGCACCAGTCAGGGTTTTCCATCTATCATTCAGGGACTTCCTTCTGGATTCAAGAAAAAAAGGTAGCGGTCGATTCTGGATTAATAAGAAAGAAACACATCGTAAACTCGCTATTCAATGCCAGGAGATTATGTACCGCCGACTGAAAAGAAATATTTGCAATTTACCAGATGAAGGTGCACAACGCGCTGAGATTGACGTGCATTCCATTAATCAGTGTCTACCACCGGAATTGCAATACTCATGTCGTTATTGGGCGCAGCATTTAGCGCAATGCGGAGACCCGTTAACGGAATTGGATAACGCATTTCCTTTTCTTGAAAAGCACTTCCTTCATTGGGTGGAAGCAATGAGTATTCTAGGCGCTGTATCTGATGTAGTGGGAATAATAAGAACCTTACAATATATTATACTAGTAAGTTCTTTAAAGAATATCTACGTTTAAATACTAAGAGAATAAAAGGATACAAACTCTAAGATGGCAGAATTTTTACATGATGCGATGCGATATACCCTTAGAAACAGTCAAATAGCCCATGATTTTCCGCTTCAGCTATACTGTTCAGGCCTGATTTTTACCCCGAGGAATTCAGTTATTAGACGGATGTTTATCAAGGAGTTGCCTAGTTGGATCTGCAGGTTACCAAAGGTAGAGGATTCCTGGAACGCAGAATTACAGACTCTTGAGGGCCATGCAGATACAGTCCAGTCTGTAGCATTCTCACCAAATGGTAAGCTGCTGGCATCCGGATCCAGTGATGAGACAATCAAGCTCTGGGATACTGCCACAGGAGTACTGCAACAGACTCTAATGGCCCACTCAGATTGGGTTGAGTCCGTAGTATTCTCGCCTGATAATCGACTGCTAGCATCAGCCTCTGATGATAAAACAATCAAGCTCTGGGATATTGCTACAGGAATATTGCAACAGTCTCTTCTGGGTCATTTAGATACGGTCCAGTATATAGTATTCTCATCTAATGGCAGGCTGCTAGTCTCAGGTTCTGATGATAAAACAATCAAGATCTGGGATACTGCTACAGGAGCATTAGAGCATACTCTTATAGCTCACTCAGATTGGGTTGAGTCTGTGGCATTTTCACCAGATGACCAGCTGCTAGCTTCGGGCTCTCGTGACAAGACAATTAAGTTTTGGAATATTGCTACAGGAGCACTACAAAAGACTCTTACTGGCCATTTAGATTGGGTAGAGTCCGTGGCATTCTCGCAAGATGGCCGGCTGCTAGCATCGGGGTCCCGTGACGAGACAATCAAGCTCTGGGATGCTACTACAGAAGCACTGCTATATACACTTGCAGGGCACTTAAATTCAGTCCAGTCTGTAGTATTCTCACCAGATGGCAGGCTACTGGCGTCAGCCTCCAATGATGAGACAATCAAGCTCTGGGATATTGCTACAGGAACACTGCAGCGGACTCTTCTAGGCCACTCTTATTCAGTCCAGTCTGTAGTATTCTCGCCTGATGGCAGGATGCTGGCATCAGGTTCCGATGATAAAACAATCAAGATCTGGGACATTACTTCACGAGTACCACAGCATACTCATATAGCTCACTCAGATTGGGTTGAGTCTGTGGCATTTTCACCAGATGGTCAGCTGCTGGCATCGGGCTCTCGTGATAAAAAAATTAAACTCTGGGATACCACCACAGAAGTATTCCAGCAGACTCTTGAGGGTCACTTAGATACGGTCCAGTCTATAGCATTCTCACCTAATGGTCGGTTGTTGGCATCAGGATCTCGTGATGGGGCAATTAAGCTCTGGGATACTGTCATAGGGGTTCTACAACACACTCTTACAGGCCACTTAGATTCTGTTTGGTCTGTAGCATTCTCATCAGATGGCCGGCTGCTAGCATCGGGGTCCCGTGATAAAACAATTAAGCTCTGGGATACTGCTACAGGATCATTCCAACAGAATCTTCCAGGACACTTAACTTGGATCTATTCAGTGGTATTCTCGCCAGATAACCGGCTGCTGGCATCAAGCTCCGATGATAGAACAGTTAAGCTCTGGGAAACTGCTACAGGGACACTGCAACAAATTCTTACAGGTCACTTAGGTTCGGTTTGGTCCATAGCATTCTCACCAGATGGCCGGCTACTGGCATCGGGGTCCCGTGATGGGACAATCAAACTGTGGGATACCACTACAGGAGCACTGCAACAGACTCTGGCCATTGATGTAGAGGTTACCAAACTGAAATTTTCTGAAGATAGCCCATATCTGTGTACCAACCTGGGATTCCTCAACATTCGACCTTGGTATAACAATTGTACCACTTATTTGTCTGAGACTAACGTGGAGGTATTTTTACGAGAAGAACAGTGGGTAACACTTCAAGGTAAGAATTTACTGTGGCTTCCTTCCGAGTATCGACCCACCTGTTCAGAAGTTAGAAGTGATGGGACACTCGTTCTTGGACATGCATCTGGTCGGATTTCTTTCATAAGATTTCGTGGGTAAGCAATGAACGAGTTTATCCTCTGTTACATCTTCCTCTCTGTTTATATAAAAGAATAACCTGGGTAACTGGCCTGTGTAGCAGTGCTCTTGCACCTCGACTTAATGTGTAATGCGTAGTAGTTAATGAAGTTAAATTTAGGTAATATTGGGAAAAGTATGATCCAAGTTGGAGATGAAAATGGAATTGGCCATGATACAGTGGATGGATGGATGGATGGATGATTTCATTTACCCTGACCCCTCGCTACACTAGCGATATTCAGGCTACTACCACTATTTGTATCCTTGTAGCTCTAATTACAGTCGTCGACACATTTCTTACGGGCGAACTTTATGCCTCGCCTAGGGCCTGTGGTCGGCCTTGGCCTTGGATTCTGTTGTTGTGGGCCAAAGGGCCCACGGCTACAAACCTTTGAGACGCTTCCGCGAAGTCCTTTAAAATGCCGCCCTGCGCAGAGCTGCTAGTCCTTGTCCCTTTGCTCCAAGCATGAGCGATACATTGCGGAAAGCATCGCCTGCCTCTTTCCGCTAGTCTCTGTCGTTCTGTTGTTAATCTCGGGCAGTCGATTAGAATGTGGACGACCATTTCTTTCGCTCCACATTCACATTTATCATCCTCGCGATGCCGGCGAGCTTTCCCATGGGTTGCAAGCCAGGAGTGTCCCGTTAGGAAGCCCGGTTCCGGGGTAACAATTAGTATATAGCCGGCGGGAACGGACGGCCGGTACGGCGCACTCGCTTACCGTCCACCGTAGCCGGGAGCCCGGTGTCAATTCTCCGCAGGTGGGTTCCTTTACTGGATATTTTCCATTCGTCTTCCCACTGTCTTCGAATTGCCTCTTTCTCGCGTGAGACTGGTGGACAAAAGGGGTGTGTCGTATTCGGCCCACCCGCTGCCTTGGCCAGGCGGTCAGCTGCATCGTTTCCCGGATCGTCACAGTGGACCACCAGGATCCCGGCCGTCTGATGGAAGTCAAGAAAATCATAGTAAAAAGAAGGTTAACACGCTATTTCGCTCTCTCTCAGGTTTACACCTGCTATTATCAGTAGAAAGTGTGGGTTTCACAGGGTGTAAAAATCGACTTTTAATTCTCTAGGTGTTGTAATTAGTTAATAAGATATATTAAGACTAGAGATGGATTGATCATCACTTATGGTGTCGGGTTGAAAAGTGTTGGGTCACGGGCTGACGGAGCCCTGGGGGGTGCTCAGTGAGTACCCCCAGGGCCCCGTTTCGGGCTCCGTGCGCTCCTGGTGTGCTCCCAGAGCGCTCCCGGAGCTGCCGCGACCCTCCCTAGAGCCCGCGAGCCTGCTCCGTGAGCGATCCGTGAGCGATCCCCCAGCCAGGGTGAGCATAAAGCGGCGTGACGCCGAGCCCGTTAGCGTGCACATATTTGTTATATAGGTAACTGATAACGAATATTTTCATCTCCAGATCAATTGATGTCGGGTATATATATATATATCTGGATACATTGTACATATGCTACTTCATCGGTCATCCGACTAGTTAAACGTCGTCCCAATATCAAAATATTCCACTAATGCATCAATGGTCAATTGATTAGTTCAAATACCACATAACCGATACATATACACAACAGCCAAGAGCCCTAATAAGCAGCGAGTGCATACCTATATAGGGACTGCACATCTCCAAAGTCAGTTGGTAACGGGCACCAAAACTACATACGTATCAACCACGGCTATAAAAGAAGAAGTTTTAAGAAATACCGCGTCCTAAACAGTCCTCATACCAAAGACATAATAACATTCATTTATTTCTCATTCCATTCGTGGTTTACTGATATTGCATCAAGAATGTCGTGTTCAAAACGGTTGAAGGCTCGCCGATGAAAAAATAAAAATAAAAATAAAAGTAAAATGACATTTCCTGACAAGTCTACAATCGTAAACGCTTGAATATCACATCGCACAAAACCCAATAATACACGAGACTTGCTATTTAACCCGTACAACACGATGTCTATCTTCGCTTGACTCGATATTCTCACACACAACAACATCAACCCTAGTCGTACTTCCACGGAGCAGTATTCACCCAGGCACCGTCGGAGACCCCGATACATGTGGATTTGCATTCCCAGGCACTGAATTCACCGGTGCTTTCAACGTATCTTGGGCTAGCCATTTCGTGTAGTGATCTCTGTTGACGCCCCATTTCTGGTAAAATTCGCCGGGGCCGCGGCTTATCTCAACCTGGATGGACAAATAAGGATTCGGAAATTTCATTGTAATTGCCCCCCCCCCCCCAAAAAAAAAAACTTACATGGGTCCAGCTGCGCCACGGCTCTCTTGGCCCGTCATGCGTGATGATGCAGAACCGTCGCATAGACGCCACGTTGAGAAGAGCCCAGGCAGAGAATATCTCACACACAAGGTCTCCATTCCGTTGCTGGGCTGTTCGATCAGAGAGTCCAGAATTGTTCTCCAAAGAATCGTGCCCCAGCTCCGGCATGCTTTGGAGAGAAACCGCCGGGCTTTGGAGCAACGGATCGGCAAACTGGTCGAGATCGCGAGGTTCGGTCGGCCAATTTGATGCATCGCCCCGACAAGCAATATCGCCAATCAAAACGGCCATCACAGTAAAGCTGGAGTTTGTCAGTACGTGATTTATCAGTAACAATTAACAGGCCATACTAACCGAGGGTCTTTATCCGACATTGTATTCAGCCAGTTCATGATATCTGGGCGGAACATCATCCTGTAACTGCCTGGGATTTTCGACTTTGCATTTTCTCGGAACCAAGCGAGAATGATAATCGCTGCATCTATTTCATGTAGCATAAAGTCCTCTGTCATAAGAAAACCTGCCCCATTGGGGAATATTCTCTGAAAGTGCACCTCCCGATCAAGACCAGGAATTGTTCGACTGAGCGACACGTTCCAAAAGTTAAAAGACGTATTTCTCGTGAGCCTGTGTAAGCCGGGGAGGGCATAATAATGCATAAAACTGTGGTGGAACTAATGATATCAAATTAGCCGACAAGAAGAAAGCCACAGGTAGGAAACAGATCTTGATACATACTAATGCAACTCCAGACTGTGACATTGTAAATCTTTCCCAATCGTTTGTCCTGCGATTAGAAAGAACAATTGCAAGGTGGCTGTCAAGGTATTTCTCTAATATCTGGAAATCTGCATCAGCTTCTTCTGGAAAATGAAGATAGAAGCAATTCGTTGGTTTGATTCGGCCATAGCCAGTGACGGCAGCGATGCTGTTGAAATCCAATTTGAATGCTTGGGGGAATGCGTCCTTTAAGTACTTGTCGAGATTAACATTCTCCATAGGGTTTGCGTCTGGCATTTCCATATCCGGCCTGTCCCCAGCGTTGTTCATTGGTTGTTCGTTCGTCACTGCTTCCGTAGCAGGCCGTGAGATGTTTCCAGAACCCAAGGAGTCTGTCGTTGAATCGATAGTGTCTATCGCATCCGGTGTAGTAGACAGTGGCTCAGTATATCTTGTATCAAGACTGGATCTAGCAGTCTTTGCACTATGCGGAGGAGTAGGTGCTGTGACTTGTCTCTCGTCACCACCAAGGTCCGAGCTCGCTGATGGCAATCTTTGAACTGCAGGTTTCGGCCTTGTATTCACAACGCTTCTTCCACTGACAGTAGTCGTCAACGGGCTAATTTCTATCGACTCAGGGTCAGTAGACAAAGGCTTGCCTGGAGTTTGCGTCTTTGTGGCCATTGATGTATTTAACTGGAGTTTCTGAGGAATATTGGGGACGATGTCATCTGTGTCGGGATTTGAGGATTTTTCGGTGTTTTTATCAGAAAGCAAATTTGAAGGAGGACTTGGTGCCTTTGAGGTCTTGCGTACTTTCGAAGGGTTTGGTGTGGATATTGTCGAAAAAGGTTGTATGTCTGCACGATTCACAGGAGATGTCGCCTGAGATAAGCGTCTCTGCGAGGGTAAATCATCCTTCCGAGAATATGCGGACTCGTGAAACCGCCCTTGCCGTTCTGGCCTCTCTAGCCTGCTGGATGTTCCCGGTTTGCTTGCATTGCCAGCATCTCGGCGGGCTCTTATTTGAGACACACGTGGTAATAGACCAGTTACTCCTGCAATGCGCAGTGATCCATCTGGGGCCTCGTACGAGTACCTATTCAAGAAATTGAAGCTTTTTGACTGTGCCGGAAAACAAAGGAGCGTTACCGAAAACTGTGGGTAAAATTTGTTCAAAATTCTTGCGATAGCAACGAGGTCTTTTTCCAGCAAGAGATTGGCAAATTTGGAGAGTTTTGCCTGAGTATCGTCAAAGGCAGTAATACAGCCATTGAACTGAATGTCATTCCCTGTCTAAAGTTTATCCTATCAGCAATGGTATTTTGTTATTAAAGGGTGTCTTTACCTCTTTTGTGATGTCGTGATAATGGTCCAAGCTGCAAAGCTCATCGAATGAAAGATATATGTCTCTATTCTTTTTTGTTGAATATATCGTTCTCCTGGCAGAATCCGATAAATCACAGAGGGATATCTCGCCGACTTCCGTTTCATCAGAACCATATATCAGCCAACATAAAAGATCTGACCTCTTTCCAAGTTCACGACTATTCACTCGGAAAGTTTTCTGAGGAGAAGTGAGAAAACGAGGTCCCCTCGGGGCCGTTGGTGGGGGTGGGCTTGGGTTTCTTTGAGCAATTTTCACTGGCAAAGTTGGTGGCTGGTTTTCAAACGTAGTATTAGACAGTACTGGAGAGTTGTCTTCAAACGCTGTGCTATTGAGTAACTGCGTGGAAGGGCCGTCAATATTCACATCATCGCTGTCATCGTCTTGCTCCACGAAAAGACTGTCGTTTGCGCTGCTTTGTTGCCTCCTCAGGTACGAGGACATTTGAAATGGCGTCCATTCTCCAGGCTTCTGTAATTCCAACTGGTTTTGGAGTGGCTCATGATCCGCGCGTGCGGCCTTGTCAAACTTGTTTGTAGTCGAAAAGAGCTTCCAAGTTTTAGGGGTTTCATCTGCGGAGGATTTTCGCTGTTCTTTTGCCCGGTGCAAGATATGTGGAAGGCTTCTCCTCTTGATGCGGTCATCTGATATGGTTATAGAAACAGGCTCAGGTACTACTATTCTGGGTCTTTCGCGGCGTTGAGTAGTAAGCGCTGATGTCTTTTCCGGAGCAGGATCGCGCTGCTTGTTCTGTGGGTCCTTCGCTTGCACAAGGGGAGTGTCGTCATCAGATGACGAAGAAAATTCCATATCAGCCCCCTCGAGCTGCTGCTCTGACTGTTCTGTTTGGCCTAACTGGTCTGGCTGGCTTTTTTTCTGGGAAGCACCAGGTTGCTGGCCAGTCCCCTTGGAAGGGGGCAAGCCAAGTCGAGCTCGTTTTTCCCTTCGCCGCCGTTTGCGCTCGTCTTTGGCGTCTTCAGATGCTTCAAGTCTTGCTTCCCAGGCTGCAACATCGAATGGCTTCTCTATGCCTAGTTTTATTGCGTGTTCCTTTTTCTTCCAGTTCTTGAGGCACTCATCGCCATTGAATGAAGAAGCTGGTTCCCACGTACATCGTAGGTCGGAGTAGCCTTTCCACTTAACGAGATACGTCTTGATGCCATATCTCCTCTCCTCTGCATAAATATTTTCAACTTCATATTCATCTTGAGAATCGCTGACAGCAGTGGAGGTGAGCGAGATATCATCATCGTCTCGCAGTTCATTGGAGGTTGAAGTTGGTGATGGAGCATCCATGGCTTCCACGTTCAGCTTATGGGACGAAGCAGTCTCACTGATGATGGATGTTTCTAGTTCCAGAATACTGTGTTTTTCACGATCAAAATTTGGAAAGCGGGAATGTATAGTCTCTAACAATGATATTGGCAGAGTGGAGGTCACTGGGAAAACAAAGACTGTATTAGCGCTTGCCTGACTGGCCCACACTGATAGCTGGGCCAGCAGCGGCTCACGTGGAAGGCTGAAGCGCTCAGATATGCAAACCTTAAACAAATCGACTATGCCCTTAATTCTGCAATAATATGTCTTGGAGGTGGACCGCTGTTGGTGGAAAACATTGGCAAACGCAGGATTGCTTAGTCATCGGTGGGTTTGACATAGGAGGGCAGCCTTGAGGCGATACCCAAGATTGAGTCCCAACTTGTGAAAAGTTCTTTACATCAATTTTAAAGCGGTAGACAAGAAAAAACGAATTCTCGCTACTTGTTGGGAATATCTGACATGTGGTGTCTCCCTATCGATTACTAAGTGATTCATCGATCGGCTACTAGAGGGATATGGTGGTGAGTATGTTTACCGCAATAATATTTACAGCGATAATATACTAGTTCAGGTGGGGTTTACGCCCCACCTTTATTGCGCATGAACGCCAGTAGGACCCAGAACGTTTCTGTAGCGAGGCCAATGTGACCAATCTAACAGCATACTCAGGGAGCCTGGTCGAATTGGTCAAATTAGCCTCACTGCAGGGGTCTCGAAAGTTTATAAGCCTCGCTACGTAAGCCCCTGAGTACGTTGTCAACCGCCCCTTACAGGGAGGCCAGATTGTGACAATATTATTGGCATCTCAGACTGCAAGGGAGTTAATTTCAAAATAGGAAATTCGCTTGCTTGAGCTACCAATAAGCTTCATTTTTTCTTTTTTTTCTTTTCTTTTTCTTTTTCTCTCTCTTTTTCTTTCTTTCTTTCTTTCTTTTTTTCTTTCTTGAAAAATAACTCGTACGAATAATCACTACACTGCGTTCCTCGATTAATATATTATGCCGAATATAATAATCATTTTCCTTATAAATATTATATTAGACTTGTATTCGCATTCTTTTCAAAAGTTATTATGGTACGTATATTTTTCTACACACATCCCCTGCAGTTAGAATATTTCAAAATAGTAAAATCTGGTAGAAGTAAAATCAAGATTTTCATAAAATGTCATAAAATTCATATATTTATTTTATATTTTTTAAATACTAACTTGACATCATTGATATACCATATCATATGTATCAAGACTCTCATTTCGCAACCTCGACAACCAACTTTGTACAACTCACCCCACGGAGCAGCTCATCCAACCCAGCATTAATCGCCTCCAATCCCCTTTCCACAACTTTCAACTCTGGACTAGGCTGGATGGCCCTTTTGGTCAGGTGCTCCACCAGAAACGTCCCCATCCAATATCGGAACTGAGCCAACCTCTCCCTTTCGTTTGCCGACGGCATCACAAGGGTGGTTTCCACCCCGTTCACCTCCTCTGCATCAGGAGGAATAACTGGCGCCGACGCAATCTTCGCCTTATTGACTTTTTTCTTCTGATAGTTCTGTTCGAGGAACGCCCTGAGGACGGCTTGACATGGCGCCAGCTGACCCGTGGCTAGAAAGCAGTGCTGAATCACCAGACCATCCTTTCTTGCTGCCGAAATAATTGCATCCACGACTTGCGGCTCTTTGTAATCAAAGACAAGATCCGCGCCTAGGGATTTTATGTATGTCTGGTTCGACATACCGGCCGTGGTGTACACGGCGGCGAAAGGAGAGTCGGGATCTTCCCGTAGCAGTCGGGCGGTTTGCACACCCATTGTGCCTACGCTGGACGAAGCGCCCCATATCAGTAAGGCTTGATTCTTTTGCTTCTTATTTTTGCAAGTTCCTCCACTGGTAATGGCGGTACAGGAAGAAGAAAAAGAAGAAGGAGAAATCCCCATAACTTCCCACGCACTAAGGGGTACCTCAATGGCGACGGGCAAAGTTGCCGTTTCGTTCCATGAAATACCCTTATACGGAAGAGGCGCAGCATGCTGCCAGGGAACGAGGCACATCTCCTGAAAAGCCCCGTAGTCAGGATTGCAGGACTTCCATAAGAAGGCAGCGTAGGCGGCGACGCGGGTGATTCCCGGTTGAAAAAGAGAGTCCGGGACGCTGTCGCCAACGTCAACGACCAGTCCCGAAATATCGAAGCCGATGACCGTCGGGTAGCTGGGTATGAAGAGGCCTTGATCACGCATGATGCCGTCTGCCGGGTTGAGGGCTACGGATTTGATCTCGATGAGGAGCTCGCCTGGGCCTGGCTTCGGCGTGGGGCGGGTTTGGAGCTCAAAGGGTTTGCCTTTTGCGAGGGCGACAGCGGCGAGGTGAGTGGACATTTTCTTTGAGTATAGAGGTTTGCGTTTTTCCTTCTTCTTTGTGGGATGTCGAGGAGACATACTCATCTTTTTATAGGCGTAGGTGTATCATGTACATGGATGTATATAGTCTTGCTTCAGCCAATCAGAGACTCCTGCAGCCGGAAAACGGCTAGCGTGAAATGTGGAATACCCGAAAGAGGGCTAGTGCATGTCCTTAGCGTCACCCACCGTACCAAAAAGGGACATTGGGGCCCGTTTCGTCCTCCCTCAGTCATCAGATACATTTAGTATTTTTGTTTCCAGATTGTCAAGAAGAGCTTATCCTGGTGTCAAGAACATTAATATTGTCTATTCTGGATGAGTCTACGTAACTTGAAACCCCTCAATGGATCATTAATTAGTAATCAAGCATGGCTTCGACTTGTCCTAGAAGGAGATCGAGATTTGGCTGCCGAAATTGCAAGCTTCGAAAACTCAAGGTAAGTCACCTCAAAATAGTGCGACCCTTGGCTGACGTGGCTTACTGCATAGTGCGATCAAGGCAGACCGCAATGCAAGAGATGTAGTTCATTCGGAGTATTATGCAACTTCATGCCCAACACCCCCGACCTCCAGCCCCGGGTTGCGACTGACACAGGGCGGCCCTTGGTAGTGGTTCGAGGAAAAGCAGAGATACAGCCCTTCATCACAAATGCTGTCTGGACATCTGACGCATCGACGTCCTTTCAACTGAACACAAGGTGTCAGGATTTTATCACCCGGTATCTCGGACGAAGCCTCATTACCGCCGATGACCCTAATATGATACAAGTTAATCGTAAGCTGCTGGAACTAACATTTTCTGTAAGTTTTTATTATTTAGCTTCTGCCACATCAGATTATGGAGTTGATCTCGGCTAACATGTGCTTTGCAAGTACCCCTTCTTAATGCACGCCTCTCTAGCCGTGGCGCTTTCATATGACCGCCATCTGAATGGCTCCTTGGACTGTCGCCGCACTCTAGAAGAGTGCTATCACTGGTCTCAAAGCACAGTCCTCTTCAACAAGCGGTTAAGAGAACCAATCAAAACGAAAGACAAGGACCCAATCTGGGGTACTGCTGCTGCTCTGGCTATCTTAACCTTCTCGTCCCCTGATGCATGCACACCAGAACAAGCGTGGCCACTAAAGCATTCTTCTTCTGAATCCTCCGAATTGGACTGGTTGCGTATGAGCAATGGTAAAATGGCATTGTGGGATATGGTTAACCCGTTGCGACCAGACAGCCTTTTCCGCGTCATGGAGGCGACTTTTGCTTACATGAATTCACCGTTCCCAGAGGCAGGTATAGACGGTATACCACAAGCCCTGGCTGCTGTGTGTAACCTCAAAGACTCTTCATCTACAACACAAACAAACCCTTATTTCCATGCCGCCCATGCCTTATCCCAGATGCTGGAGATCTCGGATAGCGAGGTCACCACTGGCCCAACTCAACTCTTCATGCGGACTATCCACGGGCCTTTCAAAGATTTGCTCTTGAAAAGGGACCCCGTAGCGCTATTGTTGCTCTATCTATGGTACCGCAAGGCAAGTCGCAGTATATGGTGGATTGAGCTTAGGGCGAGAGTGGAATGTCCTTCTATTTGCTTGTATTTGCGGTTTTATCATGAAGACAATGCTGCCGTGCAAGCATTCCTTCCGGGAGGAGCTCTCGCCGATATGTGGGATTAGAGGTTGTTGGAAAATCTGCTGCCTTTTGAATCCGATTTTCGGCTTAGTTAATGCCTGATATCTGAGGAGCTTCCAAATCCCGTCAAGACTCAAGTGTGGAGCTGCAGATCGTCTACATCGATATTAGTTCGGCAATGAGCAAAGGTGTTAGATCTGGTCTAGTTATTATAATTCATATGTAATCTAAACAATACTTGACACCACTCAGAATAGTATTTTCGGAAAATCGAAAGAGACAGGGGGTATATACAAATTCAAACAAACTGCAGTTTAGCATCGTGACTCATCCAAACGCTCGGCATAACTATTATACAATTCCCCAACGCCAGTATATCATCACCAGAAGAATATCGCCTGAGAGAGATTCCGAGGTCTATAGGGGCATTCCTTTTCGAGCCAGGAGCTTCTCCATTCGTGGCTTCATGGAATCCACCAGTTTGTTGATCTCTTTGGTCGTTATTTTGTCCCACTCTTCGAGGACGGCAATCTTGAGTTGGATTTTGTCGCCGATACTCCTCTTTTGCAGCCTTTTCTTTAAGATGAGCATGACATCCTTGAAGATATTGAGATCGGGCGATGCTTCTGGATTGCGAAGATAGGGGAGGTGTACGGATTCTAGGTAGGCATGTACCAGGTTCTGACCCGGTGCCTGGCCTGCTGTACTTCCAGTGTCGAGGTATACGAATCGTTTGACCGACGCGATGGGCTGGACGTTGGGCTGTAGTACTTGGGAAATGAACTCATGCTGGCTAAGGACGGGATGGTCGGCATCTTCGGTGTTCAGAAAGACCAGCGGGCTCTTGTAGTCGTAGCCCACCATGGCCCAGCAATAAAAGATGGATTTGTCGATGCCTTCCCTCGACTGGAGGCACTCTTCGCACAACCGTTCGTCCTTGCGGTTGAACACCTTTGCCTTGCGCGTCGTTCCAAGGCCGAAATTCACGCAGTCACTAAACAAGACCGACCTCCATTCATTCTGCCACCTCTGGTGCGCCAACGCATACTGCATGCGCGTTTCTCGCGCCTGGTTCGTCAGCCACTTTTGCTGGCACGCAATGCGTTTGCAATAGCCTTCCTTGACCATATAGTTTCGTATTGTTTGAAGATGCACACCGTCGACTCCAACGGCATGTCCTAGGTCTTCCAGGGAAACATCGTCGTTTGAGTTCTCCAACAAGCGGATCATTTTTTGTGTCAGGTCGTCGCTAATCTTCTTGGGACGCCCCCGCCGGTCCGACTTTTTCGACACACGGCCGTCGCCCTTGGACGACGCCTTTTGCTCGGCATTTGAATCGGGGGCTTGAGTTGGACGTGGTTTGCCGTTTGCTTTGTCAGCCTGCGGACGGGGTTGTTGTTGTTGTTGTTGCTGCTGCTGCTGCTGCTGTGGTGATGGGTGTGGCACTTGAGGCGGCGGAGGGCCCATTCTCTGGAGGTAGGCGAAGGTGTTGGGCATGGGGGGCGCTGGATTTGGAGGTTGTTGGGCAACAGGTACACCAGAAGTACCCGGGGTGAAATTAGTGCGCAGTCCTCGTATCATCGACATGACATGCTCTCGTCGTTTCCTTGGCTGAGGCTCGTCTGCAGCACGAGCGAAGAAATTCAGACATGGAGGTCACGTGTTGCCGGGGCTAGGCCGCATCGGGCGTGCGTGTGTCGGAGGCGACTGAGCCACCACCACCGAGGCAGACGAGTTCGAGCTGCTTGCATCCTGAACGATACACGCTGGTCGCATGACTCAACCCTTCCCCAGAACTCAACTCTTGCTGTCAACTACTCTTTGTCGAGGTAAGGCTCCTGTCTGCGTGCTGCTGAGCGTATACATATTCGGACAAGCCTAGGTTTCCGCACTCGACGACTCCCACTTTTCTCCACCCCGTCTTTCTTCCGCCATCTCTCCGCCACGTTTAGCTTGAATAGCCCACATCTTCTCCTTCCCCCATCCGGTGAAACGACAACACGATGGCTAACGACGAATACGACGTGAGTTTCCTCTGCTGCTTGTCTACTACCAAAATAATGGACTTGGTCTGATATTTGGGTACTGTCTAGTTTCTGTTCAAGGGTACATCTCCTTTGTCCCCCCTTTCGCCGGATTGACGAACACTCCTTACTGACTGTAACACGCATAGTCGTCCTTATTGGGGACTCTGGTGTTGGTAAATCCAACCTGTTGAGTCGATTCACCCGCAATGAGTTCAACCTAGATTCCAAATCCACCATGTGAGCGGTCACCCTTATTGATAAGAACGTCTTGGCGAGCTTTACTAAACCCTGTCCCACTAGTGGTGTCGAGTTCGCAACACGTTCGATCCAGGTCGACTCGAAGACCATTAAAGCTCAGATCTGGGATACTGCCGGCCAAGAGCGATACCGTGCCATTACCTCAGCCTACTACCGTGGTGCTGTCGGAGCCCTGCTCGTCTACGATATCAGCAAGCACCAGACTTACGACAACGTGACTCGGTGGTTGAAGGAACTGCGTGACCATGCCGACTCGAACATCGTTATTATGCTGGTTGGAAACAAGAGCGATTTGAGACATTTGCGCGCCGTGCCCACGGAAGATGCGAAGCAGTTTGCCAGTAAGCACTGCCTGCGAATACTTTACACTCTGCGGTAGGATACTAACGGTTATTTCCCCAGGCGAAAACAACCTGTCTTTCATCGAAACCTCTGCTCTCGATGCCAGCAACGTCGAACTGGCTTTCCAAAACATCCTGACAGGTTAGTTTTAAATCACCAGCACTGCCAATCCGTCTACTCATGTCAAATTAGAAATCTACCGTATCGTCTCAAGCAAGGCTCTTGATCAGGGCGACGCCGCACAGAGCCACCTTGGAGCAGGCACTAATATCGCTCTCTCCAAGAGCGAGGACCCAGAGACAAAACAAGGATGCTGCTAGAGAACCATTTCGGAGAAGACGATATGCCGCCGTGGCCTAACGATTTTTTTCACTCTTTTCTCAATGTGGACATGGGAATCGGTATATTTTTCTTTCTCTCCTAGGAAGGTTGTCGACGAATAATATTATTCATAGGTCGGATTTTCTTCCTGGGTGGGAATTGATTGCGTGTAGACTTTCGAGACCAGGGTGGAAGAAGTTTGGTCTTTACCCCTCCCCCCCTTTTTTTCGCCGATGACAATCCATTCACCTTGATGATTTTGGGCTTCTAGAGTCTTAATTTTACTCCCTTCTATCTACTAAATGCGGTGAGCATTGCAACCTTTCATGTACCCTATGAATGAATCCATTTTCCTGTTTCGAGGTTTAGGCGCCTTTGATTGTTATTACGTGGATTTTATTTTATTTCAATACTTCTGTGATGAGCTTTGTCTACGTGGTCTTGATTAATTCTAGGACGTAACTAGTCGATTCTATTTTTATGATTTTATCCATCATTGCCAACATCTAAAACTAAATTATCAAATATGGTAGGATGAATCATTAGTAATATTTTGTTTCTTGGTATAATTCTATCTCATAGTTTTCATTCCTTAAGTCTTCAATCGTGTGCTCGCCAAAAGAAAAAAAGAAGAATATGACTTTTTGTTCCAAAACATACTATCAGGGGTATATTGATATCGTGGGAAAATATCGACAATCAACGTGGGAACCTGTCAGAGAAAAAAGAGAAAAGAAAAATCTATCCGCCGCATATTCGATATTGTACAAGGATTAAATTATTCCCCATCCGGGGGGAAAAGATAATAACGTGATTGTATGGCCGTATAAATAATTAGATAGAAAGGGCAAGGAGGAGGGACTAGCGATGACGAGTCCTTCCCCTCCCAATACGCGAATCCGTACTCCATCTCGACGGCTCCATATCCTGCAACTCCTGCTGCTCGCCGCCGGAATCCTCCTGTGAATTCACCTGCTCAATTGAGCGGAGGCGTTTGGGTTTCCCCATGGGATCCTTTTGGGCATGGATGGTGAGTCGGCGCTGTGATGGGGATGGAGGGTTTTGCAGGTGTTGAGTGGCCTCCTGGATGGTTTTGCGAAACGTGACGATTTGGATCAGCTCACGGCAGGCGTTTTGAGAGGTGATGATGTATACGATGGCGTTCCAGAAGGCTTGCAAGGGAAATACGAATGAGGCGGCGTAGTTCATGCCAAAGTTGACGGCGTGCGGGTTGGCGAGGCCGTATACTCGGTTGACACTCGATGGGACCTGAAATTTTATCAGCTTTTCTTCTTCTTCTTCTTCTTCTTCTCTCTTTCTTTCTTTCTTCAGTTTATGTCAAGACAACTTACCCAGGTGATCAGCAGCGCAATAAAGAACAAAAACGCCACACGGGCATACAGCCACGCCTCGGCATTGGCCTTGTTTTTGGCCACCTCGCGCGTCAGACTCCTCATGCGCAGAGCAGCGGGGATTTGGCGTGCAGCCTGCGCACGCTCGTCCACATGGATGTCGACCGAGTACTGGTTGCCAACGCCGCGGTCCGTGGATTGCTCAACACCTCGAACGCCGATGGTGGTGTCTTCTTTACCGACTATGGGCCGCTCCTCGGTGGTGATTTCGATCTGGGTGGTGATGGTGTTGACAAACGGATGCTCGTTCAGCGGGTTCAGAAAGCCGTCGAGGACCTCGCGTTTGTCCCAGATGGCCTTGGCTGCCATGCCGTAGATGACGACGGCGAGGATGATGGCCACCCTGACTCTGGTTAGTGCTTTCTTTTTCTCTCTCTCTTTCCTTGGAGAACTTGATCCTAGATATAACACTCACCAGACAATGCCATACAGGAAAACCATACGCATGAAATCCCAGTCGGCTGTGATCCAGCACCAGATAATGGCTGGTCCATAGATTGGTCCTCTGGCAGCAGTCGACACAAACAAGAACACAAATGCTGGGACAAATGAGAGCCCGTAGCAGATCAACAGATAGATGGGATCCAAAGAACGCAGTCTCTCAACGGTATATCCCCGGAAAAACACCAGATACACATTAATCGCCATGCAAAACGCCCAATAACAATCCACACCCAGAAACATCTGTACTAAAAAGGCCTGGAAACTGCATATTGCTGTGTGAGAGCCTGCTCGCGGCCCAACCTCGGAAATCAGGGCTGCGATATTCGACCCCAGGTTTCCAAAACTGGCGAAGAAGATCAATCGGTTGATGGGCTTGTTGAACCCCGGGGCCAGGAGATAGGTGGCAATGATGAAGAGGATGCTGACGATGGAGACGACTGAGTTTATGCGTTCAGTCATCACCAGCGCATTCATCTGGCTGTCACTCAGCCCGCTCGACATGGCTGCGGTGTTTTCTGTTCAGCGGCCTTCCTCATGTAGAGGATGCCAGAAAGAAAAGAACTTTTGTGACTCAGATCGGAACTCTCAAATGACTCAAATGCCAGATACCGGAGTACCCTGTATATTATAGACGAAAACTTCCAACAAGTCGACAAAACGCAAGAAAAAAGGACCCACCCACAATTGGTGGAAAGTGCAAAGTGGGAAAAGCTGGGGGAGCAAATACGGTCTTATACAATGGTCCTTGTTTTTGTCTCTTCAGTTGGCCAAGGGAACAAAAGTGTGACTGACGATCTCCACACGGCCACATTAATTTCTGGGCCCTAAGGAGGAACCAACTCCAGAGAGCAACTAATTATAAACGGGACCTAAAAAGCTATGACCTATGACTGGGACTATGTAAGTACGTAGTACTTGTTCGAGCCTAGTCATCGTTGCGCAGAGCCATATAGTTCAACAGCGGTCTGGGGCGGTCCCCCATCGCGGCACTGCAGATTAGACGACAAGGGTTACTCTATTTCGGGACCAATTGCAAGGGCAATAAAAGATAAGAAAGGAAAAATGATCAGCGCGTATGGCAGAATGGAGCTCGCTGCTCCACAGGGATTTAGGTCAGTACGTAGTACAGTAGTCCCCCCCATACGGACGGGAGCTCTATGTCCATATCTGGAATGGGTACGTATGTAGTTAGCTATGGGCCTGAAGGAATCGGACGAAAACACGTTCGTCTGGTACCAGGCAAGGGTGAGTTGCCTCGTCTTTTTATGCGTTTTGACATTTCACTTTTTTAAGGCTAATGAGACGTTGTCAGGTAGTACAACGGGGCTTTATCAAGTCCATTATTGCCCACCGGTTGCCAATTGGTCTTCATTTACGCCCAATCACCCACAGAGCTTCTTCATGACTCGACGGGAACGAACGTACTAGCAGTCTAGTACACATGTATATGCGTACATTAAGGCCCGCCACAAGCCACAGATTATTGACAATTCGTTCCATATCATTATACTGCACGTCTTGAGAGCAGACACAGGAGTCGCAATGAGATCTGCAAGGCATTCACTCACTCTACGCCTGGCCCTGTTTACCAACAATTGGACCATTGCCGTCTGTCGGTCAGCACCGCAAAATGTTCTATATGGAGTAATTATCATGACAACGTATGAATTTTTATGAAGAAAATATTTAGCACCGAAAATCGCCGACTGGGTATTGGTCAGCTACAAATTAGTAAGTAACTAATAATAACATGTGGTTGAGTTTCGACGCCAGGGAAAGTTAAGTCTTTGGCCCCCCCGGGCTAACTCGTCCGGTGGTCTCTTCTTGGCCCCCTGCAGATTATTAGGGTGACTGTTGGTAACATACGAGCAGAGCCCTAATTCAATAATAATATTCTCAGAATCAACAATAATGTCCCGACAAAAGAATCCTGGTAGCTTAAGGCGTGGTTGAAATAATTTACGATGAAAAGGAATATTCATTTTTCAAAGCAAGAAATAACCACTGAATGAGTTTCTTCAAGACCCTGCCAAAAAAAAAAAAAAGAAAAAAAAAGAAAAGAAAAAAGCAGATAGCCAACACAAACCAACGCAGATCAATTCCAGATGGCAAATTAATGCGTGATAACCAAGACCGAAAAGATCAGCAGTCACAGCGGCAAACGTGAAACGCCCATTTTGAGACGTAAACTGGCCCTCAAGTCGTACTTATACGAAGCACGGATTGCGCGCTTGGTCCCGAGTGCATAATAATAATCAACAGTAAGCTGTCAAGTCTCCAGGCGAGCTCCGTGCATGGTGACGCTTTTCTACTCAGGGCTCAATGATCGGTGCTGGCTTTGCTGGCAAGGCATGGCGAATCGTCTAGGTGGACTGCGAAGCACATAATAGTATAATTGCTACACTGCGTTCCGCGACTAATAATTATACTACTGCTGCTAGCAGTTTAGTCCATGCCATAAAAGCCCTAATTTCTCATTTATTTCTTTTGATGTTGATAAAAAGGCCTGACAGGTAGCGCGTACGAAGTACTACTACTCTACTGACGGAGTCTACTACCGATCGGAACATGAAAGGACTGTGAATACCAGCACTAGCAGACGTTGCCGAGCCGTAGGATTTTCGCAGATTTTTTGCGCAATGACCATTTCCATAGCATGGAGTCTGGACAATGTGGACACCAGGCCATGGATGGCTAGAAAAGGTGTTCTCCCGAAGCCAAAGGATCGAGCCCGTGCAGTAATATGCAGTAGCACATGTAAACTACGGCGTATTGTCTTAATAAGCTACAAGCTTGTCGATCGAGATAGGGTCACGTACGAAAGGGAACCCACATCGCGGAATTAAGAGAACTGTAGCTTGAGAGAGTCCGTACTGGTGTTAAGAATGCGTAGTACTCATCATATTATTATCCAGCAATAGCAGCTAGGGGGATACTCTGCGATGGTGAATATCATGAGCTTGAGTAAAACTGGTCTGCCGTCCACACACCCAGTGACCTGACCGATATGGTCGAGCTAGAGTGCCTGTGGCTTCGCTCTTGATATCAGTAGCTCTCCGTTTTCCCAGCAAGGGTCTAGACTCTAGAGCGGGACTGCATGGTTGAGTTTGTTGGAAGCCACGCAGGATGCAATCTCTTGAGTCCTCAGTCTTGAGATTGAATTATAAACTATAGCGCAGTGATTGACCAGGCTATTCTGTCTATCATGAATATTTGACCGAGAGAAGCACGCCATCAAACTCAAAGCGTATGGATAGAATAGATCAGATAGACCTAAAAAGACTGGAATCCGCCACGCGATGGAAAGATGGACATCGTTGTGCAATTCATTCGTGCCACTAGTTTTACGATAGTTAGTTTTAATTGTAAAAAAGGAAATAGGGGAGTTAGATTGTGACAGTTGGCTAGAGCAACTGGGACAGCAACGTATGTCCATTGAACTACACTTATGTTCAGCGTATACTCCGTTTGATGGGCTGAATGTTATTATTGTCAAGTAGTACCACGTATGGAGGATATGCTGTGGATATGACCGTTACATGCATGATACAAACTGGAGGCCCGAGAGTATACGGTGGAAATTCTTGGGGTTCATGCGATAATACGAGATCTCGACCCGAGTCTCCTGCTGCCCGCTTCGAGGAGATCCCCTCCAAATTTGCATCATAATAAGTAACAATAACGTAAATCAGCAGATCCAGCCTATACAGGTTCATCATTATTATTCTTAGCTGGAGGTCCAAAGTACATATTCGCATGTGAGCCGTCGCAAATACTCGAGACGCTCGTATATTGAGCGATTTTTGCTTGCACGCATTTTTGCCAGATGGAGGCGTGGGTTTGGGCTTATATGGACGATGATTCCCAATTTTGGACATGACACGGCAGGAGATGTGCTGCGTGTGTACACTACTATGTAGTATGTAGTTAGTAAAATATTATGTAGGAGTGGTATGTCGGTTTGCGTACGGTAACAGTAAATTATACGCGGATCACTTTATAATTCACTGCGACTGGCCAGCAGCCCGTAATTATCAAAAAAAAAAATGTGGTTTTACCGACTCCAAGATAACACTACGCATTAACAAAAACCCCTTTTGGCGAGCGAAAGCCACCCAAGCAAACAGTCGCTTTCCATTGTTCCCACTGTCCAGGCCTCATCTGATGATACCACCACCCTAATTCCGGTTAATCTAGCACGAGGGCGAAGGATGGCCGCTACTGCGCTCTATGCCTAGTATAACAGTCTATGGCCCGTCGGAAATGCAAACCGACAGCTCCCCGATTCCTTGGAATCCATCGTCCTGCCATGGCCTAACTCCTAACTGATTAGTCTTGGATCCTTGGTACGCTCGCTTTACGCGCTTATCAGTTTAACGTTGTGCAGATCGACACGGGAAGGCAGGGGGCTATAGCAGGGCTAGCAGGGCTAGCACGCGTCTGCCATGCTACGTGCTTATGTTGTGCCACTTTTGGCAATATAATACTCTGTAATAATTATTGTACAGTACGTACTAATTTTAATGATTGTTATTGTGCTCGAAAAGATGACAACCCCGTCGCAGTACGGTGGTGGGCTAAAAATTCCAATAAAAATCGGACTTTATTTGAACCCCCATAGTTAACGTTGGTATTTTGTTTAAACCTCTTTGCGATTATTTTTCTCCTTATAAGATATAATATAAAACCGCATTACAAAAAATTGAAAACTGATTAAACTAGGGCCTATCTAAATTACAGAGTATAAAAAATCTCTAGTAGGGAGCTCGTCTTCACGTAATAGGGTTTTCTATAACTAGATGTGCACCGTACTTCAATGGAAATTAGAGATAGTGATTCTTCAACCTCAGGATTTATAGGCTTGCCGCCCGTGTCTGCATTTCTGAACTCATGGTGGCTTTTAGAGTGTTGGGGCTCGCCACACAGTCGGCCTTACAGTGTCAATCGGCCTGGACAGTTAAGACGGGCCTTACATTAAGGTTATTATAAAATAAAATAAAATAAAATAAATAAAATAAACTTCAATGCATAAAAGAATGGGGCAAACTTAGATTAGTGACTCCATAACTCCAAGATTTGATAGAGATTCTTGGGTCACAATCATACTTCTTGCACACAGTTGAAAATAGCAAACTCGACTGTGTTCACTATCGCCGAAGCCTGACTTACTACATTAACCCACAAATCCATTCATGCATGGTAGATAATAAATGTAAGAGGGTTCATCTATTAGTTACTAATTATAAGTTAGATATGGGGAGGCAACGCTCTAGACTTGCCTGCGCTCTCCTTTGCGAATTAGAACGTCATTGTGGCACTATTTTCACGCCTCACCTCGTAGTAAAATTCGATTTTCCGGAATGTGATAATGAACGATCGACACTTTCAAAATGGAGGAAAAACAGGAGATAACCCTTGCAATTTCAATAATTGTCTTTCTTCTTGCTACTGCCTTTGTGATTATTTACTTTATCTCTTGTATCTTTGTGGTTAGGGCAGTGAGACTGTGTGATTGGTTAATGCTCTTGGCATGGGTAAGTTTGCAGACGATGAAGGACTCGTTATTTCATCGATTATTTGACTTGACTGTTGTAATTAATCTCTCATGCAGATGCTTGATTTTGGCTTGATGTTCTCGCTCTTCTACGCGGTAGGGAAGGGGTTGGGACGGCATGCTCATTCCATTAGCCCGCATAATGAAACTGGTCTGAATAAAGCTGTTTATTGCTTCCAGATCTTCTACGTGAGTGCTCGCTGTGATATCAATTGATATATACAGGATGAGTTACTAAGACCGCTTAATTTAAGGATGCATCATCGATAGCTGCTAAAGCTTCTATTCTTATTTTCTTCCTAGGCCTTACTCACCTCAAAAAGGGATTCTATTGGGCAAATTATATTACGCTTTTTGTGGTAACTGCCACAGGAACTGCCTTGGTTTTCGACATGATCTTCCAGTGTCATCCGATCTCAGCAAAATTTAGATTTGAAACACAGACCAGGGAACACTGTACTGGTATTTTCGAGGCATTCATCTCATCTTCTCCCTTCAACATAGCTACTGATATCGCGATTCTTGTGATACCGATTCCTCTTTTAACTCGGATGCGTATGCCACTTAGGGAGAAGGTCCTTTTGCTTATTACCTTTGGCGTCGCCATCCTTGTGATAGTAATAGATGTCATTCGGATTGCCTTTCTTGAGAATACAGCCACATCTCGGCTTCGGGAACTGCACACCGCCAAGGTTGGAGAGATCCCAGATGAAGATTACACCTGTATGTTGACCTAGCCTCGTAACCTTTTTTTTTTTTTTTTTTTTGGCGGACGTGCTAATATCACACAGGGTTTGCTGCAATATCATTCATGTTGTCTGCTGTGGAGGTTAACATGACCATTACCTGCGCCTGTGTGCCAAGCATGAAACCTCTGGCAGCCCGATTGAGATTGATTCTAGTCCCATCTCCCCGCGAAGCCTCTCAACCCAGTGACTCAGCGAAAGAAAGCTCGTCACAAAGTGCAAATAGAGGCGACGTACCGACGACTAGTAGGAGCGAAGGGGCAACTGTTGAGATGATGGATGTCTTAACCCATCGAATAACATCAGAGGCGGAAATGGAGGAAGGAGAAAAAACGGACATTACCGAAGCACGTGGAAATATGACTTTCGTCAATTTATTACACGCAAAGCCGGCAAATATGCTTAAACTAGATAATAAGGAATCATGTGCTCCGAATGCCCTAATCTCAACCATCTTCTTCCTGTGGGGGTTCGCATATGGTCCTCTAAACGTCCTCAATAAAAGGTTCGCAACAGTCACGGATTTGAGCCAGTGGGAATCGTTAGGACTTCATGCCGCGTTTGATGGCGGATATCTGCTTGGCCCTCTTCTTGTGGGTCGCTTAGTTCTGAAGAGATTTGGGTGTGCAGCTACCTTCATAACAGGCCTCTATGTCTACGGTTGTGGGACCCTCCTTTTCTGGCCAGCTGGTGTTTTAGGATCAACTCCAACCTTTTTAGTGTCAAACTTTGTCATCGGGTGTGGGCTTGGTATATTGGAAACTACAGCAAATATGTTTATGGCGTTGTGTGGACCACTAGAATACTCTGAGATCCGTTTATGTGTTGCACACGCTTTTGAAGCCACTGGAGGCCTATGTGCCCAACTACTCTCAACAAGGGTTTGGTTTAAGGACGAAAACAGTGTTACGCAAGTGGTTACTGGACAGTGGACATTTTTTGCCCTTGCATTTTGTGATGTGGTTCTCGCAGTTGTCTTCTACTATCTGCCAATTCCCGAGGTTCCAGATGATGATCTAGAAGAAATAAGTGCCTCCCGCCCGGCAAATAGAGCAAAAGTATGTGGTCTCCCAGTTACTTTCTTAACTCTTATACTAGGTGTCTGGTCACAATACTTTTACGTGGCAGGGCAGGAGATGCATAACTTGAGTTATAGTTTCAGTGCGCCGACTGCCTTTAATAGCATTGCATCTGCGTCCTTTATTGGTGGCCGTCTTCTTGCTGCCTTGGTCATATGGCTGTTTATGAAGCCGCGGTGGACACTTCTCATCTCATATATTGGGATGATCGTCTTCTCAATTCTCCGCATGAATACAACAGGCACGCCTGCTATCGCGATGGGCGCTTTAATATGGACGCTTGAGGGTGGAGCCTTTCCTATCATTTATGGAATTGCGTTGCGTGGAACAGGACGCCATACAAAAACAGCGTCGGCCCTTTTGGCTGCTGCTATTAGTGGAGGACTGTTCTTCCCCTTTATAAAACATTCCATCCAAGTGTCCCGTGGCGAAGCATATTCTTATTGTCTTGTCGTTGCAGTCTTTTGTGCCGGGGCCATCTTCCCATTGTACTTGAACTTGCTCCCAAGAGCAAGGAGGCAAGTCGACCCAATTAAGGGAGAGTATCTCCACCGACGGTGATCCTGGGTTCCTAGAGAAAGATTTTGCTCGCATTCCAATGTTTGGTAGAACCAGAAAATGTTTTTCTGTTTGAGTTGTTGTACATACTACATAGACTTGATGTTAGTTCTAGAGACTGTTATAGCGACTGTTGGTGTGTGGTGAATTTTCTTTGTATGTAGTTATCAACTATAGGCAAATGATTCCAAATCCTCAGTCAGTTGGCCCTAAATACAAATAGGGGTAGTGGTATTTGACGGTTGACATATATTTTAAATTGTTAATAACATAGTGTTATGGGTGAAAGGTGGATCGTCAGAGTCAGCACTTGTCGAAGGATTCGCTTGCCAAAAATTGAAGCATCGATGAGCTGTTTAAGCGTGGAGAGTTATTTAATAATAATATTATTATTATTATCATCATATTAATAATACAGTAATTAATAATTGTGCAGTCACACCGCTGCTTTGACCATAGTCAGTACAGAGTACAAAGTCCTCCATAATCCTGACTATAAGCAATACGATCGATAGTGAATAAAGTTGACGCTTGTCTATGACGTGCATTCTTCAGGTTCACCAGCCACATAGACTATATTTAATTATTGTGCAGAGTAAAGATTAAGATTCCTACAAACCAGTTATTCATCATAATCCCACACAGTGTCCATCAATTACGTACGTATCAAGTCTCGACCCGCCGAATCTCTCGTAATACAATAATAGTAAACGAGCCGGCGCATCCTACTACGTATTGCTCATTTTCCCATATTTTTTTTTCTTTGGATTTCCACGAAGGAAGTCCAGAGTGAGGGTTTTAAATCCTTGCCGAAAATTTTTTTTTCTTCTTTTCTTTTCATTTTCTCTCTTTCTCCGGTGGCTCGTACACTAATTAGTACGTCCGTATATTCAAGTTGCTTCCTGTTATTTTTAGAAGAAAGGGTACTGGCTTTTCAAGCCTAATCTATAGAGATTGAATAGTTAATTTTCTAAAGGAAATATGAGCCAGTTCTCTTTAAACAATTTATCTTAATACGTATTATGTCTCTTGTCGTACTTTCATGCTCGAAACCATGCTAATCCTCATTTGGACGAGCAAAATCCATCCATTTCATTCGCTGTACTACAAAATGTAAATTATGCTTTATCTTCGATATGATTTCCCTCTATGCTACTGAGTACTCTGTACACTCCTCTATATAGCGTCACCATTTAAAAACTTATCATTAGGCTGTTTTGTTCTCACAAGACTGCCCTTAACAATACACATACTTCGAAGTGGATTCACCCCGCACGCGGGGATGACTCGATGTTATTTAGATGACTAATAATAGTCCTCTTGGCTCACCATAATTGTTTGTTTTTTTCTTGCATATGAGACGAAATCGTATACTCAAAAATGGCACAAAGCTTGTCCGACATTCTAAAGAGTGTTTCCCTGGATTTGGCTTCGTATGAGGAGCTGTACAAGCATTTCCACGCTCATCCCGAGCTCTCGCAGCAGGAGAAACACACATCTGAAAAGATCACCGCTCACTTATCCCAGTTAAACGCCTATGAACTGCACACCAACATTGGCGGCTATGGCCTTGCCGGAATCTTGAGAAACGGGGATGGCAAGTCGGTTCTTTTGCGGGCTGACATGGACGCACTGCCCGTCAAGGAACTCACGGGCCTGCCCTATGCCAGCTCGGTTACTATGCGCGATGATGCCAACGGAGGAGGAGTCGAAAAGCCCGTGATGCATGCCTGCGGTCACGATATGCATGTTACGTGTCTGCTAGCCGCGGCCGAAACGCTTGCCAGGCTTCAGCATGCGTGGAAGGGCACGTTGATTGTCCTGTTTCAGCCAGATGAAGAGCGTGGCGGGGGCGCGCAGGCTATGGTTGACGATGGGCTGTATTCCAAGATCCCCCTGCCGGATTACGTTCTCGGGCAGCATGTAATGCGTATGCGTGCGGGCAGTGTTGGCACACGGTTCGGCACACTCATGGCAGCAGCTGATAGTATGAAAATCACCGTCTATGGGCGTGGTGGACACGGCTCCCTACCACACCAAACAGTAGACCCAGCCCTCCTCGCTGCCCACATTGTCGTCCGACTGCAGAGCATAGTAAGTAGAGAGATCGACCCAACCGATCTCGGCGTCGTCACCGTTGGAAGCCTGCAAGCCGGACAGACGGAAAACATCATTGCAGACCGGGCTGAAATCGGGCTTGATTTTCGGACTGTCAAGCTGGAGACCCGCGAAAAGATCATTTCTGCTATTAAACGAATTGTTGAGGCTGAATGTGCGGCCAGTGGCTCGCCCAAACCACCGGTTTTCACGCCAACAAGGCGCTTCCCACCCACGGATAATAACGAGCAGGTAGTCTCTCAAATAGCAGCATCCTTTGCAAAGCATTTTGGGCACGAATTTGACGGAAACACGCCGAGGACGAATGTGAGCGAGGATTTCTCCACGCTGGCTACCTGTAGGAACATTCCCTGCTGCTTTTGGTTCGTTGGAGCTATAGACCCGGTGCTCTGGGATAAAGCTGTCGGGGAGGGGAACACTGAAGAAATAGCTGGAAACCATTCGGCTCTTTTTGCGCCTGTGATTCAGCCGACCATGAGGGCTGGGGTGGATGCACTCTGTCTGGGGGCCCTGACGTTTTTGACGTAATTTTGGCCATATTTATGCTCAATATTAGCTACATATATATATGCGAGTAACCAACTTTATGCTTAAAGCAGATACCACTATGTTTCAGAGCTGCCTGAAAACCGCGATATTACTGAATATCTATTTTTCACAGGATATATATTGTATCTAGTATATAAAAATAATATACATATATAATACCTGCTCTCTCATTGGCCAATGTCGCTTATATAATATCTTGCCCGCAGCCCTGCAAACGCAAAAAGTCACCCCTCCTCAGCATCAATTCATGTTTCCTTTTCGCAAATTCTTCAAAATGGCCTCTGAGACTGCTCCAAAGAAACTCAAGACCTCGGGGCCACTCATCGGTACCCACAAGTATGTTCTTATAATCCCACATATTGTATTGGCCTGCGATATTACCCCGCTTAAAAAAAAAGAAACTAATAGCTTGATAGCGGTCACTTCCACGCCGATGAAGCTCTCGCCGTGTACCTTCTCCGTCTGCTTCCCGAATACGATGCCTCTCCTCTGGTGCGCACGCGTGACCCAGCCCGCCTGAGCGAATGCCACACAGTCGTCGACGTGGGCGGCGAGTACGAGCCGGCGAACAACCGCTACGACCACCACCAGCGTACCTTTGCTACGACGTTCCCCAACCACAACACCAAGCTGTCATCCGCCGGCCTGGTGTACATGCACTTTGGCAAAGCCATCATCGCGCAGCACACCTCTCTGCCGCTGGACCACCCAGACGTGGCGCTGCTGTACGAAAAGCTCTACACGGATTTCGTCGAAGCGCTGGACGCCCATGACAACGGCATCAGCGTCTTCGAACAGGATGCCTTGAACAAATCTGGTCTCGAGAAACGCTTCAAGGATGGCGGCATCAACCTGGGTTCTATGGTTGGCGATCTGAACCACGCTGACCCAACCAGCAGCGAGCCCCAGGACGAGGACAGCCTGTTTGCGCGCGCCAGCACATTTATCGGCGACGCGTTTCTACGCAAGCTACGGATTGCGGCGGCTTCGTGGCTGCCTGCGCGTGCGACTGTCGAGTCTGCCTACCAAACCCGTCAAGATGTGCATCCCTCCAAGCGGATCATTGTGCTTCCCCAGGGCGGAGTGCCGTGGAAAGAGCATCTATACAACTTTGAGCAGGCGGCAGCAGCAGCTGACGGTGCGACTCCAGAAAGCCATCAGGTGTACTATGTGCTCTACCCGGAGAGCAGCGCCCCCGACGCGAAATGGCGCGTGCAGTGCGTGTCCGAGTCCGAGAGCAGCTTCGTCTCGCGGAAGCCATTGCCAGAGGCGTGGAGGGGAGTGCGCGATCAGGATCTCGATGGAGTCTTGGCAGCTGATGCAGAAAAGACTGGCAAGGACAAGATTCCTCCGGGAGCGATTTTCACACATGCCAGTGGATTTATCGGTGGGCACCAGACGAGGGAGGGGGCACTGGCCATGGCGATTCGCAGTTTGGAGGCTTGAGTGAGAGGATAAAAGTTTTGATGTTATATTATTCAATAATGAGTAAACGAATCAATCGGCCAGTCAGTCCGTCTTTGGAGACAGTGCATGATCACGATGTCTCCGGTGGCGTCTGTGGCGCGCGATCTGCAGACCAGACATGAGTCACATGATCACCCTCTCTGGGACTTGTTAGCATTAATTATTATCTATAGTACGTACTACGTACTACTATCAGAAGTAATACGTATTACAATCAATATTGTTATCAACGATTACACGGGGAACGAGTCATATGCTGCGGTCACCGTTTCCAACTTCTAAATAGGCACTAAAATAGGTATTCTAAAATATATGACGGTGGAAAGGACAAAATTCCAACAATATAATATCAACCCAGGGGGTCAGCTTTCTACGTCGATTATAAACAGGATTACAGTATAAAGACTAAAAACACTTAGCTTTTGGTTAGTCAGCGGGGAGTGAATGTTATCATGCTAAAGTTTTTAAGTTAGACTCGCAAGTCACATGCTCTGGTCAGGGACCCGAAGGCAGCAGCCAATCGGCAGGCCTCCCTGCACGCACGTTCCAGGTACGGCTTTTGTCATTGTATGCTTTCGCTCAACGACACCAACATCTCCTCCTCGTCCCAATTATTCCTCCTCATCCAGGTTGCTAGTTGCTAGTTGGCATCCAGTCGGCCCGTTCTTTGCCCCCCGAGCGATTCCGGCATGACTGTACAACGTGCGGCCGTCCCCAATGCTGTTTGGCGGCCTGGCCATCCCTACGTTCTTGTTCTGTCGACCTGCAAAAATCCCTCTTGACCGAAAAGGGATCCCCCCTCTGTGGGGGGGACTTTGGTCTTGATCATATATCATTGGTCATATTTAACTTAGACAACATGTTCCTACGCTTATCCAGATGATACCGAGTACAGTACACCGTACTCTCCACAAAATGGAGCCTCTTCTAGCGCCGCCACCTGCAGCTAGGAGAGTTAACACATTTTGAAGAGTGACCACTGACCATCACCAGCCATCACCATGTGCGCCTTTCTCTTGCTCACAGGCAAACGGCCAGAACCAGCCAGTCTGGCGCCGGTTGGGCATGTGCAGAGTACTGATGACTGAGTGGCTGACTCTTCTGCGCGTCAAGAAAGATGAGCTTTGCGGGGAGAAATAACCTAAACCTGCTCAACTGACTCATTTGCAACGATGACGAGCTTTCATAAAGTCTCCAGCTCGCTTCGACGCGCGGCATTCATCCCGATATCCATGTGGCGTTGCACCTAACAAGCTGCCGGCAGGGATGGCCAGGAATCTGCTGAGACGGATTAATTTCTTATAAGAATGTCGCTAGCCTCGACAACTTCGCCCAGAGGCACGCTCTGTTCGGTGGATACCGTCGATCTCGAAAAGGCCGGCGTCGCGTCAAACAAAAGTCCTAGCACTCCCAACACCAGCACCGGCAACAGTTTAAAATCCTGGTTTGACCGGCATAGCAATAGAATTTCATCAATCTTGCTATTTTGTCTCCTCGTCGTCGGCATCATGCTGTTTGTGCTCGGATTTCTCTTGCTTTTCAAGATCGGCCGCGGTCTCGCCGACGATACTGTCAAGGCAGTCAACCAGTCAGACGACCTCACCCAGTATGTCAATGTCTTTACTGGCACCCAAGGGGGAGGAAACGACAATCCGGCAGCCGCACGACCGTTTGGCATGGTCAAACTGGGTCCGGATCTGCTCGACGGCAGCACAGATGCATACTCGGGCTATCTCCCCACAGGTGACATATCGGGCTTCAGTATGATGCATGAACAGGGCACTGGCGGTGCACCCAAGTATGGAACTGTTTCCCAGCTCCCGCTTGTTGGAGAAGTGCCTCAACCACTGTCCAATATCACCGTGGGTCGTACCGGCGCAGACGAGGGCTCTGTAGGCTACTACAAGGCTGTTACCAGCGAGTCCGTCACTGTCGAGCTGTCTGCCGCCAATCGCGCCGGCATATATCGGTATACTTTCCCTACCAATTCCAGCGCGAATAACATTCTAGTCGACGTCTCCCATGTGTTGCCATCTTTTCGCGGCCAGGGTCTTGGTCAAGGGTACGCAGGCGGAGATATCACCGTTTTTGCCGATGGCCACTATGAGGGCCATGGCGTTTACAACAATGGCTGGAACAGGTCGCCCAATTGGCCCATTTATTTTTGTAAGTGTACCGGGACAGAATTTGGACATTAGCTTACAAGACACACGTAGGTGGATACTTTGACAGCACACCAACAAGCAACACCACTTATTCCGCTACAGATGGTGGTGGCGGCGTCGAGCAACCCAGCGGACAGGCCTCTTCAAACTCGTCCAACGTCCGCATCGGCAGCCTTTTCACTTTTAGCGACGCCGAGGTGATTTCGCGCGTGGGCATTTCATGGCTGTCCACTACACAAGCTTGCCAGAATCTGGAGGACGAGATCCCACAAGGAACCGAGTTCTCTCAGGTTGTCAACGACAGCAAGTCGGCATGGAACGAACAGGTGCTTTCGAAAGTAATTACCTCGTCGACGAATGGAGAGAGTCTTGCGTTGCTGTACACATCTCTGTACTTTATGCATTTGATTCCTACCAACCAGACTGGTGAGAATCCGAGCTGGGTATCGGATGAGCCTTATTGGCAGGACATTTTTACTTTCTGGGTGTGTACTCGTCGTCCTCCTCTTCTTATTTTGTTTGCCAAGCTAACGATAATAGGACCTCTTCCGCTGTGGAACAGCGCTGATGCAAGTTCTCCAGCCCGACGCCTATGAAGAGCAGATCCGGTCTCTGATCGACATCTGGCGTAACGAGGGATACATGCCCGACGCGCGATCCTCCAACTACAACGGGCGCACGCAGGGCGGCTCCAACGCAGACAACGTGCTCGCCGACGCCTACGTCAAAGGCGTCCGCGGCAAGGTTAATTGGGTTGATGGATACGCCGCCATGGTCAAGGATGCCGAAGTGCAGCCGGCCAACACGGTACCTCCAGACCCCATGGCGCCAGACTCCTCGACCAAGGAAGGCCGCGGTGCTCTGCCGGACTGGAAGGAATACGGCTTTATCACTCCGACGTATTCACGCGCCGTATCTCGCGCAGTCGAATACGCGTACAATGATTTTGGCTTGTATCAAGTGGCGGCCGGGTCTGGTAATTCGGCCGATGCCAAAAAGTATCTGGAGCGCTCACGCAACTGGCGCAATCACTGGAACCCGGAGGCCACTTCTCTAGGTTTTAACGGGTTTGTCGTGCCGCGCAACTTATCCGGGTTTCAATCGATTGATATTCTGAATGCTGGCGGCTACTGGGCGGATCCGTGCTATGAGGCTAGTCCCTGGGCGTACTCGTTCACAGACGTCCACGATGCTGCGCACATGATTGAGCTGATGGGTGGATCCGAGACGTTTGAGGAGCGTCTCAACGTGACGTTTGAGCCTGGAGCCAATGACGGCAGCATCATTTTCGACTCTACCAACGAGCCGTACGCCTCCGTTTCCTTGTCCTTCTTTTCCTTTGCAGGTCTGACTAACTCGTAACAGAATGTTCACAATCCCCTACCTCTACAACTACATCAACCGCCCGGACCTTTCTGTCCTGCAGTCCCGCACCGTCGCCAAATCCAAATACAACACCGGCGTCGACGGCCTCCCTGGAAACAGCGACGCCGGCGCCATGCAAACCTGGCTGCTCTGGAACATGATCGGCCTGTATCCGATTACAGGGCAAACCACGTTTTTGATTCACTCGCCATGGTTCGACTCCCTCGAAATCGACCTGGGCAGCAGCAGTCACGGTGGGGAAAGCAAAAAGTTGCGTGTCACAGCAACGGGTGGTGACAACAACGGCGACTCAAACTACTTTGTGCAGAGCCTCAAAGTCAATGGCCAGAAATGGACCAAGAGCTGGCTCACTTGGGACGATGTGTTTGCAAATGGTGGCACGTTGGAGTTTGAGTTGGGTGCGGAGCCGGTACAGTGGGCGACGGGCGATGTGCCGCCCAGTCCGGCGTCGTAATCTTAACTTCATTCTTCTTCTTTTTTACCCATAAAATATTCGTGCATATAGTTGAGAGGTTCCATTCGTGTATATAGTTAATAGGTTTTTATTTATGTTTAGATGTCAAACTTGCCTTGCCCTTTTTTTGGTTGCTACATACGTACATGTAAATAATATTACATTGTTCAGAAATTCACTTCGATATCGAGACACAAAGTAATTTGACAACAGTGTTAAACCAGACCATGACAATCCAATCAAACCTAACCAGAATGCTTCCATATCTTATATATCTAACCTAACCTAACCCAATGTCTCCACAATACAGTACCAGGCTTAATATACGATCAATACTCTGCCAACTGCAACTTCTTCCCCACCGGCCGTCGTCGCACAGGCTTCTCGACACGGTCCCGGTCCGCCTGCAGGCCTTTGAGCGCGTGCAGCAGCATTCCGGCATCAAAGAAGCCGTCTGCCAATTATCAGTAAAACCGTTTTTTTTTAAAAACGGAAGAAAAAAGGAGAGGGGAAACCTACATCCACCCATCCCATCATCCTCAACCTCACCACTATCGGTCGTCGGTGTATCCGCCCCGGCAACACGCCCATGATGGCTCGTATCCTGCCTAATCAGACGCCCGCGCCTGTTCTCCAGCCGCTCCGAGAGCATCTCCATCTCCCTGGCGCGACTTGTTCGCGGGCTTGTTGCCGTCGTTTTGCGGCTGTTTGTGCGCAGCAATTTGCGGATTTCTAGCAGATACGATTCGAGCGTGTCCATCAGCCGCGAAGTCTGGCGGTGTTTGGAGGACGCGCAGATGGAAATAGAGTCGTCTTTGATAATGTACCCGATACCAAAGCCATCGCCAGACGTCGGACCAAACCCAAAATGGCGCAGGGCCGGGTTGCCGCAGTTGGAGGTGGAGAGGATGGTGTTGTTGATTTTGTCCCAGCCAGGATCACTAAAAATGGCGGGTGTGGAGGGAACGGGTCGGAAACGGGGGCTGTTGCTAATGCTGCCGCTGCTCAGACTGTTTGTGGCATAGGCGCCGTCGTCAGAAGGGATGGGCGAGGATGAGAGCGCGCTGCTGCTGCTGACCGAATCGCGGTCGTTTGCTGCTGTTCCTGCGCGAGGAGAGGCAGTGCCGTTTGTTGTGATGGTCGATGACGACTCGTCGTCAAAGGACCGCTGCCACACACAGTACAGCGCATACAGATGCCGGTCCTGGCCCTGCGCTTTCGAGCACTCCTTGGTCATGGCGACGTGTTTGTTGGTGGCCTTGCGCAGCGCGTCGACTTTTTGGTCCGATGGGTTGTCGCCCCAAAACGTCTTGACAAAGTCTACCGATTCCTTTGTGACGGGCCGTATGGCTTCGGTGCGGCCGTGCAGGTACATTTTGGTCATGGCTGGTTCGTATGTGTTTTCTATCCGGCCGTATAGCCCGTAGTATGCCGCTTGAAAGGCCATTTGCACAAATGCGTCTGGCGAGAAGCCCATGGAAGTGATAAAGTTCTTGCCATAGCCCGAGAAATCCAGTACTTGGAATTCATGCTGATGCAACAGATCGGCCAGATGCGACTCGGCGAAGCGCAGGGCAATGCTGAGCTCGGGGATCATGTCCCACTGCAGCTTGCGCGGCGTCGTACTCACGTTTCCAAAGCTGCGAGGATCTCGCTTGGACGGGTCCGGGCTCGTCGACGCCCACAGCGAGGGTGCCTGTCCGTTGATCGTCTTTGCGTACCGGAGAATAGTATCGGTGTATACGTCACTGGCAAACCGCAGCACCGTGTGCCCATCAACACCCGTGTGCTCGAAATTGATGCCTGCGCTGCCGTTCTGACACACGATAATCTGTAGTTTATCGTACCACCGGTTAATGCACGTTCCAATCTGCACGCCGCGCACAATCTCGCTTGTGCCGCAGAGCATGTTCCCACAAAGATCTGCCGTGCTGGTGGGCTCCATGTGGTCGAGGCAGAGCACGAAGATGGCGCTGTCGACGATGTGCAGGCATTCGGCATTGTTCGAGCCGTCTTCTTTGGTTAGTAGGTCTCGCAAGCCGGACCATACTTTTCGGTTCTCTGTGCTCAGGATGCCGAGGGCACCCTTGGCTGCTTCCTGAATCGGGGTCTGCTGGGCGTCGTCGAGGATGACTTGTAGATTGAGAGTGATGTCTTTCTCGCTCATGATGATATCATTATGGTCATCAAGGACATCAAACCAGTAAAACTGGCCTCGACAGAGGACCACAATGTGTTTTGCAGACGGGTTCTGGCCGATAATGCACCCATTTTCCGTAGGCACACGGGCGGTGCCAAAGAGCCGCGAGTACTGAAACATACACAGCGGCGTCCCCTTGACCTTGTCCGGGGGTAGCTCATCTCTGCGGACTGCACGGACAAAGGACAAGGCAGACGAGACGAGCGAGGCAGCCCGAGTTAGCTGGTTGTTTCGTGCGGGAGTTGGGTCGTCTTCCAACAAGAAGAATGGGTTCAGGTTCAGAACGACGGCTGAGAAATTAGCAGCATTCATAAGAGACATAGAACGGAGATAGCCTACAATTGTCAAAGTTCAAGTACGAATCATACCCTATACAAAAATTAGCCCGTACATAATAGTGTCTGATCACACAAAACCTACAGAACTGCTCAATATAGCTCGTCTTGGACGACGCATACTTTTTCAGCTTCTCCTGCAGCTCCGGCCCCTCGGACTTGAGAAAGTCCTGCACAGACGCCCTAGTCTCTTCGTGCTCTCTCGGCGTCTGCAGCGGCGCCAGGGACTCAATATACTTGCGACAGGTACTCTCCAGCTCCGGAATTGGCAACTTGGGCAGTGAGTCCTGGTTTGCAAACGTGACTCCTTGAGGTTGCTGCTGCTCTGTAGATATGGGCGATGTCCCATTTTGTTTCTGTACAGGCTCCGTGGTCTGCATCTCGGGCGCCTCTGTTGTTGTTGTTGCTGCTGCTACTGCTGCTGCTGGGTAATTTTGTAGTTTCGAGGGCAGGATGGCTTCGCCGCCTCCGGCCGAGGACATGTTGAGGATTTTGACTGCGAGGGTTGAGTAAGACATTGCTGCAGCTAACAAAAGTCATGTGTAGACGCAGGAGAGCACGGTGGGGATGGACAGGAGACGCAAGGCGCTGCGGTAGAAGTAGTGGCAGTCTTGAAGGCAGTAAGAAGGCATGGGGAAGCTCTGCTAGAACTGGAACAACATATCATGCAACAGCATCGACGTGCACATTTCAGGCGAAGAAGGTGAAGATGAAGACAGGGAGTAATCACGGGATACACGGGATATATAGGTCACAAGCACAACGCAATCTCTTGGCCGAGAGTCGCCGATTCAATGGGTGATAAGAAACCGAGCAGAATAATTAAAATCAATAAATAATACTTACAGGCTGCAGCCAAGCTAGAAGATCACTGATATTAACCTACAGTCCGAGGTTGAGGTTCACCGGCCACTGAAAACTGACTTGACAGCGCGGGGGGCCCAGCCGGGGCAACGGAAGAAGAGCAGACTGGGGCAGTAAGCAAGCAAGCAAAGTCTAGCAAACTGAGCCAGGTCGCGCTAGACAAGACGGCCCACCGGAGACGTCACCAATAATCAATAATACTGCTAGAGTAGCAGGGATAGTAGTAATTAGTAACGGCGAGCTGTTGTCATTCAAGATGCAAGCAAGCCTAGCTGCTGATCCGGCCGTGACCTAGAAAATAAACAAACTTCTAGTCTGTATCGATGTATCAGGCGGCCTACAGCTGTTGCTGCTGCACCGTGATATAGTTATAGCGAGATACCAATCACTAAAGCTCAGTCAGGTAGATTTTGACAGCATCTGTATACTACATGTAAGCAGGTTTCACCTGATATCAATTGATGAAGACACGGACAGTCAAAGGTCAACTGCAGTGCAACGTGGGCTAGAGCATAAACCTAGATCATAAAAGCCGGCTGGTATCAATTCAAAAGACCATCAGTGGCAATGAATTATTCCGTAATCCAAGGGGTACCCGCGACATTGCCGGTGTGGTTGTTCGGTCGAAGGGATCGGCTTCGTATTGGATCACGTGGGGTTGTAATATCTGATTCCCCTCATGCAGTCGAGAAACGTGAGAGGGGAGTCGGAGGCCCGTGACATCATAAATCACGTGATAGCTGACTAACTATACGGTCACGTGGAACCCGGAATACGAATATTGTCACGTGGCCACGAGCAATGCATTATGCATCCCCATGTGAGAAAGCGACAGTGCACTTTCTATACCATACAGTCCTGCTTACTGATGTCCTTCACCACGAGATGGTGACTTTCCACGAGGGACTACTGTTGATGGAACACCCCGGCTGAGAGATGAAGTCGGGGAAGTAAAAGGGTTAGATTGAGAGTGATGTAAGCAGGTTGTTTACTAACTTAACTAACTATGCGGAAATTAACTATCATAAAAGTTCCATACATCCTACCTATTTTAGAGCAAGCATTCGAATAAAAATAATAAAGTTGACACAAGCTGCAAGCCAATTTGTGAAAGCTATCAATTGGTTCATCACAACAATAAATATGACGCCAAAAATGACGCCAAAAATGACACCAAAAATGAAGCAAAAATTAGAGCGAAAAATAGAGCGGAAAATAAAGCGGAAAACGGAACAAAAAAAGGAACAAGAAAGGAGACATCATGTTCCAAGACAAAGACAGGGAATCGAGGAGCGGCATCGCGCCTGGCTAAGAGAAATTGAGGGCTATGAAGAGTTTAATCTCGTCAATCAGTTCATCCAAGACAATATCACATTCGACCATGCATTGCAGCGCATCAGAGAATTGACACTGGCTGGCCACGCTGCCCGCCCAAATTCAATGGGAGGCGCCGCAAATCCCGACTACAGAGTCTCGCTATCGGTGTTGGAGCTCGCGCAACGACTCGAGCCCGGCCAGCATAGACAGCTGGTCAAGTTCATGTCAAGATTCCAAAAAGAGACTGCCAGAGACCCCGCCACTAACGAGCCACTGACAGCTCAAGGCCATATTCTCTGGACCGATCTGCCATCGTTTGGATACACGGAACTAGAGACATGGTGTGAGACTGGAGGCAATCATGGCGGTATGTTCAACAAATTTTGGAATTCGGGTCACACAGCTAACTTGGGAAAATCCTAGATCCTTGTTCTCCAGAGCTTAATCCAGAAGAACGCGAGCGATGGGTAAAGCTGAATGCGTTTCTCGCGCAGCTTTGCGAGGCTGCAGATGTTGACTATGAGTCTCTACACTTTCACCCATTAGATAAATATCGACACGCGACTTGGGCGTTTGAAATGGCCCTGGAGAATTTATACAATTCTCCTGAGGAACTGGCTAATACGGCAGCTATGGAAGCCGCTGCTCAGTGGTTTATTCAAGGCGCTGATGGATTATGGGCCAATGTTGTCAACAAACGCGTGTTTCCAGATTGCATTGAAAATAGAAGAGAGGGTGTCAGGGGGTTTGAGCGCGAAAGATGGAATCTCTGGGTGCGGGATCTACGAAGAGCAGAGCAGGCTTGTCGTGATCAGCGCATGAAGAAACTGCTACGAGATGCGTTGGCGCAGATCAAGCGGGTAATGAGAGGAGGTTAGATATTCATACAGTATTGGCAGCAAATGACCTTTTGTACATGGGTTAATTAATGCATACAAATCGCAAGTTTCGTCGTTTATGTGCACAAGTTGAAAGTCTATTCTTATTTTTATTTCATTTTAAACAACTCTAAAACATACAAACTTCTTGATTTTTTTTATTACAACATCATTGGTCTAAGGATGCGCCAATAGCAGTCGACCTGCATGATAATCTCGCAGCTCCAGTTTTTGCTTAATTAGATATTGACTAGCCTATTGCGCTAATTGCAGCTTTGCTTATCCTTGACGTATTTCTATTTTCTTTAATTTAAATATCTCACTGGATCTTTCCCTCTATTTTAATTGATTTTGAAGGGTATTTCCTACGAACTGGTGGATTATATACATAGAAATGTTGTGGGACTTTTCGGATAGAGTTCTGCCCCCTAGGAAGCGCCAGAATATAGGGTTGGCTTCCATCGTACATTATTGTATGCCAGCTATTACTCCGTACTGACAGTGAGGGGCCTAAATCTGCCATTCATCTTCCAATTATGGTTACGAATCTGATCTATAATGGTCAATGATTGGAATCCTGGAACAATGCCTAAAAAAACAAACTCGATGTTGTCTAGGGTAGAAATTTACCTAGGTATCGGCGTCCACTTTTATTTTCTAATATAAATATTTCTGGTATCAAACTAGCAAATCGCATCGCGGAAAAATACTTGCTTGCGTCATCCAACTATTCCTTGGTTTGAACGTCTATTATTAAGTAGCCATCACTGACCACCTCGCATGCTCGGTACATGTTTGTAGCAGGAATCACGATAATTTGCATCGAGCTCCCTGTCCCAATTAGAAGATTTGAGGCACAGATGAAAAAAAGGGAATACTAACCTAAAAATGTCTGCAACTGAATATGTCTTTCTCGTGATCATCTCGACAACAGCCGGTATCCCTGCAACATCCATCAAGATTCCCGAGGTCAAAGGCTGATTGAATTACTACAACTAGTATCAACCTTCAGCACTACCTCTGGATCAAACTATTCGGATACCTCTTACACCCAGACATCCCATTGCAAAAGCCGGATCTCAAAATTGCAGATATACCTGCAGGAACCGGGTAGGGCGGTATGAGAAATCACCGAATCCTATCTCCATGCTGAATTTTCTTTCTTTTTTCTTTCTTTTTTCTTTCTTTTTTCTTTCTTTTTTCTTTCTTTCTTTCTTTCTTTCTTTTTTTCTTTTTTTTTTTTGGATATAGAATCGTTCTCACAGATCTTAGCCGTCGCCTTCCTCCGTCGGTACAGCTAGACGCATTCGATATATCATTCCAAGCCATGCCACCTAAAGAGTTGCTTCCCAGAAATACTAGTCTTCATAAGTGGGACATCGAAGCTGACCTGCCGAAGGAGTTTGAGGGTGTTTTATGATATCGTGCACGTCCGTATGCTTACGTTTGATCTCATGGTTGATGATATTGAGGCCGCGCTTAGCAATCTGTTCAAACTTTTGAGTATGATCCATAATAACCAAGGTAGGTTGTCACGGAAAAGGAAAGAAAACCTAATATATGGCCGTATAGCCCGAAGGCTACCTTTAGTGAGTAGACGTCGACGTTCACTCGCTGCGAATCGAAAAGGTCAACCCGGAAAGCAGCATCTCTGCACTCGAGGAAATAATACCAATCACCCTGTCTGCAGGCCCAAGACTTATACCACACTGGATCCCTGAGCTCCCAGACCTATTTGAGAAAAGTGGCTTGAAGGGCGTCAAAGCCGATGCTCGTGATGCACCGGGTTACACGGGCTACACTCTGCATGAATGTGCCTAGATGGTGCACGGCATGATTGCGCAGAATACGAAAACTGATCAAGTAGCCCAGAGCTAGCTTGAAGGCAACCTTTTCTGAGGCCTTGAAGGAAAGCTATGAAGGAGCCTTTCATGCTTGGACTCGATGGACCGTTATTGGTAGGAAGCCTGAATAGTAATAGGTAGTCAAACAAGAAATCCTCAATATTACAGACAAATGTACTCTGGACAAAATACAGAATCGGGCAACGCCCTCACATATTGACAGAAATTCACGTCTCAATTAGTGAATGCAAATGAGTACTAACGAAGAAACCTCATTGGACTAAGCGAACCTCGATGTTCTCTGAATCTGCGCAGCTCCTGGCCTGAATCGGATAGTCCCCAACTCGAATCGGACTAGATTAATTCAAAGGCTGTACTAGCCACCTGTTGCAGGCTATGTAGCGTACAAAATTTATAGAAGGAATCTAAGAAAAATAGTTTGCTATCTTACCTCAAAAATTTTATTCTCTACTTCGATTCGTCCTCTGCGCTCTCGTTTCTATAATGCCACGTTCGTATTCTTTAGCTCGATTCCTTGCTCAATAATATTATTAAACTGTTGGATTAATCGCTATAAAACGATATTCCATGTTGACAAGCTGTGGAGCGCTACTAGCCGTAGGTGGCGCCTTGACCCACTAGCCTAATAATTAGTTAGTGATTAATCTACATTGCGAACAGGCCAATGAAATACTTTCCTCAGCTTGTCGAGGTATGGCTTCCCTCCATTCATTAGGAATCTATGTACAGTTATCCAACAAGTACTTTTCGATCATGGAAAATCCAAAGATATCACTCTCCTGCCTAGCCTATTGTGCATTTTCGATAACCCATCCAGGAGTACCCAATTTTCCAAGTTCTTCTCCCTCTGGTTTGCATGAATCAAAGTCAATGATAATAGGTCTATCATTTTCACTGTTGGTCTTCCAGTCTGTAATTTTTGACTGAGAACCATTACATATTTAAAAAAGCATAACTCTTTTATCCTACAATTTTCCTTGATCCACCCCAAGTATTCATCAATATTAGAATTACTAACTAATCAACGAGTTGGTGAACCACCACCTGAATTCCTCGCGCTAACGGCAATATACAAATCACTGGAATCGCATTTTTGAGCTGGCCTTATGTTTTGTAGACTCCTGATCTTGTGAGGTCCGGACTACATAATACTAGGGTGAAGTGCATTCAGTTTGTTCGAGAACTACGAAGTCGCTAGTTCACAGCAGAAACGGCCTGGTCAATGGCAGTTGATTCATTCTATAATAAAGGTAGCTACGATGGGCTTTCTGTAATATCCTTCAAAATCTGTTTCTTAATTGTATTGATCCAACGTGATCGCATATAGCATAATGTTGTGCTAGTGGCGCTGCGATACCGATTTTCTGCCACAAAGCCCGTGGTAACTTTGAGCTTCAAGGAATGATCAATAGTTGAACCGCGAAATGGGAGCTGGCTTGGTACTCACCTTTCCTACTGCTGAGGGGAAATATAACTGGTCGGCCACTTGCAAGTAGGTTGTCAACAATCAGAAATTTTGGCCCGGTAGGTGGGCCCATCTGCTCGCTTCATGGTTCTCCATTCAGAGGTGGTACGTTTAAGGATGAATTTAAATATATGTATGACGCAACGCTTTGTACAATTTGGGACAACATCTGGGTTCCTTTTCTCCAATAATTATATGTGTGGAATGGGCAGTTAGTAAACATGAAGTTGAGCTTGGTTCTCTTCTATGCCCGCAAGTTGCAAGGCAAGTTGCGGACTATTTTGCAGTCAACTTGCGAGTCACCTTGCGATTAACTTAAACTACTGACTTAACCTTGGCAGAAGTTAGGCAAGCAGTATCGATATGAACCAGGCTGACTTCAAGTCTTGGACTTGTTAGTTTCTTGTTCATCCTTGATTCTTGCCACGGCTTGCCTCTTTGCTGCTACGCCGCTCAGCCCTGCCTCAGCAAGTGTGCGGTAAACGCGCTGGGAGGATGTTTTTACGCAATCGAATGATGCCTTCAATCAACTATCGAGTTGGTGCTCTTTCCTTTGTGGCGTTATCCATGTGGCACAGTGATAGCCTTGCTGCCCACAGCCCTGTATGTAGCTGCTGCCTACTGAAGTGAGCCCTGGGAGTACTAACTGTTAAACAGAAGTAAATATTGGGCACTGAAAGCCAGGCTCCAGCTAGAATTGTGGATGAGTGCGCAGCTAGTCGGGTGGCATGGTTGACATCAACGACCTGGTTGTTGGCTCCCAGAACATGTGAACGCCTCACCAAAATTGCATTCTCACGAAAGCGAAAAAAAAAGCATCAATAGAGGGCAGCCCGCCCTTTAGAATCAAGAATTTGAATCATACAACAATTATCCAAGGTCTTTCAATCAACTCATTCAAAGCTGCTGCAAATATATCCTCTTATACCCTCCACGGCAACGCCTTCAATTCACTGCCTCAAACCCCGAGTGTTTTACAACCAGAACACAAATTACTATGGCAGTAACTACTCATACTGAGTTGGTCAACATGGTCAACTGTCATGTCTGCGGGTACCACAACGTAACAAAAACCCAGTTCTGCGCCGGGCTAGTGAGCGACGGTAATGGAGGAGTGAGAACATGCAATACACTACTTTCTCAGGTTGCTTAGAAGCATTTATCCTGTATGGTAAACAAAGCTTCCCTCAACCCCCCTCTATATTGGATTATGTATCCAACGGCATGAGACTTAAACTATCAGTAGACAATGCTTTAATATGTGGTTCTCGAGGTGGATGAGGTCGGTGATGTTTTGCGATGTGTTTGTGGTCAATTATAGTTATATTAGTGATATTCAACATATCACATACTTCCATGCGAGCCTTGTTGTTATCAATTGATTTAGTTATATTTCCTTTCTAATTTGTCTAAGATGTAGACTCTACGTGTAGCGATCGTCGATTTGTAGTAGAATCCCCGTCCCTTATTCCCTTTATGAAGAGTTTTTCCGTCTCATTTCTTATTATCTGCCTATGGAAGTAGCTAACTATGTATATAGCGAGCTTTTCCCTTTCAAATTAGAACAGTATGTGGTTATTTGTATGCTACGTCGTGAGAGGGTGAGTTTTGGGAATAGGCTGCCATCCAGTAAGCAAGCTGGCCAGCACCAAACGTCCGACCATATTTATACCAATTAATTTATAAATAAAATAAAATTCATTTCCAATATATATATAGCGATGGTTTAATTATCCATAGAATGATATTATTGAACCTTGTACGAACAATATTTTATGCCAAGGCAGACATCGAGTAAGCCCCGCAAATCTACTGACCCACTTTCGGGGGTGCCTTGTTTACAGCCTCGTAGGAAGTGTTCAAATGTTGACAAGTTTCCTACCGTCGCAAAGTATATATAATAGGTTTGCGATACTTGAAAACTGAGATATAATCCTCATCCCGAGTACAGAAACCATCTCCCCTTCCCCACGACAACAAAAATCGCGCTTTTTACTTGCGTCCGCTGGCCATGGAACCTCTCAGAGAGTCGATCAAGCAGGTGGATGCAGACACATGGCTCATCGGTCCTGTTATGCTCTATCGTTCGAAAGGCTATTTAGAAACATCTACCTGGTATGACCAAAGTGACGATTTCAGCTACACAGTCACCAGCGCCCCTACTCCTCTCCCTACGGCAGTGCCTTGGTCTGCAGATGATTCAGATTTCAAATTAGTTTATGATGTTGCCGAACAATCTGCTGTCTGGTCTCTAGGAAATAGCGCATTTTGCAAGATCAAACTATACGCTGATAGCACAACCTCCGAAGCTACAACATTAGCTCACGTCTGGGATAAGCAGCCCACCAATTTCGAGATCCCTAGTGTATTTTATTCAGCAGAATCCAACGGCAGGTCCTATCTTTTTTTGAGTAGGGTTCCTGGTCGTACTCTTGCAGAGGCTTGGCCAACTTTGGATGAGAAATGGAGGCGCCATTACGTGGGCGCCGTGGTAGAGGTCTGCGAGACTCTTGAGTCTTGGAGGGGCAAAACAATCTGCGGAGTGGATGGAAAGAATGTGATCGAGCCCTATCTCCTCAAATTCCGGGAATCCGAAAATTTTGACCCTGAAAACCTGCTCCGACCTTGTAAATTGATGGGTATGGACTGCTCAAAATTCGTCTTTTGTCATGCAGACCTTGGACCTACAAATATCATCGTGGAGGATGTTCCCCAAAAGGGCACAATTGGGGTCATCGATTGGGAAGTTGCTGGATTTTTCCCACGAGGCTGGATTCGTACCAAGTTCCGACTCAGTAGCGGAATGAATCTTCCGGAATCGGTTGGCGGCCTTAGCAGCCAACAGTGGTGGAGATCAGAGATCCAGAAGCTGCTTGGGAAGCGTGGGTTCGAGGACTACTCGTCGGAATGGCAAGCCTGGTCGCGTTGATTGTCTCTTGTTGTCAATTACATGTACACATGTGATGGATAGGGATGATGTGATCAACATTATCGATGCTGTGTACCCAACTTTGCTTAATGATCGGGTTGGCCATATTACGGCCAGAGCATCAATGTTTAAAATATTTATAGACAACTTGAATGTTTCCAAATTTCCACGTTCTGATCATTTTGACCCTGTACGATCTAGCTCTTTTCCTCCTCGGGTTGCCTGGATAGCGAGGTGACCTCGGCATTGATATTGTTGGGTGTAATCATGTTTCGTTTGACAGAATTAATGGAAACTTGAAGGATGTAAACAACAATTGAGTGGTGAGCACGCCTCAACCAAATCTGTTATATTGGGATCGACCATACCCCTGACTCTGATATTAGTAGTAGTAGTAGTAGTAGTAGTAGTAGTAATAGTATTCATACCCTGTCAGCTTGCCTTTACCACGGCCGCCATGCCAGGGGAGCTGGGCTCCGGGAGCCAGCGTTCCCATCTACCTATATACACCTGGAACGCCAGTAAAGTAATAAATCAATCAAGCAGACCAAAAACAGTACCGTACAAAGGAAATATATGATTGAAGGTTAAACCTCTGTCTCCACGGATCGCTATGTATGCTAGGCCTCCGGAGAGCGCCTGGGGTTTATATCAACGCTGCACCAGAGGGCTGCCCCCGTGGCTCACGAGTTTCGTACTGAACAGTCTTCTATATCAAAGCTCTTCTCCGCTATCTAACCATGCTTCAGAGCTATCTAGCTACGTGCGTCTGTCTTGGACTTCTTTAAAATGCCCTGGCAGCCCTGTGCGTACCATAAAATCAAGCAACCAGTCCTGCCGAACCAGGGCCCTGACTCTGACATTTTCAACCACGTATATAGTAATTTATATATGACATTGTTATATCGGAAATAGTTACAGATACCTAATTAAAATTAATTAAATCCTTTATATAATTTTAATAAATCAGGATTATTATTTATGCCTTTATAAAAAAAAAGGTGACGTAATTAGCTTGGGCCTTTCCACGGGCCAAACATCGGCTTTACATACTATTCCGAGTCTAAGAAAAAACTCCACGCAGCCAATATACATACATATAATGCCTGGTTCATTTAATTTTTGAAGTGGGTCGTACTACATGTACCGCCGAGCATGCTGGAGATATGTTGGCGGAGAAAAGCGTAATCCCGATGTAATCCATTGGTACGTGTATATATATGTAGGATGAAAAGGCACATGTATCCTGGTAGGAACTAACTAATCAACTGATCAATTGATATTGAGACACACGCACACATAAAATCTAACAATCGCCCAAAAAACCCCCATTAAAATGGAATACGTCAAGTATATAAGACCCCCTAATCTTTTCCAATTAAGTGCAATATCTAATGTCCAAAGTCTCGGCCGCTCCGGCCTAAAAATCTCCAAAATCATCCTCGGATGCATGTCCTACGGCACACCGGAATGGCAGCCCTGGGTTCTCGACGAGGAAAAAGCGCTACCGCTGATCGAGTATGCGTATAAACAGGGGATTAACACGTGGGACACTGTACATAACCTCCCAACACACCAAGAAAACATATGTACAGGCATGCTGATACTGAAGTTAAAAAAAAGGCAGATATATACTCCCACGGCATATCCGAACAAATCCTGGGCAAAGCACTCACCACATACTCCATCCCGCGCAACCGCGTAGTCATCATGACCAAATGCTTCGTCGGCGTGTGCGACGAGCACGACCGCGAGCAACAAACCAGCATCGCAGCGACACGAAGCAATGACGGCGCGTGGGTGAACCGCGTGGGTCTTTCGCGCAAGCATATACTGGACGCCGTGGATGATAGTGTGCGTCGGCTGGGCACGTATATCGATGTTTTGCAGATTCATCGGCTGGATCGCGAGACTCCGCGCGAGGAGATTATGCGTGCGTTGAATGATGTTGTGGAGAGTGGGAAGGTACGGTATATCGGTGCGAGTTCGGTGAGTCCTTCTACAAACCCGCCCCCCCCAAAAGAGGGAGGTAGGTCTGACAATGTACTTGTAGATGGCCGCGTGGGAATTCCAAGCGCTGCAAAACACCGCCATTCGGCACGGCTGGCACACCTTCATCTCCATGCAAAACTACCACAACCTGCTGGCGCGCGAAGAAGAGCGCGAAATGGTGCCGTACTGCCAGGACGCAGGCATCGGGCTCATCCCCTGGTCGCCGATAGCACGCGGCGTGCTGGCGCGGCCGTGGGATGCGCGAGGCACGAGTCTGCGTGATTCTACGGATGGCGCCGTCAGCTCGCTGGTGCGAAGCCGCGAGGCAGAGTCTGATCGAGCGATTGTGGACCGGGTTGAGGAGCTGGCGCGACGTAAAGGGGTGTCGATGGCGCAGATTGCCACGGCGTGGTCGCTCAGCCACCAAGGGATGAATCCGATTCTGGGCTTGAATTCCAAGGAGCGCATTGACGAGGCGGTGGCTAGTATCGCTATCAAGTTGACTAAAGATGAGATCAAATACCTGGAAGAGCCATATCAGCCAAGGGCAATTTCTGTTGCTCATGAACGGTGAACAATTGTCCAAGAAAATAATTTATTAGTCAAATATCTGATATTAAACTGAACTATACATAATGGCTAAAATTAAAGCGTGCTCTCAAGGGCAAAAACCTGATCTTATTAGCAAAAAATCACTCAAATAAGGTTGGACCTACCAAAGCTGTCCTCGTTGGAATATAAATGTGCAAATAGTTCTTGCGCCCGTTCCACGGCATGTCCGTCGTAAAAAACCGAGTCTCCTTCTGGTTGCGCGCATGCCCACCAAAGGCAGAGTCATCTGTATCCAAAACAATCCTATACGTCCCCTCCTGTTCGACACCGACCCGGTAGTCGGAGAAGCTCTTGGTTGGGTGAAAGTTAAACACCCACAACAGCCCAGCACGTTCAAACACAATCACCTTGTCGTCTTCATTCTTCAGGCTTACGTACGCCTGCGGCGAATGCAGCCAGCCGTATTTCTCCTCGGTCATTTGCATGGCACGGTCGAAATTGTTCAAAAACCGGTAGCGCAAAAGATTGTCCTCGGTCAAGTTCAGTTGCCGACGCGCATACCAAAAAGAATTCTGGTTTCCAGCACGAGGGAAATCAAGCCATTCGGGATGACCAAACTCGTTTCCCTCAAAGTTCAGCCAGCCTTCACCTCCCAGACCGTGCGTCACCAGTCGGATAATCTTATGGAACGCCATGCCACGCTCGATGATTGGAGTCAGCTCCGTCAGAACGGACATGTTGGTGTACAATTCCTTGTCACACAGCCACATCATTAGTGTCTTGTCGCCAACCAATCTGCTGATACATTAGTATACAGAATTTTAAAAGGAGAAGGAAAACTACGCTTGGTCATGGCTCTCGGCATAGGCAATAGTCTTTTCCCCATGACGACGGTTCGTCAGGGTGAAAGCTAGGTTTCCCATGTCCCAGTCCTCATCTTTCTTTTCTTTGAGCCACTTGATATACATGTCCGGAATGGCCATGGCAAGACGATAATCAAATCCGATACCTCCTAGAGACAGCGGCAAGCAGAGCGCCGGCATGCCCGAAACATCTTCGGCAACGGTGATGGATTCGGGGTAGAGCTGGTGAAGCATCTCGTTGGCAAGCTGCAGGTACATTACGCTGTCGCTATCAACTGCTGGGCCAAAGTACTCATGATAGCCGCCGGAAAATCCACTACAAATATTAGCAGTTATTTCTCTCCATCTAGTTTTACGTACGTTCCAATGCCATGGTGAGTGTACAGCATGCTCGTGACACCGTCGAATCGGAAACCGTCAAAGCGGTATTCCTCCATCCAAAAGCGAAGATTGCTCAGCAGAAAGCGAAGGACCTCATGACTACCGTAGTTAAATAGACGGCTGTCCCACAGTTCGTGCTGGCCCTTGGATCCACCATGGAAGTAGAGATGGTCGCTTCCGTCAAACATGTTGAGACCGTCCAACACGTTCTTGGACGCATGGCTGTGTACAACGTCCAGCAAGACGACAATTCCCAGGCTGTGGGCTGTGTCGATCAATTCTTTCAAGTCTTCTGGGCTGCCATAGCGGCTACTGGCGGCAAAGAAGTTGTTGACCTGGTAGCCAAAACTGGCATAATAGGCGTGTTCCATGACGGCCATCAGCTGGATGGCATTGTACCCGAGGTACTTGATGCGCGGCAACATCGTGTCTGTAAAATTCTTGTATGTAGCAACTTTTGTCTCGGGCGAGGAGATACCGACGTGAGCCTCGTAAATGCGCAAGCTGAGCGGCTTCTTCGGACGCGGCTGTTTAAACGTATACCTCTCACTGGCAGGCGGGTTCCAAAACACGGCATCGTAGACAGGCGACACACTCAAATCCTGTGTGACGCGTTTGATCCAGGCGGGGATGCGGTCAATCACTTCACCAGCGCGGGTAGTCATGGTGATCTGGGATTCTCAGTCAATTGGGAAAAAGCAATATGCGCGCGCACGAAATCGAGGTCGGGCACCTTGATTTTGCTCTCATGCGCAATGGCGGGCTGCCCGTCTTTGGCAGGAACGGTAATTTCCCAGACGCCAAAGGCGTCCATTTTCATCGGGTGGGCTTTGCGGTCCCAGTTGTCTGTCGGTTGGTTAGCATTTACCTATAGAATCGATTCTAATTGTGGCAGGCCGTACTGAAGTCGCCGATGAGATGGGCGTCGACGGCACCGGGAGCCCACTCGCGATAGACAATATCGCCATTGTTGCGCACATTGAGTCCGAACTTCTCGAATCCCTGATAGTATACATATCAGCCACAGTCGTCAAAGGAGAAGCAGAAACAAAAAAAAACACACTCTGCTGAACTTGTCCAGGCCCCCTTCGAGCTCGTTTATCTTTTGTATCCACTGCTGGGCATAGGCATATCGTGTCTTTAATGCGTCTGTGTACGGTTCAAGCCACGGATCGAGCTGGAGGACACCTGAACTGGTTAGCAGCAGAAGCAGAAGCAGAGAGGAGAGAGCGGGGAAGCTAGTTCAATGTTACCAGTGCCGTCCGGTGGGCCGGTCGAAGCGGCCATGAGATTTAAGTCTGGAAAGTAGTAGGAAAAATAGAGAGAGAGAACAAGATAGAATTATAGAGAGGAAACTGGGATGGAGAAGGAGAGGGGGGAGAGAGAAAGGGGAAGGGAGGACGAGGAGGCAACGAGGGGGCGGGGAAGGTTGACAGGGAAGGAGCTATGAGCTTGTCAGGGAAGGAGCAGGTCCGGGGTAACTCGCACCATACTAAGTGATAACTAACTAGTTGGTGTCCCGCAATCCAGAATTGCCCAAAAGAACAGGGAACAAGAACAAACACCGACAGTGACATCATCCATCACAAGTGGCTCCTTGTTTATTATTATTATATTACTAGTGGTTATTCTGTGCTTTACTACGAGTCACTGCTTGCTTTCTCTCAGATACTCCCTTCCTGGCCCATATCCAACCACATACAATTCCAGACCCCGACTGCCCCTGGCAGTTCCAGGCTTTCGAGTTCTAGAATTCCTGATTTGATAGCGAGATAGCGCTGCTCGAGTCGGAATAGCCTCACCGCACCGCCTGCAACCGTTGGATCGGGGCTGGCCAATCAGCGGCGCTGGGTGGGGCAAGCTCTCTCCACGCTTTCAACAGCAACCAACTTCAATCATCGAAACCGCGACTCTCAAGATATTCGCATGTCCAGGGTCAGGTTATGCGCCTGCGCCATGTGCTTTGTACCCGACTGGATCTGAGGCCGCACCTTTTTCCGGTACGCGCCAAAAGCACTACAACAAAAACTACCAGTCCTCTTTCTGCAGCTGCTACCATGGCACCACCAACAGACCTCCCAATCCACTCCTTCCCCAATGCCGCCGCCCTGGCGTCCTTTTTCGAGCAATCGCACACCAAAATCCCAGGCTTCCACCTAAAAATCGCCAAAAAGAGTTCCGGGATCCCCTCCGTCTCTGCCGCCGACGCAGTGCGGGTCGCGCTGTGTTTCGGCTGGATTGATGGGCAGGCCAACTCGTTTGATGCGGACTGGTACCTGACACGCTACACGCCGCGTCGACCAAAGAGTATCTGGTCGCAGAAGAATGTGGACACTGTGACACGCCTGCTAAAAGAAGAAGAAGAAGGGCAGGTTTTCCGCATGCGGCCAGCGGGTATTGCGGCTGTTGAAGCAGCGAAAGCAGACGGCCGATGGGCGCGCGCGTACGCGGGCCCCGCGAACATGACTGTGCCTGACGATTTTGCGGCGGCGTTGGCTGCACACCCAAATGCCCAAAAGTTTTTTGAGGCGCAGAGTAAGACGGCCAGGTATACAGTGCTGATGAAGCTGTACATGGGCGCGGAGCGGACGCGAGCGACACGAATTGCGGGGTTGGTGCAGTTGTTGGCGGAGGAGAAGATGCCAGGGAGTGCTGTCAAGAATAACGATGCGAAGAAGAAGACTCCTGTCAAGAAAGCTGCTGTCGAAAAGGCGGTGGTTGAAAAGCGCAAGGCTTTGCTGAAAGATGGCGAGGTGGATATCCCCACTAGGGCAAAGACGCGGCGTGCTGGATTACGTCGGAAATAGTCTGAGAGTATATATGTATTTATAATATACATAGGGGGTTCACTACACTGCATATGTACATGTATACATGGCACTACACTATCACGTACATCCGCGTGTATATGCCGAAAGCTTCCCGCTAGATATTACCGAGGTCAACACCATACAACCACAATATATGTATAGCATCGATGTACTTCAACTTCAACTATACTACTAAACACCATGCTTACCGCATCTACAGCATTTAAACAAAATGAACATCCCCCCAACCCAAAACGCCGTCTGGATAGACAATCCCGGCCCCAACGGCACCGTCCAGATCCGCACCATCCCTACACCGCAGCCCGGCGACGGTGAGGTCCTCATCAAGATTGAGTATTCCGGAATCTGGTCCTCCCCCATTTACTTTAAATATATATATATATATATAATATTGGCGTCTACTAATTTGGATAAGGATACAGCGGCTCAGACCTCCGCAACCTGCACGGCCTCGGCAGATACACCCCTATCCCCGGCCACGAAGCCGTCGGAACCATCATCCACCTCGGACCCAACATCTCCTCCTCCTCTGACCTTCTCCTAAACAGGCGGGTCGGAGTGAAATGGGTCTGGGATACTTGCGGATCTTGCTCACTGTGCCTTCGGGGCCTGACAAACCACTGCCCACACCAACTCAATACTGGACGAAGCGTGCATGGCACGTTGCAAGAATACGTACTTGCGAAACCCGCATTTGTGAGTTTTGTGTCGGACGCGTTAGAAGCGAGGTTGGCGGCGCCGTTGATGTGTGCGGGACATACGCTTGTTGGAGCCGTTGAGAAGATGGATTCTTTTTTTGCTGCTGAAGGTAGTTTTGGGAGTGCTGGTGCTGGTGCTGGTGGTAAAACAGTCGTCGTGCTCGGCGCAGGCGGCGGATTGGGCCATCTCGGTGTGCAACTTTTGCGCCAGAGAAAGTATTACCACGTCGTCGCCATCGACACCGGTGCAGCAAAGGAGGCACTGTGTCTCGAGCTGGGCGCTGACCACTATATCGACTATCTCGCCACCAACCCCGACGCACCATCTCGAGTCAAAAACATCACCACCGATGGTGAAGGCGCGCACGCCGCCATCATCATCTCCGGCGCCGAAGATGCATTCAGCCTTGCCCCGCGCCTGGTGCGCAACGGCGGCGTGCTCGTTGTTGTTGGACTTCCCCGGAATGACTTTTGCATGCCTGTTGCGCCGATTGAGATCAGTAGTCGCGGGCTCACCATTGTGGGTGCGAGTGCGGGCACAGAAGCACAGATGGATGAGTTGTTGCAGATGGCAGAAAGGGGACAGGTGGTGCCGACGGTTGAGGTTGTGGAGTTGGAGGATGTAGCCGAGGCCTTTCAGCGGTTGAGTGATGGAGATGTGGTGGGGAGGTTAGTTGTGAGGGTTTCATAGTAGTTAGTATACATAAGACCAAGGTCAAGGACATCAATGGATATATTTCCAATACTATATATACAATTACTCAACCACAACCATCAGCTTCTTCCACCATGTATCCCGCACCGGTGGCGGCCGCTCCGCCGCAATAATCTCTTCCAGCCCCGTATGCAAATCGACATCCTCGGGCCTCCAAGCCCAGGGATCTTTCCAAAACACAATCCGATGTCCAAAATACAACAACAAAAACGCGGGAATACCAATGTACGCCGTGAAAAAGCTGTTCACCGACCACTTGGACGGGAAAAACACCGAAAACCCGTTAATCAGCGTTAAAAAGATGGCACCGACCATGCCAATGTACGAGCCATAGGGTTGTAGCCAGGATTTGTACGGCCGCTCAACGCCCTGCGTTTCCGCGGCTTTGCGGAAACGGAAGTACACAATGCAGCAGCAAAACCACGAGATAAAGCCGGACGTGTTGGTGAAATTGACAAGCCAGTTAAACACAATTGAGCTTGAGGTGCCGACAGACAAGTAAGCCAGTAGCGAGAACATGGCGGAGCAGGTCACCGCGATCCAGGGCACACCCCAGCGGTTGCAAGTTTTGAAGATGCTGGGGGCGTTTCCGGACATGGCCAACCCATAAAGAGAGCGTGACGACATGTACAGGAACGAATTTCCTGCGGACCAGGCAGACGTCAACACGGCTGCGTTGACGATGCTGTCCAACACGGGGATGCCGGCATTCTGGATACCGACCACAAACGGCGACGAGCCCGCGCCTGCGCCACCGTTGGTCAAGCGCGAGTTGTCCGAGGGGCAGATCACGCCAATGGCCAGCACGGCCAAAATATAGAAAAACACCAACCGGTAGATGTAGCGACGAGCGGCGCGCGGCACGTTGCGGCGCGGAGACTCCATTTCACCGCCAGAGATGACAATCAGCTCGGGGGCAAAGATAAAGGCAATGGCACTCGACACGATGCACTGCAACAGGCCAACAAACCGACCGGCGTCCCCCTCGACTATGTACGTGTTCATAGCGCGCGGATGATTCCAGTAGTGGAAGCCCAAGCGACGGCGATTAGGGCCGCCTCCCCAGAAGAGGATAAAACTCAAGATCAGCAAGCCCACCAAGGTCAAAATCTTCAGACCGGCGAACCAAAACTCGGATTCACCGTAGAACTTGACAGGCAAGTAGTTGAGCAGAACGATCACGACCAGCATCACCGTAATCCACACAGCCACGTTCACGCCGGGGTTCCAGTAGTCAATGACCAACGAGGCCGCAGTGATTTCGTACGGCACCAAAATGCCAATCGAGTACCAGTACAGATATCCCATGGCAAAGCCCAGACTACGCGACACATAGCGAAAGCCATGGTAGCTCATGGTGCCGCCATGCACGGGCAAGTATGCGCCGATTTCCGCAATGCCGGTCACCAGGCAGTACACCAGACACGAGATGAAGATGTAGCCGATCAGCAACGAGGCTGGGCCGCCAATGGCCAGCGACTGGCCGGCACCAACAAACAGGCCGGTGCCGATGGTGCCTCCCAGGGCCATCATCTGCACATGGCGACTGCGCAGGCCTCGCTGGGTCTGGGCATATCGCTCGTCGAGCAGGTCCGTCTCGACCAGGGCACGCACCGCATTCTGTTTTTCGCCGCCCGCGTCGAAGTCGTCGTGGTGCGCCGGCGGGTAGACCGATTCAATCCCGTGCGACGCCATGTTGTTTTGTTTGTGTCAGGATGTTGGGGGGGATGTAAAAGTCAAGGCGCCAGCCCTGGGCAACGGTTCCATTTAAATACATAGTTAACTAGTTAATTAATATGTACGGACGCCGAAAAAGCCAGGCTCTTCGGCTGTCAAGCGATAAAGCTAGGAATGCGGATGGAACGTGGTAACGATCACCGCGCGCGGAGTGGGGAACCCCAGATAGGAGTGTTTTCGGCCAATTGCAGCCTGCCAAGCCGGACTTGATTAATTTCCTTTTGCAGCCTAAGGAGATAACTCACAAACACTTGGACCTGGTTACATAGTAACTTACGTAGTTCGTATGAATCATCATTTGTGGAACGTGTACGTACTGCAAACTCGGTATACACCGGCTCCCGGCCCGGTGTGCAGAGCAGCTCTGTGCGGCCCCGCAAAATAGAGCAAATCACGTCTCGGTGGCTTTTCTAGAGTTTTTCTATCCGAACTTTACACTTTACGCTCTCTTAAATGTGGCAACTATTGATAGGACTATGGTTATGCGTTATTTTTCCCTACGACCCGGTATCAGGACCCTGCCATATGTGTTTGTCGGCCGTGGCCAGTCCTAAGGACTAACCTGTTACGAGCAAAAAGCCTGGGTGGCAATATACTCTAGACCTCATACTTGTACTTTACACCAGATCGAGCACAAAGACGGTGAAAAAGAGGCTGTTTCTCAACCATCATTATCATAGGAAAATCGTCAAATTGGACGTGTATGCCCTCTTCTTCTGCTATATCAAATGTCCACAGTATTCTCGTCAAAAGTAGACGCATTTCCAGCCACGCCAAGGATTTGCCAAGACAGCAGTGGAAGCCTATGCTGATTGGTTTGCAGGCTGTTGTCAAACGCGCCAGGTCGTTCGTCCGTGTCCCAGGGGCAACCACCACTCTAGAACGAAAGTGTCGGGGTCATTGAAATATTTTGAAGATTTATTTACGACATATATACGCACACCAAGACGAGTCTTTATAAAATCACCATATTTCAAACCCAGATGACAAAAGAAGACGTAGGGTTAGGGTTAGGGTCACTAGGAGTGTGTAACAATTACCCCTTCTGGAAGCCAGGTACCCGCGTATTCATCACCACCAGCAGGAACCATGTGAGGCAAGCCCGCAGGAACTGGGTGGCAGATGCGGAGGCCCTCGTTGGTCACCGAGATACGGCAGCTGCATGTTGTTGATGTTGCCGAGCGTTATTTCATCTCCACTATTACAGGCGGCGCGAATTTCTCTTGTTAGACGATCGAAGATTTCCCGATTGCGTGGCACGGCAAGATGATTGAACATTCCGGTCATAGCAGTTGCGCCCGTCTCTGAATCCACCAACAATAATAAAACTGAAGGAAGAAAGGATCTCATCACGCGATATATGCTTAAAACTAGGTATTAAATATTCAGCCAGATTCTTCAGAACAATAACAACATATTTTCTTCCTTACTCGGCGTTTCTCAGCATGAATGGAGTCATAAAGTCGGGCCGATCAGTGTTACTGTCTAACCGGCGATTTATCCTATCAAGGCTTATCGTTGATGAGGCTTCTGACCACCCAACACGCTTTGAGGGATTATTCCTCAAAAAGGAACTGCATGGCGGCCCAGTAACGTGGTGTCGCAGCAATAGTCACTGCTTTTAAATATTGGTATAATGTTCGAACATAGTCATGGTTATCGACAAGCGGGGCTTGTTCGCGTAAAGATTCTTCTGTTAATGAGTTGCTCATGACACCACGAACACGGGCGTGGAACTTGACGTCGCTCGTAGTGATTAAATTGTCTGCTTGCCCTTCCGGTGGCTGCGAAAAGGCTGGATCACGAATTGCACGTTTGTTTTCAGGTCTCCAAGCAGATATATCTTGCCATGTCTCCTCACTGACGAACGAAACATCTCCCGGAGCCATTCGAAAAACGGGACCATATTGATCATGGGATTGGCGTGGGCGCTGTACAAGCGTGCCGCGGAAGAGATTGTATACAAATGGGATCCGAGAGATGACCCAGAATTTTGGTCCTGGGATCCTTGCGAGAGGATGGAATAGGATGTTGTGGATGATTTGAAAAGCTGGGTAGACCAGAAACGATCAACCCCACGGCGATTTTCAAGGTCAGGCTGTATTCCAGCATCTCAGCGAATTGACTGAGGATGTCCATGCTTGCCAAATATTTCTTGGCCCGTTGGGAGAATTTTGGGGATATGGGGGTGTTTATTGCAGTTCACAAGAACTTTGTGTGTTCAACTTACGAACCACTTTCCTGTCTGAACTTCGCCAGCAGGGGAGGTCACATTTCAATACGGCCCGAAGCCCTTGTCATCCGCCTGGAAAATCAAGGCATTGACTAGTTTGTACTAGTACAGGACAGTGTTGAATATACTGTCCGAAGACCTCGCAGTTGGTACCAGAACAAAGAAACAGAGTGGTAGCGGCAGAGCGACATTAATATTAACGTCCTTGCAAGCAGCCTATGTACGGTATTACTAACGTGCCGTTAAGAAGCGCTGTGCTTGGGTGGAGATAATCCCTGTCACTTCCAACTGTAATTATAGGAACGGGTACCTCGTAAGTATAGGCTTTCTATTCGATGTCTAATTTACAACACCTTCCCTAACGAGAAATCCATAGGATATGTTGCCTTGCTCTCTTTCGCGTCATACCGTCTCATGTTTATATGGTGAACAATACAACCAAACAATCGGCAATTACAATTTCCATAACAACTCTTGAGCCTATACTAGGCGTTACCGTTGCATGTCTGCCTTTCTTCTCGCGTTTTATTGACCACGTCCGCAAAAGCCCTTTATTCTCCCGGATTGCTCCTTGGTCCAGAAAGTCTACGCACGATCCTCGAAGTCTGCTATTCCAAATTCCCTCCTAATAAAATATCAAGGCACAAAGGAATCCTTTTACGATAGAAACCTACCAATGGAAGGCTGAAACGAATATAACTGTTTTTCTCGATCTGGAAGTACAAGCAGCAAAGGAAATCTACTGATTCAAAATCAGCAAGGGCGTGATGGCGCTGCTAATATTTTCGTACTTTAGGACTTTCAGGTTCTTGAAGAGAAGAGTGGTATCACTTGAAAGGTCGCCGTTTAACATCTTGTTTCTCTGGCTGTCTATGACTAATTGCATTGTGCCCGTGCTCGGATAAAGTTCTCATTCATGGTTGTATATCTCAGTATATTCAGGTGTCAATTGCTCACTATATATCAGATTATATTAAACATCGAATTTCGTATTTGCTGGACCCCTAACATCTTATACACTTGTCTGGAAGCTGCCCCATCTTCCTCCTCGTTCATTGCCGGCAGAGCTACCTGTATTGCCGGCCAAGGTGCATCACCAATACGAAGTGGAGTTGAATACATATCTTTAGCTGCTCCATTGATGGCCGGTCTTCTTGCCGGAGGTGGAATCACTACCGCAACGGGTCACTACATGCCAGTCATCCTGTTCGCCCAAGTGCTTTGTGGTGTTGGTGCTAGTCTCTTAACTACCATCCGAGTAGATACAACCACGTCTCAGTGGGCTACTTATATGGCCCTGACCGCATTAGGAATAAGGTGGCTAAACGTCAAAAAAATCTTCGAGGATGAGAAAGAAGACAAACATTTACCCGAAAAATTACGCCAAATGGATGGATGATGAAGGTGATTCTATATAGGGATTATAGCTAGATATTCTGCTTTGATCCCTGACGAGACACTGCATTGTCAGACCATTGATGCGCGAATAATCAGCCAGAAGTCACGTGATGTTTCATGGGCCACTGTCCACCACAAAGCCACACTGCAGATTTAGCTTCTTTTTTTTATACATTCATATATCTGGAGGGTCATACCAAATAAATAAACATTATTTATCAATACCAAATACTACTGCTAATTAGTACGAATAATAATAACCATATCCGACGTCGGATGCAGCACCTTCCGTATTGGCTGCATTCCTGGCCCAGTCGGGAATAGCGTGCTGGAGGCCGCCTGGGCGCCGTTGCCCTCATACTCGCTGCCGCGCCTGCCTGAGAGACAAGGCAGCCATCCTAATCCGACGACTCGAGGGCTCCTTCCTGGATGTCTTCTGTCTCCGGCTCATGGACCTCACTCCCTCACTCTTACACACACTCGCATATCATTGAACTACTCCATCCACGGCCACATTATTATCATCGCCATCATCGCCATCATCATCATACCAAGTTCAGAGATCGTGCAATCCGCTGGGCCCGCTAGCCGCAAACTACGACATTGCATGATTGGCGGCTCCTGCTAATTAATTAGCCTTCCTGTGCTACAGCCTACTGCAACTTGCAGGCGCTTGCTCGCTGCAAACCTGGGTGAATTACGCCTCTGTCCTCCACCAGCAACACCCCCCCTCTTTCTTTTCCTCCTCTCCAACCATTCAAGCGCCGCTGATCCCGAATTGCCCTTGTGTCCGAAAATCTCTTGCTCTCGATTTCCGAACATACACCGAACCGACCCGGAAACACCAAAATCCCTGCTTATCGCGCGCTCTCGGAACTGTCTTATCCGCCAAGCCCTTAATTAGTCCAGGCTCGTCGTTTCTATCGTACAACCCCCCCGACCGCTGGGGAAAATCACCGTTAATAGCCGTCGAGCAAGCGGTCTCACAGGTCCGACGGCAGCTACGTTAATCGATACCGGAAAAACGAACGAAACAGAAAGAAGAAGAAAACAATTAATCATGGCAGACCAAGCGCCGGCCTTGGATCAGTTGCGCCCTGGCCCGGACGAAACCACCACCAATTCCATCACGCCGCCAAACAGCGCTGATGGGAAGAAACATGCTCCGGACGGCCTGCCATCAGAGCTGTCGGATCTCGAACTGGATACTCATAATCGGCCTGCGCCGTCGGTAGAGGCAGCCGAAGAAGAAGACATCAAGCCCGATCATTACTACGATGGCGGACAAATCCCTGTCTTTAAGCCAGTGAGTCGTTTCCGAGAGAAGAGGAAGAGACATATATTGACGGTTGCAGACCATGGACCAGTTTCGCGACTTCCAGACGTTTGTCCGCAAGATTGACAAGTACGGAATGAAGTCCGGAATCGTCAAGATTGTGCCGCCGCAAGAATGGTATGGTCAACTCCTTTCCAGCTCTTTCAAACTCTTCTAACCATGTACAGGAGAGATTCCCTCTCGGCCCTTGACGAGGCCGTCAAAACGATCCGCGTCAAGAATCCCATCATGCAAGAATTCCACGGGGCCCACGGTACCTACACACAAGCGAACATTGAAAAGCAAAGGTCATATAACCTACCGCAATGGAAAGCTCTATGCGAAGATGGCAGCCATCAACCCCCCGCGCGGCGTGGAGAGCGCCGGCGCAATCTGGAAAAGACTGTCCGCCCGGCGGCTTCAAAACCTGCAGTCTCTCGCTCCGGTTCGCAGAGGCGCGGACCCGGGCGTCCTCCGAAAAAATCCAAGGAGCCCAAGATCAAGGAAGAATCGCCGGCCGATGATCATTCCGAGAAGTCTAGACTTGAAGGGCCTCCCACACCAGTGTCTCCAGAGTCTAACCCGGTTGAAGCAAAGACCGAGGACCCCAGTGATGGAGAAGCACTCGCAGCAGCAAAACCCAAAGGAAGACAGCCCAAGTCGGTTTCATCGAGGAGAAAACACAACCGTGGCGAGATGCTAGACCAGGTGGACGAGGAAGCTTTCAAAGACTTTGATTACCGCATTCACGACCACGATCAATACACGCCGGAGCGGTGCGAGGAAATGGAGACGGCATATTGGAAGTCGCTCATGTTCAACAACCCAATGTATGGTGCCGACATGCCCGGATCACTGTTTGATGAATCCACCACCTCGTGGAACGTGGCCAAGCTTCCGAATTTGCTTGACGTCTTGGGGCAAAAGGTCCCGGGAGTCAACACAGCATATCTATACTTGGGGATGTGGAAGGCTACGTTTGCATGGCATTTGGAAGACGTCGACCTATACAGCATTAATTATATCCACTTTGGTGCCCCAAAGCAGTGGTACAGCATCTCTCAGGAAGATGCGCCGCGCTTTGAAGCGGCCATGAAGAGCATCTGGCCGAGTGACGCCAAGAACTGCGACCAATTCCTTCGACACAAGACCTATCTGATCTCTCCCAGCATTTTGAAGTCGCGGTTCAATATCACAGTGAACAAAGTGGTGCACTACGAAGGAGAATTCATGATCACTTACCCGTACGGATATCATTCGGGATACAACTTGGGGTACAACTGCGCCGAGTCGGTCAACTTTGCCACCGAGCAGTGGCTGGACTTTGGCCGCGTTGCTAAGAAATGCCACTGTGAAGCTGACAGTGTCTGGATTGACGTGGGCGAGATTGAGCGCAAGCTGCGAGGCGAGCCCACGCCGGAAGTCTACTACTACGAGGACATGATGGACAGTGAACTGGATGAAGTGGACGGCGCGTCGGACCTGCTGACACCTCCGCGCAGCGTGCCTGAGAAGTCCAGCCGGGGCCGGAAGCAGAAGCGCAAGCTGGACGGCGAGGAAGCGCGGTCCAAGCGAATTCGGGTAAGGGGAGAGGCAACGACGCGCAAGATGCCCTGCGTGCTGTGTCCGAACGACATGGACTACGAGGACCTGCTGCCCACAGAGGACGGCAAAGCGTACGCGCACCGGCGCTGTGCAACGTACATTGAAGAAACGTCGATCCTGCGCGACGAGTCTGGACGCGAGGTAGTCTGCGACATCGACCGCATCCCCAAGGCGCGGCTGGGGCTCAAGTGCCTGTTCTGCCGCGAGGTGCGCGGGGCGTGCTTCCAGTGCAACTTTGGCAAATGCACTCGGGCTTACCACCCAACTTGCGCGCTGCTGGCCGGCGTGCAGGTCGAGTTTGGCTCGGTAGCCGTCATGGCCGACGACGGGCAGCAGTACTCGGTGCCCAGCGTCGACCTCAAGTGCAAGTACCACCGACAGCGACGCCACGGCGGGCCGGGCGAGCTGCTCGACGACGACGACCGCAAGGTGGTGCAGATGGCGCGGCGGCTGTCGATGGGCGACCTGCTGCAGTTCCAGGTCGACAAGGAGATCAACGGGGCGATTGTGCTGGAGAACCGGCCGGACGAGCGCATGCTGAAGCTCAAGGTGCTGCCGCGCGGCGACCTGATCGAGCTGCCGTACCGCTGGATCCTGGTGGTGCGCAGGACCAACTTTGGCGCGCTGCCCGCGGGGATGAAGCCGCTGCCGGCGCACCTGGCGCGCACAGCGGCGTCGCAGAGCGAGATGACGAGGATGCAGCCGCAGCCGGGCACGCCGTTTGGCGACGCCCACGCGCCGTGGCAATGGGCCGAGTTTGCCAGTGCCTCGCTGCCCGAGGGCGCGGTGCAGGCGGTGCGCGTCGACCTGGGGCGCGAGCTGTGGCACTATCTGGGCGCGCAGTCGACCGAGTGTAGGGCTCAGTTCACGCACAGCCCTAGCGTTGCGGCCCACAACCCGCGCGCGAATTTCCTGGAGCGCGCGCGGCTGCTGTGGCCTGAGGCAGCGATGTCGGCGCTGCCTGGGTCCTCAGGCACCGCCGCCCGCTCAGGCACCAAGCACCACTGGGCCCCCCACCACCTCGCTGCCCCTCCAAACCACTCGCTGCGTCCCCCTTCTTCCTCGCCTTTGCAGCGACGCCCGACAGACTCTGCAATGACTCCTGCCTACCGACACCTGCCGCCCTCCAGTCTCGCCAGTGTCTCCAATGCCTCCAATAACTTCGCCGCCCAGCCGCTCCAGCTTCACCAGTCTCATCCCTTCTTGCCGCCCAATGTCGTGCGCCCGAACCCCTATGCCGCCCTCAGCCACAACCACCACAATCACCACAACAACAACACGTCGACCATCATCACAAAGCCTCAATCCGACCCCCCATCATCCAATACCTTTGCCAGCGTTCGCGAGCTGATCGCCCGCCGCCGCCTGGCCCAGATCACCGACCATGCCAATGTCTTTGCCGGCTACAAAATTGTCAGCCCCGAGCTGGTCGTCGAGACGCTGCTCGGCCCCATGGGTTCCGTGCCGCCGCCGAACGGCTTGGAAAAACTCGAGCTGGCCATGGCCCAGCAGCGCGTGCAGCCGCCCAAGGCGCTGGACGGCACGCTGCTCGCGCCGCAGCCGCTCAACATGCGCTCCGAGGAGGTTACTCGCCTGTTGCAGATGCTGCGCTTCTCCATCGTCAGCCACCGCGACCGCCTGGATGTCATCCCGAAGCGGGAGCCCGAGTTCATCAAGCACGAGCCGTTCGACCGTCCCAACTATACTGCGGGCCGCGTGGCCGGCCGCTACCCGTACCTCGAGCAGCAGCAGGCCGAGACGCCCACCGTGTACCGCTCTCCCTACGAGTCTCCCTTTGGCCTGGCCGAATGGACCAAGAAGGAATACAATCTCTCCGAAGAAGAACCCGCGTCCAAGCCGTCGCTGGCCAATGACTTTTTCGCCTCGCTGTCCACCGCCGACCAGGAAAAAGTCGTCAAGGCGTGTGGCAGCTGGGTGCAGGAACGTGCCGACCGCGCCCCTAGCCACAGCCGCCAGCAAAGCTCTAGTTCGAATTTCCGGCTGTCAGCTGCCCTCGCCCAGCAGAATCATAACAACAACAATAATAACAATCCCACCATCGACATCACCACCGTAGACGACATACACATGACGGAGCTGGACCGACTAGACCGATTTGATTTCCCGCTGCATGCCGACTCGCCGGCGTCAAGTTTCAGCCGGCCGCACCTGGTCGGGTTCGCTTCACCTCTACATCACGACTTTTCCAACCATGGCGACCACGACTCTTCGATTGTTCCACGACACCTCTCGGACCACCATGATCTGTTTGGCGACCAGCAAGCCAACACGCGGTTCTGGCAACATGGGCCGTGGGCGCCGGCAGGCGATGGCAACACCCCGATTGAGGAGCACCGGCCGTTCTTTGGACCGCACGAACGACTCAAACATGACTACGCCTCTTCCGAACTCTCTCTTGGCCGCGGGGGACCTGGGTCCCTCCATTCTGTTGATATGGCCGGCTTCGGCATGGACACTACTGAGGATCTCGTTGGGGGCCTCAGTCCATAGCCTTTGTGACTGTAGTGACTGTATCCGATTGATGACTGCATGACTGGGCGTTTCGTTTCGTTTCTTCTTTTTCTTTTTCGTTACTCTTTTGTCTTTTGGTCTCTTTTACCCTTTACCCTTTACCCTTCTTCCCCTCTTCCCCTCTTCCCTCTTCCCTCTTCCCCCATCTTCTATCTTCGCCTTCCCCCTTTGTCTTCCATCTTCCCTCTTCCCTCTTCCCTCTTCCATCTACGTCTTCCATCTACGTCTTCCACCTTTACTTCTACTCCATCCATTCACCTGTCTATATTTCCGACGTGATTGATGATCCTTGATGACCCTGTTGCTTCGAGCCCTGCCATTGATTGAATAAGTTTGTCGCTGCCGTCCATTGACGGCATTGTTAGATAGATACGAGACCGCGGGCTGGGTGGTGTTGGGAAAAAGTTCCACATCGCCTTTCACCTTTGACCCCCCCCATTCACCCCTTGGATATCAGATTCAGATCTCGATATCACCACTCCACCCAAGCCCGACGGTCGGCGCGGCCTACTTTCGCCCGCCATGTTTTACCATTACTGTGCTACTTGACCACGTACATTAGAACAACAAACAAACAAACAAACAAAGAAAACCAAGTCAAACCATTGATCGCGATACCCTCATATTTATGTAGTTTAATATCTATATTAATCCAATATTATTATTATGTTATGATTTGTTCTGTTCATCTCTCGTGTTGCCTGCTTATCAGCCCCACCGGCTTGGCGCTGATTGACGCGCTGCGCCGTCGGCCTTTGCCTCCCTTCCTCTCGTCCTCTACTCTGTCTGGCCTAGTCAGTGAACTTAATTCTCATTCTGATTCACAGAACGTTGGAGGAGCTAGGCTCGATATGGCTTGTCTCGCTCATGGCTCATGCGACCATCCGAGATAAGGACCGCGCTGGTCGTTGCCAGTTGCGACTCCCAACTCTACCATGATGCTAAGGGATCCTCCTCCTTTCCTGCTTCTCCTTCTTCTTTCTTCTTTTTTCTTTCTTTCTTCCTCCCTTCCTTCACCACCACTGTCTTTTCTTTAATGCTTGATTCAGGATGACCGCCGACATGTCGTCCTCGGCCGATGCCGCTCTCGAGCGCATGGGCTACAAGAGCGAGCTGCCGCGGCACCTGGGCATGCTGAGCGTGCTGGGCCTGTACGTTTGTTCCCTTTTTGTATCGTCCATGGGATACTAATAATGGAGTAATTAGATCGTTCGCCATTATGGCGGCCCCCTTTGGCCTCAGCACGACCCTGTACATCACGCTGCAAGACGGCCAGTCCGTCACCGTGATCTGGGGCTGGGTGTTTGTCACCCTGATCTCCATCGCCATCGCCGCCTCGCTCGCCGAGATCTGCGCCGTGTACCCAACTTCCGGCGGCGTGTATTACTGGAGCGCAATGCTCTCGACGCGCGAGTGGGCGCCGCTCATGTCGTTTATTGACGGGTGGTTGACCCTGGTGGGCAACTGGACGGTGACGCTGAGCATCAATTTTTCTGGCGCGCAGCTGATTCTGAGTGCCATTTCGCTGTGGAACGAAGATTTTGTGGCCAACGAGTGGCAGACGATCCTCATGTTTTGGGCGGTCATTGGCGTGTGTGCGCTGGTGAATATCTTTGCGTCCAAGTATTTGGATTGGATTAACAAGCTGTGTATTGGCTGGACGGCGGCCAGTGTGGTGATTATCCTGGTGACGCTGCTGGCCATGGCCGATCACCGTCGCTCGGGGGAGTTTGTCTTTGCGCATTACGATGCGTCAACCAGTGGGTGGTGAGTACAAAACACTAGGCATACCCATATATTCGTTTCTGATTGCTAATTGCTGGTTGTAATAGGCCCTCCGGCTGGGCCTTTTTCGTCGGCCTGCTACAGGCTGCATACACGCTCACGGGCTACGGCATGGTGGCAGCCATGTGCGAAGAAGTGCAGAACCCTCACCTCGAAGTTCCGCGCGCCATTGTACTCTCCGTCGTTGCGGCCGGCATTACAGGTCTCGTCTACCTGATCCCCGTGCTTTTCACTCTACCGTCTGTCGAGATGCTCCTCGCCGTCGCCAACGGCCAACCCATCGGCCTCGCCTTCAAAACCGTAACGGGATCTGCCGCGGGAGGGTTTGGCTTGTTGTTTTTGATTTTGGGCATCATGATGTTTGCCGCAATCGGCTCGCTGACCGCGGCAAGTCGGTGCACCTATGCCTTTGCGCGCGACGGCGCCATCCCCGGGTTTCGGTTGTGGTCCAAGGTCAACAAACGCCTCGACGTGCCTGTCAACGCAGTCATCCTGTCCACTCTCGTCGACTGTCTGCTCGGGTTGATCTATTTCGGCTCCAGCGCCGCCTTCAACTCATTTACCGGGGTTGCCACAATCTGCCTCTCCACATCCTACGGCGTTCCCATATTGATCTCCGTCGTGCGCGGCCGCCGCTCCGTCCAGAACTCGCCCTATTCCCTGGGCAAATTTGGCTATGCAATCAACATTGCGACTATCTGCTGGGTAGCCTTCTCTGTCGCGCTCTTCTGTATGCCTGTGAGCTTGCCCGTGACGGCCAGTGGGATGAACTATGCGAGTGTGGTGTTTGCCGGATTCGCAGCCATCAGTGTGCTGTGGTATTTTGTGTATGCGCGGAAAAAGTTTACGGGACCGCCGGTTACTGCTGATGATGTTGGTGTTGTGGTGGATGTTGTTACTGGGGTGGATGCAGCTGAAGTTGGTTCTGCTGGGGTGGAAAAGGGGAGGTTTAAATGAATATGTCAGTGATGAGTTGTATTATATATTTAGTATATACGTACGTACTTGTAATGTAGATATTCTACCACTACTTTCTCCATGCTTGTCAATTAATAGCGTAATTAGTAAGAATCCTAGTCGGACCAAACAACATAATGCATTGGCTTCACTTTCGCTTTCGCTTCGTAGTACTCGTCAATCCATATATAACAAGTCAAAAGATTCAAAAATGAAAAATAGAGAGAAAAAAAAAAGGTCATAAACTCCAGCTGGCTGTCATCACATGCTGTCATCATCAGAAAGTAAAAAGAGAAAAAAGAAAAAGGAAAAAAAAGGAAAAAAAGAACCACCATCTCATAACCCCTTCTTTGAGCTAGTCACTTCTTTGGGCAGATTAGAAAATATCCTCTGGCCATGCAAACCCGCGTGAGGGGACACGTTTTGAATCTTTCCCCTTTCTTTTCGGTTCTTCTTTTCCAGTGCCATTCGCAAATTGCTGCAAGATCTCCTTGGGGACTGGCGGGACTGGGGGAATGTTTTCTGCGCCGTTGTACGTCCATTCTGCTCCTGCAGCTGCAGCTGCAGCAGGGCTGGTTCCAGGAGATCGAGATGCATTATTCCCTTCTTGCTGCTGCAGCGGCGGCTTGTTATTCTTGTCTTCCTCTGTGTGGCTATTCGGCGTAGTCTGGCGTAGATTCCGCGAGGACTGTTTTGCTTTTAACCTCTGACTAGCCTTGGTTGTCAGACTCGAGGCACGCTTGTCACGGTTTGCTTTGGGCTTTTTGATTTCGCTGCCGGTGCTGGTTTCGGGGTTTTCTTTGTGGTTGGGTTTGGGTTTGGTGACTTTGCTCTCTTTCGTATTGGTGGTGGTGGTTGGTTTGCCACAGTCGGCGTCGTATATTTCCATTTCCATATCTGTTTCTTCGTCTGCGGCAGGGATAATGGCAGGCGTGCCGTCCGTGTTTGCTGTGGGTTTGCGTGAGAGGCTGTCGACTGGCGGCCATTTGGCTCTGGGTGGCTGCTGTAGCATTGTTTCATACTCTGCATCAGACAGCAGCATACCCTGCTCCTCGAGCACTCTCTCGCTTAGAACCGTCGGCAGCCCTGGTTTATTGTTGTTGTTGATGTTGTTGTTACTATCATTATTCACGCAATCATCCACACAAATCGTCGGCACCACGGTTTTTTCCTGCTGCTGCTGCTTGTTTTGCTCGTGTTCAAAAACAGAAAACTCGCGCAACTCGCGTCTTGCCCGCAGCAGCTTGTCTTCCAGATTGCTCACCCGCTTCATCAGCTTAGCCTGCCGGTTCAGCTCCTTGCGCGATTGGCGGCGCTCAACCTGTCGCTGTCGCTGCTGCTGCTGCTGCTCACTTTCTCCCTGTCCAGGCACGGCTCTCGTCAACGGGGACGAAACGTCGCGCGCGCGCATCGCGGGGATGCTCAGGGTTGATGTGCGTTTGCGCAGTTCGGAAAAGGACTTGAATTTGGACACGCCTTTGGGCGGGACAAGTGTTTCTCCTTGTTGTTGTTCTTGCGAGGATGAGCGGCTGCTTTCGCCGGGCAGTTTGTAGTCCATTTTTGCCTGGATTGCTTTCCACGTCTGATCAGCAACGTTGGCGTCGACTTTGTTATTTGAAGCAGCAGCAGTAGAAGAAGAAAAAGACGACATTCCCTTGAAGCCCGACTTTTTGAGTTCTGCGTAAGCCTTTTCGGCGCGTACTTGTCTCTGCTTCATGACATCCTTTTGCGATTTTCCAGCATTATTATTAGAAGTAGCAGTAGTGGTGTTGCTATTCCACGAGCCAAAGGGGTGAAATGCAGACGCAATGGCTTTTCCGAACCGGAAAATACCCGACGATCTCTTCTCGACATTCTGTTGCGTCCTTTTCGTGCTGCCGCCATCTTCTTGGCTTTGGTGGTGTTGTTGTTGTTGCAGCTGTTCGTCTTGAAAGAAAATACTCGGCGGCTTCTGGCTGACGCGGTCGTTCATACTCCCCTCGATAAACCGTGACTGGCGCACAACACGATCCCCATCTGTACTAATCGCACTTTTGTTTTTGGGGGCTTGCTTTATGCGCATTCCGTTCTCGTCGTACGCAATCTCGTTTTGCAGTGGCCAGCCATTCGAGCGTCCGCGTTTGGCAGAATGAACAGAACGTGTCTCGCCTTTTTCTTCTTGTTCTTCTCCTTCGTCGTTGTTGTCGTCTTTACGGGCTACGGCTAGCATCGTTGTTTTTGTTGGTGTTGTGGTCGTTGCCGTTGCGGCAGTAGTAGTAGCTTCGGTCATTTCAGCATCAGACTCATTCGCGTCGTCGAAACGGCCAGACGTGTCTGACGAGCAGGGAGATGCAAAGTTGCTGTTGTGGTTGTTGTTGTTGTTGTTGCCGCCGCCGCCGCCGTCGTCGTCAGATGCCTCGACGAGTGAGAGTTTGCGTTTGTGTGCGATGAGTTTGTCGTCAATGTTCATTTCCCCTACAATCGCATCGGATGGGGTTTTGTGGATTGGTAGAGGTTCCTCTGGTTTGTTGCTGTTGTTGTTATCGTTTTTGTTGTTGTTGTTGTTGTCGTCCTTGTGGGCTTCGGTGAACTGGAGCATTGGATCGGTCTGTAACGGATCAAACTCGACTTCGACGTCGATGTAGTATGAATTCTGCGCGGAACAAATTATCAGTAACAAATAAAATAATGTCAAAGTCAAGCAGTAAAGTAATGGTAAACCTCTTTCATCATGGCGACAATCACAGCATCAGCTCCCAACTTGAGCCTCAACAAATACAGCGACAGCGAGAGAAACAGAAACAGAAACAAACAAACAAACGAAAACCATCAAGAAGGAAAGAAGGAATAAGGAAGCCCTACCACCAGAAATAAATACTAATGATCCTACATCCCATCTCAAATACCATACCAATCCCAGCACAAACAAAAACAAACACAAAAGCAAAGGGAAAAAAAAAACGTGGCTTGCACGCAGTAATGCTTGTCCCAGGGATGGATTGCAGGCAAATAATGATAATAATAAGTTCGGGAAAAGTGTTTGTTTACGGCATACTGGAAGCGGATAAGCTAAATTGATTTGGGGCCGCCGTGCCGGGGGGTTCCCCGCAACGAGCGATTTGACTACGTGGACGTAGCACGTAGTACCGAGTAACGGGTTAACTAACAGACTACGCATGTCTTGGTGCACGCGCAAAGATGTTGGGGATGTAATAATAGACGCTATCAGCAGCAGTGATTGCAAAGTCCATACCAGTAAATCTATATCATACCGCTGCGAGACATGAAACATTGAAGAATTCAATATTCAATATTCAATACCCTACATTCACTAGACAAATAATAAGATAAACGGGTAGATAAACTCACTATATACCAGCAAATTCCATACCTACTGTAGACATATGACAAAATCCAAATGCAGTCAAAAAGCTAGGTAAACACAGAAAGTGAAGTGTAATCCAAAGAAACAACCATTAGACAAATTATCCTCCTGGGATACCTGCCGTCACTCTTCTAGAATGCATGACATTTCCCGTTCAACCAGAAATAAAGTAGACAGAAAAGAAAATCGCGACTGCAGACATGGACAAGAATTCGTAGAAAGGAAAACAAGCGAGAGTATAATAGTAGGAAAAGCTCTGCGGCCTGGCAAGTGGTATACAGCACCAACACTGATCTGAATCCAAGGGTTGCAGGTAAAATGTACATGAACATGTCCGGTAACAACCCCAGGTAAAGAAAGAAGAAAAAGGAAAGGAAAAAAAATTTATAGCATTCCGGCCAACAACAAAGTTTCAACGCCAATATGGACCCAACACCTCGTGGAGTTTCTCTCGTGGAGAAATGTATATCGTAGGCACTCGCCTCTCTTTTTTAAACTTCTAGACGAACTTTGGTGGTCATGGTTCCGTTCGCACGTCGGTATTCCATTGACGAGCCTTCCCAGCGCGGCGCGGCTTCCAAGGAGTCGCGTTTGTCTGCATGCATAGCATGTTCGTTTTCTGACCGAATACTCTTGTGGGCGAGATGTTCTCCACGACCAAAAGAATCGTCGTGCGACCGCTTCGTCAAAGACGTCTCAATCGGGTAGAATGGTTTCCGTTGACTATCGTGTATTGGAGCAGGAGATGAGAACTGACCCAGCGAGCTAATTGGCGGCAACATAAGCGACGGTGTGCGAGGACGCGTTGCTGGCTGCGACGGCTGGTATGCCATTCGGTCGGGCGTGTCCCCAAAAGCAGGAGGATCGATTGGTTTCGGGTTCAAGATCGGAGGTAGATGAGAGCGAGTGGGATATGACTGGGAAATTGTTTCTCGTTCGGACGCGTTAGATGAATTCCGTGAGTGTGGCGACGTAGCATGAGAGAACACAGGCGTATGAGGAGCAATTGGAGCAACTGGTGTAGCAGGCAGTTGAGGGGTCTGGTAAGACAGAGCAGAACCAAATGACAGATAACCAGGAGTAGTTGCGGGTGGAGCAGATGGAGGGGGAGGCTGGAACGTCGAATGAGGCGGTGGTGGTGGTGGGAGGGCTTGGGATGCGTGAAAGTCGGAGATGGAATCGCGGCGTTGTGGTTGGGCTGCATATGCGTACGGTGTTTCGACTGTGCTATTGCTCGTCGATCGCGGACGTTCAATCGGACTGGGAGTTGTGTATCGCGAAGACCGGGCGTAACGGTCGTCCTCAAAGTCACCATAGTCCTTGCCTCCCTTTTCTCCACGGCGTCTCATCCGCACGTCACGTCGAATGCGTACGCGGCAGCCCTGTTCGGCCACAACGCGGCTGAGTGTGGTGCTGGTTGCGAGACCAGGGAACTTCTTCGCACTGTAAACTTGGAACGGGGTCGACTTGACCTCGAGCCGGAAGTTCAGGAAGGTTTTGGGGGCAGTGGGTTTGCTCGACGGGGTAAGGCTCTCTCGCGATGGCATGGGCGTATCTTTGTCCAGATCTTTTCCGTCTTTGACTTCTTCGTAGAGATTAAAATTGAGCCGATAGAATCCTTCATGGCGAACCGACAGATCGGGGAAGATGAAGTAGCCAGTCTGAGAAGGACGATCCAGATACGCAATGCCGGCGACAGGGACACCGGTCAGGACAGGGCAGGTTGGCGGCTGGCCGTCGACGCGGCCATGGGCGATGGGACGGGCATTATCGAGGGTTGCGAACAAAAAGAAGTTGGCATTGTATGCGAAAGTAATGTCGGTCGGGTTCATGTCATTCTCTGGGTCAGACTCGAAAACGCGCAGCTCTACAACGGGCGGAGGATCGACCGGGCGACGGTCGGCGGAGGCTATTGATGTTATTAGCCATGTGCATTCAATATCTCCTTGAAAAAAAAATTTTAAAAATCATAAAATAAATGAAAATAAAACCTACACTTTGCTCCGGCACCGCAAGCACGAGCTCGCTCGGGTTGCTGAATGACCTTCAAGTTGTAGGTGATTTTCTTGCCCTCGCGACTGATGCGGCTGACCGAGTGTTCGGTCTCGTTGATGGGCGTCATGAGGCCTCTCGACGCAGCCATGTTGGTGTTTTGGAAATAGAAGCGATAGGATGAACTGAGCAGATGTTAGTCGGATGCCAGCGTAGATGACAGACGAGACGAATCGGACAGTACAGTTCGGTCGCCGGTGTGGAGTTATCGATGCATCAGCACGTAGTTGCTGGTACGGTGGCTCTATATAGTGAGGATATTTGCAGGAGTTGGCGGTGTTGGCAGGGTTGGCAGCCGGGGAGTGGTGGTTTTCTTCACTGGGCTCGATTCTTCAGGGCGTGAAGTGAAGAATACAATAGGCGTTGTCGGGACGGACGAGTCGACGGACTCGGGCCAGGACAGGGAGCGACAAAGAAGGCGTGGCACCGACGGTACGCTTTTGTCTTCTCTTTTCTTTTTTTTTTCTTTTAAAAAAGAAACTTTCTTTCGTCTGGGAGAGACGATGTTGGATGTCGAATCTCGCGACGACAAGAAAGCAAGCAAGGATAGCAGAAAGGAGAAGAGGAAGATCGAGCAGCTGCCAAGGTCCGGCGAAGCAGCACAGACGTTGAAGGCAGGCAGGGCAGGCAGGGCCCGGGCGGGTGATTGTTGCTGGGAAAGGGAAGCTGCGAACCGGGGCTGGGCAGAGTGGGGCTGGGCGACCCGTCGAGAGTTGTGAGGAGGCGGACGCCAGAGCGGGTGATGGGTGTGGGTGGGGCGCGGCCGGCATGGCTCGGTCCACTCCTGCGTCCTTTGGGATGGGAAAAGCGCACTTTCTGGCAAGTCAGCGACTCAGCCAGGGAGACGGAGGGCCCGCCCGGGGAGACAAGCCCAGCCATGGGACGCGAAACCCAAGCGAGCAGTGGGGCCTCCCGGTGCCGTGGTTCCATTGGCGGATATAACGGTGGGGCCCGCCTGTCTGGGACTAGCGCGGGCCTGGGACTGAGGAATTGGCTGCGATCCCTCGCGGGTGGGAGACCACGCCTGTTCGGGCTAGCCACTGTCAGCAGTAGTCGAGAGAGAGCGCATCGATTGTGTCCTCTTTTCTCTCGAAGGGGGCATTCATTAGCATTTCCTCAGTGCCAGTGTATACTTTATGCACTAAAATAGGATGGTCTTGTCGAGTCACGAGCGCCACTCTCGGCTGCCCCTGTAAAGGGAAGAGCGCACGACTCACAACCAGCTGGTTGGCGAGTCAAGAGCTAGCCGGTCCCGGGAGCAGCGCCAGCCCAGTCCGTTGTGGCGGGTCGCACCACGGGCCAATCAAACCCCGTGGATACGTGCTGCCCGCCGGACCGGCCATAGGCTACTTCCCGAAGCGGATAGCCCCCTTGGCCTCGCGCAGACACAACGTTGCAGGGGAAAAATCCTCGCTGGAACTGACTGAACCAGTTGTCTGGATCCTGGGTTTGCTGTCAAGCTGTGTGCATGAAACCGTGGTTTAGTCTTCACCACTCTGTACGACGTCCTACGAACACACCGACCACAGGCTCAGATGGTCTCGGGAGTAATTAATTCATGCTGTTATCACCGACCGACCAACGTGTACTAGGCCTAACCAGGGAGTTGCTAGCCATCAAATGCTCTGTTTCTGCAGCTGCCAGCCCCGGCACCCAGATCGCTGGAACAAAGCAGGCAGAGACACACACAGACCTTGCGCCTTCTGGGACGTAGATGCATACAGTGCCACCCAGCCGTACGAGGTGACAGGGTGCAACGCCATCTTGCTGGTGCAACCCTGCTTGTGCCGGAGAATTAATTTATGATTAGTATTACTACGTAGTTTATGTTCGTTCACAGCCTGATCATTAATTAATTGGATTGGGGATTAAAAAAAGTAAAATCCTGATCGCGGGTTTATGACAGGTCCACTCCTACTTAGCACCAAGTTAGCTCGTAGTCCAAAAAAAGAAAAAGAGAAAAAAAGAAGACCCAAAAATTGGGATCTGTCAGCTGTTACCGACGGCGCGTTCTTTGGTCTCCTCCTTTAGGACTAGTGCGCCCCGTCCTTTGGGTCCTGCGCCGCCAGCTTAAATTTAGTGGGCTGCGAGCGTCCCAGGCCCTCAGATCGTATCCGCGCGGTTTGCCTGTGTGATTGGTGTGCCGCCCGCCCCGCGCCGGACGGATCACGTTATCCTTGTGTGTTAGCTTTCTTTTTGGGCTTGCCATTGGAGGTACTCCCGTTGGTAGCAGTGGCCTTGAACCAGTCGTTAAGCAGCACCCGATACGGCATGGGCTCCGTCTTGAAACACCCAGTTGTCAACTAATCAGGTCTCCCATCATCGTTGATCTGACATGAGCCGATCGGTTTTTGCCAGAGTGAAAATCTCGAGCACGGACTCGTCGGCCAGAAGAGGAAATGAGTGGGATGTCGTTATGATCTATCAACAGTGGACACTCTCTAATACTCCGTACAGACTACAGAAAATTATTTATTGTCGTTGTCGTCGTTTTATGTTCTTCTGAGCTTCGTATCCCTCGGTAGTAATATTAATTAACTTTCTGTCTTATTGCATTTACAGATCTTCCATCAACAGTTTTCTGTCCGTGGAAGCCACTGAACCGAGTTTTTTGTGTGTGTGTGTCTGTGTTACACAATCAGTAAGACCAAATTTGAGCTAGCGGACGTGGTCCATACATGTGCTGTCCAACCCAACAGAACAGAACCCTGTCAAACTCAAAGTATATCCTTCTTTGCCCCCAAGGCTTTCGTAGCATTTTTACGTACGGTTGCTAACAGTGTCTTCCCATTTATGAGTTGCGAGGCTTCCGATCAGGATGGCAATGTTCCCGAAACGAGGACGAACCAAAACCAAGATTTGAAGCAACACCCACCATACGATGAATGTGCATCATGCCAGGGTGCATGGATAGAAAAAGAAAAAAAAAATTTTTTGAGTTTTCTGTTGTAACATAGACTTTGTTTTTGCAGGTATTATTATGAACATTTCATTAAAAAAGGATCTTTTTGTTTTGTTGTCAGCTATTCTCTTCCTGTTCATACCCGCTCAGTCTTCATATCCCTCAATCCAAGGTCATCTTCCTCCTCGTCCGTACGAACATATCCCTCAATTTTGATCTATAAATCGTCATCACTCCAAATCCTGCACGTAAATCGAACACAGTGTCAAGTCTTGTTTTCGGCGGATAAGATGATCCCGCTTGCCCTTTTCCGGAATCTCACTGCGGCCGGTCTTGACGTCATTTCTCTTATAACGTATTTTATAGGCCTCCCGGGCCACATAAGCCTGCCGGGCCACCCTACCGGTAAAATCAACTCATATTAACCAAAACGTCACCATTTATCAAATTTACTATATAATTTCTATACTAAATTGTTCGGACAGTACGTGCGAACATGACCAACCTGATTACAATTAGAACAGGTCCGCGGCGCGCGCCTGCGTGCCCCCAAAGCGACTTCCGGATTAGGCAATTGTAAAGCTTCCTGGGCTGTCAACGCCGCTGCAGCGATCTCGCGGTCTTCGGAAACTGTCAAGATTCCAGGCCTGTTGATAGGTCTACCTCTGGTTGTACGCTTTTGCTTCTGGTAATTATTTGCTGCTCGTAGATTATGATTTTCTTGCGCAAGTATAGTGGCAGAATTCATTGCTAATAAGCAACCTTTTATCAACTGGTCTAACGCGTGCTTAGTGGCTGAATTTAGATCAGAAAGATAAGGTCTTATAAGCCGCTCTATAGTCTTTATTTGTCGAATCAGATTTTTGATATTATTTGGTGTTTTTGGTGACCAATTTGCAGAGAAATGACTTGTACTTGGTGGGGTAGGTGTTTGTAATTGTACGTTAAGCTTAGATAGTACATATTCTAGGTTGAATAGAGAAATCCCTGTTGCTACAAAGCTGCTCTTAATATTTTATATAGAATAGGCTTTATTTCGAATTTGTGCGTACATCGTAAGAAAATTATCTTTATTAATATGGTTAATACTGTAGCGCATCCGATTTTTAACTACCTGCCTATATAAGTGCTTAAGAACTGTAAAAATATCTATATTAAGTGGCTGAAGCAGATGCGACGAGTGCAGTAGCATGCATACAGGAATAATGTTATTCTCAGCGCAGTATTGATCAAATTTGGGTGTAAGATAACTGCTATAACTATCAAGTATAAGTATTCAGTACTTTCTAGTTGTAAATAGCTGTAATAAAGAGTCAAAGATTTTTTGAAGCCATTCAATTTTAAATTCATTAGATGTCTAACCGTTTGGTGACTTAGTAATTGACTAATTAGA
>CVMT01000006.1:1675974-1742621 GCA_000985935.1 Talaromyces islandicus | reverse complement strand
TTAGTAATCTAGGTAGATTATATCAGTCGATAAGCTTGTTGACTGATTTCAATATAATAAGCGAAGGCAATGTGATTCCACGCGCACTTACACATTCCACAGCTGTGACCCATTCTCGATTTTTAGGCTGCAGTAGACGAGGTTTCTCCTTGCGATCAGAGCTGCATATAACTTTTACTGTAGATATGATGCCCATGGCAAACCCAGTCTCGTCAAAATTCCAAATGTCTTCCTGCGCGATCCTGTACTCAGTAAAAGCGCGCTTAAGATCCTTAAAAAACCTATTAATAACCGTTGGATCTTCGCATAAAGCGCGCTCATAATTGTATTTGCGAATGTAATGAGTCTTAAGATCTTGGTGACGTTTTAAATAATTGCTCACCCAGCATTTACCGACGGTAGGTGGTAAGGCAATGGAATCGCGTTTCGCAAGTAAACAATTGGCTATTTGCTCCACTATAGATGGCCTGACAGGGCAGCCACGCTTATCCATGGAAATAATCCACTTATGAATCGCGATTTCTTTAGTTTTAGACAATTTGGTGTTGAGTCCGCGCTTTTCTGGGCAGTGCAAGCGACCCTGCTGCCTGTCTTGGAGCGTCGATCTTGGTACGCTAAAAACGCGTGCTGCTTCGCGCAGACTGGTGATTTGACCTTTATTTAACGCGTTAATAGCGAGCTGAATTCTTCCTTCATTGTGTGATGCCTTTTTTGCAGCGTTCCGAGGCATATTGGTGTGGTTATTCGATTTTCAAATTTATGTTTGGTTGAAAGTGGGAGAAATTGAGGAGGTGGCCCGGCAGGCTTATGTGGCCCGGGAGGCCTATAAAATACGTTAGCTCCTACTCGGGGCATATTAGGGTTAGGGTTAAATCGTGCCATCCTGCCTCACCTGCTGGTTTATGGTCCCATAAATACGTCCGTAACTAATAATTATGATAATTTAGCATACATTATACGAAGTATACGGAGTAATGGATTTTGCCTTTGTATAACGCAATCATAAATCACATAATTAATGATCCACATATTAATATATCTGTAACAACAGCTGAACATTGAAAGACAGTGACCAACTATTAATTAACTATCAGTCGATCAAGCGAACAACGCCGACCACCCATTTTTGGAGTATTTACCCAATCCAGCCTAGCGTAGAGTCTCGATCGGGCCAGGCTTTTAGGCTTCCTAACCCCCAACAACTCTCCCGATTCGGATCTACCCGTGTGGACTCTTGGCACCTAGTTTAGTACCACTTAGTCTCTCTTTAGTCGCAGCTATAGTATATATTATTGGGGGCAGTGGGGAGGATACTTGACTGTATTTGGAAGTCGACGGTACACATATAGTAAAGTTGGGTGACTAGTCGCGGACACCCCGTTGAGACCGGGTTATTCGTATGATCCACCGTCAGAAAAGGGTAGATCATTGAATGGTGAACAAGTCTGTTAGTACGTATTCGACTGTAGTATTGTTATGGAAAGGTTACATTGCCGTTTAACGTTTTTGCAGACATGTTGGTTCATGTAGCTGTGGGGGTTAACGTGGTGCAGTACGTAATCGTGATTTGCATCGTGAATAATCAGTACGTAGTAATAATCTTGAACAAGATAGATTAGTGTCTTTTGTTGTGTTGCTTAGCCGGAGTAATTATACAACTTAGTCAGGAGTCGGCATGCAGCGCCTGCATTAGCCGACCGCCAGCACGGAGGACGGAGGACGGAGGACGGAGGATACCTAGGTACATGTTTCGTATTATAGGATGCGCATCGAATGCCGATCCGCATGTGCACAGCAATTGTTCGTCAATTATTGTTTATTGATGATTATGGCTGAATTGAACTCTACTGTGACAGAATTAACCTGTGTGTAACTTCGGCCAATCAAAATCCGAGTATCACCTGACACGTTTCAAACAATGAATAACCCGTCGAGTCGAGACGAGACGACACGGGAATGCGCGTATCTTGTTACCATCTCTCACACCATGCAAAATCATTGTTTTTCCAGGGCCGACCACGTTTGTCCGGGCTTCGCCTATCAAGGGCCAACTGGTATCCCTGCTTGCGGCAAGTGAAGCCTAATGGATCCAGTTCTCCGTCCAAGTGATCAAACTCGGGGCAGTGGATATCAGCATGGTCAAAGAGCTTTGCAAACTAAACGACAATGCCGAGGTTCAAGGAAACCGTTGCATATCCATCAGTTTCATCATGTCAGACTGACCAGTGACTACGCGTGTATCATCAACGCTTGGACATCGCCTCCTGACAACAATGCTCCTCGACAGGCAAGGGCGAACAGACAATGAACCCTGTATTCCGTACGGAGCATGGGACACTGAATAGCCTCTCAACGGTCAACCTTAATTAACTGCGTGCGCACAACGGTCGGTTCGTACGGTATACAATTTATCCTGGCTGGAATGCCACCACGTTTGCATTCCTGAAAAAGTGGAGAGCAAAAAAAAGAGATCCATCACAAAACTTCATCCGACTCAAGCATTCCCTCCCCCACAGCACGGCACAACGGCTTCCCTCGTGGCCCGACCGAACGGTTTTCGTGTTTTGCTTTTGGCTGACACTATTGCCGATTTAAAATTTTTACTGTGTACAAAGTAAATTCAAAAAGCTGGATCCCATGTTCTTGTCTCCACAGGGATATCTCATCGGCGATGGCAGAGAAAACTCGGTTTCGAGCATTGAATACGGCTACACATGTGCAACAAGTGCGCAGAGTAGACTACAGCCTCTATGCACTGCCCACCTCGTACCGGCATGTACGTGCTTTGTGATACGTATATAATTTCACCCGGAACCTGGGATATGACAGACCAACCAGAAATCTCCCGACGCTTCTGAGCAGTAAAGATTCAGATGATGCGTACGTGCGAGAGCCTGCGTCCGTCTGCGGCTCAAGATTTGCCTCACTTTAACGAGTCGAGAGTCAATAGTCGGGGAATACCTCTGACAGGTTATATCCCCTAAAAGGTATGTTTCTCTTTACTTTTTTTCCCGCCTCCTTGCAAGCTGTGCGAGTCATGTTGAGCGTGTACCGATCCGTCCCGAGAAATGTAAAGGACAGGGCGCAATTTCGGGCATGTCTTTGTTTTTCCCTACACATCATGTCGCACACCATCGCACAGTCACACGGTCACACAGTCACACAGTAGGCGAAGAGAGCTCGGTGTAAATCCGATGATCCTCCGACAGGGATACCGTTTTCCGCATCCGGCATGACCAGCCAACTAGTAATCCTTGCCAGTTCTTATGTTTATACGTACTAATATAAGCTATGATACGTTCTAGTCTGTGCACTTACGACTCATTTATTATTATATGGTGGAGTGGAATAATTGTTAACAGTCGCGACCGTTAGACCGTTAGACCGTTGAGATTCTAAGTCATTCCTAGCCTACTTTGTAATAATACTAGTAGTACTAATAACAAATATTGAGTCATGTCTTCATCGGAGCAGCTAACTTTCCTTGTTCTAGGTCAGGTCTTCGTTTCAAACAGGCCGACACCCCCTTGTTAGTTTGCACGAGTCAGTTCCGACCTGTACTATCAGTTAGGGCTTGGGATGTCCTGTCGCCCCGTTACAGCCTAAATATGCTGACAAAAGGATATCCAGTGACCAGGAACTTTGCCAGCACTTCATTATTTTTATTTATTTATTTGCTTTTTTTTTTTTTTTAGCTCGTATTAATTCTACAGCTCGGTGTATGCTGTTACTCTCTCACTAGCAGTAATAATTATACTCCGGATATATTAATACTAAGTAGCACTAATACATAGTACTCTCGCCGGGGCACCCGCCAACGCTTCCAATTGGCCATCCTATATAATATAAGCAAGATCAAATACCTCCCGAATTAAGTCCGGCATTCTAATGATTATGATCACCTTTAACAGGACGCGTATATTTTAATTAAATATAAACTATATACTACAGTATTATAACAACGCTTTCTCATTAATACTACATACTCCATCCACAACTTGCCTAGCCGACTGTTTTCCGGGTTCCGGAGTGTATGCGAACGCCATTTTATCTTAATCCCGGCGGATATCCAGCCCCCTGGTATGTACTAATGTTTATTTATTTTATGTTATGTTATGTTTTATTTTATTTTTATGCTGTTCATTACGTATTATTTCAATTTGCCGCGAATGGCGCTGAAAAGGGGAAAAAGAAAGAAAAAAAGAAAGAGAAGAGAAGAATGTTTCAAACTCTCTTTCCGAGGAATGCCAACCCGGGATTTAGCAGAAGAAGTCTATTTTATGGAGAAGATTCCTGGCATCGGCTATAGCAGTGATCACGTAGTATGGTACGTAATAGTCATGCATGCTGCGAGGGAGGTTGAATGTTAGTTATCATGCCATGTGCCTGCGCCTTTTGTCTTTTCGCTTGGAGCCAGTAATTATGTATGTGATCCGGTCAGTTGGTCAGCTGATATTCAATCACGCTTGATAAACGCGCAGTACTAGACGTATATCCCCCTAGTTATGATTCTCACTATTGCATACAACAATGCCAACAATACGCAGCAAAAAGAAAAAGAAAAAGGTTTTATTATAGACCCCTTGCAGCATAACCCCGGTGGATCCTAAACAAAGGCCGAAAACATTGAAAGGATCAATCTTCGGGACTTGAAGATCCGATTTTTTTTTATTGACACGTGATGCATGATAAACCTCAATTTTGATTAGGGTCCATCAATGATCAATAAAAGAAGTTGGGTTACGTTTGGCGTTAATTGGTCAATTGGGCTGTGAATGCCCTCGTGCGGTTCCTGACCGCCATCAGTAGGCTAGCAGTTTGGGCTTTGGGGATTTGTAGCTGGATGATCAGGAGGATGGAAGCAAGGGGTCTGATGTTTTCTGGGGGGGTAAATGGTGACATTGGAATATCGATTGATTGATAATTCATTACGAGTGATATCTTATCGGTGATCGATTTGTGCACATGTACATCAGCTACATAAATATATGTTAGATTGTAGTACATGTAGTTGACAACCACAAAACCTGATTTAATAGCCACTTAAAACACTCGATAGGAAAACATCCAGTAAAACCAGACAAAATAAAATCAATTGAGAATCAATTAATATTGATATAAAAACCTGTTCATCGATAATGGAAGTATGTAGAGTAGACGCGCGACGCGGGGCGCGTCCCGCGGACTGACGTATTGTCCTCTTCTCTCTCTCTCCTCACCTCCCCTCCCCCAGATGTCACGACGATCAAATATATGGATCTCTTATCAGTCCTTCCCGATTTTTCCACAAAATCATACTCGCATATCCTACCCCCCCTGGAACGCAAACACATCTCCACCGTCGACCTAATCACTCTCGACACGCTCGAAATCGCAAAGCGCGCGCATGTGCCTCCGGCCGATGTGCGCCGGCTAAGCGCAGACGTTGTTGCGGCGCTGCACGCTTCATTGGGGTGGTTGCCGAAGAAGGACGATAATAACGATAATGATAATCACAATAATGACGAGGACGACGCGAGGAATAAGCTGGATCTGTCGCGATGGAATACTATCAGCACGCTGGACGCGACGCTCGACGAGCTCCTCGGCGGAGGGATTCCGACAGGTTATCTGACCGAGATTACTGGCGAGAGGTAGTTTACCCTTGGGTTATATATTTTCTCTAAAAGTCAAGGGAAATAATAAAATCTAACTACTATATCAGTGGAAGCGGTAAAACGCAGTTCCTGCTCAACCTCCTCCTCGCCGCGCAACTCGCGCCGCCGCACGGAATTGGCAAAACAGCCATCTACATATCCACCGAAGCACCACTGTCGACACCGCGGCTCTCGCAGCTCCTCCAAAAACACCCGTATCTATCCAGTTTACCCGAGCAAAAAAGGCCATCGCTTGCCAAGGTGCTGTCCATCACGGCCGTGGACTTGGAAACCCAGGACCACATTCTCAATTATCAACTGCCCGTGGCTATATCGCGGTTCAACGTCGGTCTCGTGGTGATTGATTCCATCACTGCTAATTACCGCGCCGAGCATGCGTCGAATAATATGCAGGCTCTGTCTGCGCGGTCCGGCGAGTTGGCCAAGTTGGGTCATATGCTGCGGAACCTCGCAGCGAGTGAAGACGTTGCCATTGTCGTTGCCAATCAAGTCTCGGACAGGTTCGATTCTCTCGATGGCCAGCAGCAGCAACAAGGGCGCACACAGCCAGGCCCAAATAGATCACTACCACGGAACCGAATCGTCGAGGACACGCCGTCTTCGTCCCCAGCAACGCAGTCTTCACAGCTCGTCGAGGACGATGCATTTGACGGCGGTTACTTGATCGGACACCCCGTGCGCAACGAAACCCTAACTCTGGCGTACCAGGAAAAGTTCTTCACGGGATGGGGAGACGACAATAGTCCTGGCGTGTCTGATTACTACGTCTCCGAAGTGCAGAAAACCCCGGCTCTCGGCCTCGTGTGGTCGACTCAGATAGCCTGTCGAATAGTCTTGAAAAAGGACGACGAGGTGGATCCTGCTCGTGCAGCAGCAGCAGCGGCTGTTGCATCTTCTCAGCCGGTGCATCCTGGTATCTCGACAGCGAGGAATTATATATCCTCGCCGCTGGGCAGTTCATCCAGCAAAGATAGTCAAAATGAAAACGAAGCAGCAACTCCCCGCAAACCGTCTCTCTCACAACCGGCCCTTTCTACTTCATCTACCTCTACACCTACGACTACTTCTGCCCCTGCAGCAGCTACTCCGGACACAAAGCGGAAAATAAAACGACGTATGAAACTCGTTTTTGCGCCGTGGGCGCCTGGCATAGTCAAGGATTCTTCTGTTGGTGACGGGGATAATAATAACACCGACGAGGTTGAGTTTGAGATTTGGCAGGGCGGGATAAAAAGTGTGGTTAGGAACGAGGAGTTGGGAAATGTATGATTGATGACTGTAGATATGAATAGAGTATTATGAATATCAATATTTATCGATTTTGGCATCATAAACTGATGTTTATATGACTGTAAACTGTAAAGTTGATAACCAGGCATATACATATGTAGTATCATTATACGACTCTCGATAATACATCTATCTATACGCATGTAGCATCGTTTATATCAATTGTAATCCCACGAGACCGAACCGCAGCCCTCGACAGATGATTTATGGCATACAAGATTTTACTACTATCCAGAAGGAGGATCAATCACATGCAGCAAGAGAATAATCCAAAATAAACCGATTAGGAATATCTATGCTCACGGGGCTGAAGAGCTTTGTCCAGATATCTGAACAATTGAAGTGTATATGTATATATTTTACGGGATGATTCACAAAGACTGAGCAGGAGGAACTTGAAATCCAAACTTCAACCCGATATCAGCGTTTTATATACATATACATATATATATATGTTGAACATTCTGTTGCTGTTTGACACGACCTGTCCATTTTCTGTTTTCAAAAGTTCCAAAATATCGTGAATAATGTATAAAAATTCCCCACCAATCGAGACGAGCGGATTTCCAACACGCCCGGAACGAGCGGAAGCTCCTCACTCTGGTGGTATAATATAGAGGGCTGTGTTGACTTTTCCCCACATTATAACCAGGTTACTCTTTGGTCTTGTTTTACACACATCCCTATTAATAATGATGTCAAGGTGACTGAATGTTGGAACTTTGCCAGAAACTTTTTAAAATTTTTTTATCATTTTATCAACGTATCAACATATCAGTATCAATATCAACATTGAACCGTCAACTGTCTTGACATCGACCATCTCATGACGAATCTATTAATATCTATTATCTTCTCCCCAGTCGTCCATGGCACCGGTCTAACATGATAGCCTGCCCGTACGCCTGGTGTGAATTCTCAGCGCATATCTACAGCAGCAAGTAACAAAATCACAACACAACACGACATATAAAAATACCAAACAAACGTTAACACTTTAACAGTATAATTCTAGGTCGTTAAAAAGGAAAAGGTACTCTTCGACCAATTACGACGACGGTTTGACCAGCTTGGCTGGAGGGGCACCGAGACCGTTACGGTTGCGGTAGAACATGACGCCCTTGCTCTCGCCCTGGGCGTTTTCGTTGGGCTCGATCCACTGGCACATGCGCGCGGTGGACCACATGGCGGACAAGAAGCCCAGAGAACCACCCTCAGTGTTGCTGCGGTAGTGCTTGCCCATCACCTTCTTGATGGCCTCGGTGGCCTCGTCGGCGTGGTAGAACGGGATGGTGCTGACATAGTGGTGGAGGACATGGGTTTCGATGATTCCGTGGAGCAACTGGCGACCAATGAAGCCAAACTCACGGTCGATGGTGGCGGCGGCACCGCGGGTGAAGTTCCACACCTCGTTTTGATAGTGAGGCAGAGTAGGGTCGGTGTGCTGCAAGAAGGTGATGGCAACTAAACATCAAATTAGTGCTGGCTCATTTGCTAGAGGGACAAAAAAAAGGAACTTACCGAGCCAGTGGTTGACCCACAGGTAGGGAATGCCATACCACACAAGCATGTTCATCCAGCCAAAGTTGGTACCCAAATAGTACAGGCCAGCACCGACAATGGCCAATCCCAGATCACTCAGCAGGATGAGCTTGGCATCCTTGGCCTCGTAAAGAGGGCTGCTCATGACGAAATGGTTCACGCCTCCAAAGAAGCCATTCTTCTTGCCCTTGCCACGGCCCTCGGGCTGGCGCTCGTGGTTGTTGTGTCCGGTGACGTTGGTGATGATGTACATTGGCCATCCAAACAACTGCTGGGCGAGAAGGTTCAGGAAAGTCGCAATGGGGGTCTCCTCCGTCAACTCGGTGATTTCATACACAGTCTTGCCGAATCCAGAAGCGAACTGCTCGCGCGTCTTGGGAACCCACACCATGTCACGGCTAAGGTTTCCAGTAGCCTTGTGGTGCTTTCCGTGGGAGATCTTCCACGAAAAGTAAGGCACGAGCAAGAGCGAGTGGCAGACCCATCCCACGGTGTCGTTGAGAACCTTGGACGGCGAGAACGACTGGTGACCGCACTCATGAGCCAACACCCACAATCCAGTGCCGAAGAAACCCTGCAAGACAGTATACAGAGCCCACAGCCCCGTACGAGCATACACGCTGGGCACTGTCTCCGGAGTCACGTAATTGTGGAAGAGATAGAAGGTGGTGGCGAGTAGGGTCATGTCGCGGAAGACATAGTACAGGCCAGTGGCAGCGGACCGCTCGTAGCAGTGGGCGGGAATGGCATCGCGAATCTGCTTGATGGTATAGTCGGGGAGCACGAACTCGTTGCCGAGAGTGTCGGTCATCTTGGAGCCCTTGGCTTCTTGGTCTGAGGCGAGCGACGACAGAGAGGTGGTCGAGGGCGACTGGCGTGGGCTCTCCATGGGGGAGGCCACGGCCGAGCTCGCCACCGACGAGTCGGTAGCGGTAGTCAGGTTGCGCTGAATCGCAACAGGCTTCTTTGGGACGGCGGTGGAAGACATTTTTGTTGTTTTCTCGCTTGGTCTTAAAGCACAATGCACGCTGGGAAAGAGGATAAAACTGCAAAGACGGCGCATTAGCGATTGCCGGGCCAGACAGCAATGTCAAGTTGCTCACCAGAACTACGGACGATCACCAAAGTCAAACAAGTCGAACGAGTCAGATCGGCCGGTGTAGCTTTCCTGAAGCTGTAAACAGGCAACTCTTTTTCTCAGGGGCACAACGGACGACGTGAAAGAAGGGGGAAAGATTGGGCGAGCGGGCTGATAAAACTGAGGGAAGCTGGAGAAGAAATTATAATGGGGACGTATTTTAGTTGTAATTGATTAATTACGCGTAACTTTGCTCCTTCCCAAAAAAACCAGAAAAATTTCTGTTCCCCTTGTTATTTTCTACTTTTTACAGCAGTTCCGCGGTTGCGCTCAACAAAGTGCAGCATGTGCGTGGTAATTGCGGTAATTTTGACAGGGCGGACCAAAGTTACAGACGGTACGGTACTGGCGGTGATTTGTCGGCCCGTGCGTGACTGCCGAGCCATGTGGACGCGCCCCACTAAGAGCCACGTCCGGCACCCGACTGGCTGGAGGCTGAGTATCCAGGGCGGCGCCCGAGGATCGGCTTAGCCATAACCTTCTTTCTTCTTCACGTCCTTTACTATGTACTGTACTGTGCTGTGTTGTGTGTACTTACTGGACTACGACTGCGGAGTATGGCCGGCAATGTCCTCAATTCGCAAGTCAAGACGCAGATCTCCGTGGCGACATGTATACACCACGAACCCCACGAACCCACCGCTCGTCTCGCTGCAGGGTGACGCCCGCATATCATACTATGTATCATACTAAACTCCCAGATCACCGTCTCCATCGCACACTGGACAAATCGAACAACAGCATCGAAACTAGATGCATTCGGGAAGCCCGTGGTTCGTCCATGTCATCTGATGCTCAAGCCTCATGCAGGATACAGATCTCGGGCCGCCCCCCCCCTCCTCCTCAGAGGGGAAAGCGTGGCCGATTGCAGGCCAACGAGATGGCTGCATTTGATATTGCTGTACTAGAGAGTATAGTAATAATGATAACCTATTATCCTGCCGTGCGAAGTAGTGAGCTTACTACTTACAGAGTACCACTCCCGAACTACAAAGGCCGGAGACTAAGCTGAAAAATCAGACGCAGAGTGCGGCGAGCCAACCAGAGCAGTGGTGATCATGTATGCAGGCAACAGGGCTGGCTGATACAGAAGATTGAAAATTTCACTGCATATCGGAGTGAAATTTCTGATGAAAAGAGTTTTTGAAACTCGACTGTTTCATGGTTCGCCATATCAGTATCGGTATTTGTACCAGTAACAGTACTGTGGTATAATACCAGGAACACTGCCTGGTAGCCAATCAGCATGGCGGCATTGGCTACCACGAGCCCACGCAGAAAATGATGTGAAAAAGGGAAACTACTTCTTAAGAAAATATATATACAGAGTATATTATGAGATAACTTGACAATAACTGAATAATGACCGACTCGTCCATCGGCTATTTCAGAGGCGGTTCTGACCGTCACATGCAAATCTCGCCTTTGCGTGCGCCGTGATTGGCCCGCGGGGGAAGGTGGCAATGTACATCAACCATTACAACTATGTACTTATTATTATCCCAATGCCTATGAAAATTACCGCTGGAATTAACTGAACTATTGTTCCCACTCGGCGAGAATTATCAGGAAAAGACTGATGCCAAAAAAAGGAAAAAGTCTATTGCACATGATCCAGCACCGATAATACAGTAAATAAATATCTGCTCGGCCCCGACTAGACCCGAAGCTTAAGTAGCACCAGAAATTCTTATTCATCCGTGCTGAAACTTGTTACTTGTATTTTACGATTTAGTCTGAAAGCTCCAAGTACAAAAAAGACATCCATTGCTGGCATTTGACAGCTCGACTGGTGACCTATTCTTTCTTTTCGCACACATTGTGCGTAACTACGGAGTACAGAGTAGGCAAGGAGTTTGCTGCAGTAGTATAACTATTTCGTAGTGATTAGCGTAGAACTAATACATATACCAATTGGGAATTAAACAAAAGAAAAAGGCGCTAAGTCCGACTACATCGTTTCTTCTATGATCGGTGGTACGGATGTATTCCGTACAGACTATAGATTTATTATATATTATTGTACGTACGGCAAATACAAGCGTATTGTATCGTATCTTGTATACCAAAAATTTATTATTCAACAGTCATTCATTTTCACATGAAATTTCCAGCCCTCTTCATGGAATACACAAACATTAGTTTTTTTTTTTTTTTTAAAAACATAAAAATATAAATATAAACATTGTATTATTTATTATTTTGTTAATACTACCGGGATATGTCTGTGTTAAAAAAGAATACTAAACGACGTTTTCCTGCACACTCAGTTAACACGTTCCGTTGGGGAAGCCTGTTTTGTTGAGAACCGGCGGGCATTCCGTGTCTTTCGCCCCTCCCCCTGTAGGCTTGGCGTGCGTGGCAATAAGACCTAGTCCGTGCCCTGCGCACCACTACTCCGTACACTAGTCGGTGAACAGTTTAGTATAGCAGTCAGTACGTATGCTCTGAAGACTTTGTATATGAGATTGTTCACAATGAGTAAAATAAGATATAGATTTGTTGTCTTCGAGACATAGTCTATACGATCATCGACATGTATTTACATAAATCACATTATCATATCCAAAACATCACACAGCCAGTCGCGCCTCCGACTCAATCAGCCCCGGGCTGCCAGACTCCAGACTCACAGTCGTCTTCTTCAGGTCCGGCAACACCAGCAGCGTTTCGCCGTGGTTCTTGTAGTCAACCTCGCTCGGGACTGGGCGTCGCTGTGGTTGGGCGGACCAAGGCGATGGCGGGGGGGCTGCGCCAGGGCTGCTGGCTTGTGGATTGCTATTAACATTATTATTAACGGTCAACGATGATGCTGTTGCCGTCGCCGCTCCGTCCGACAGATATGTCTTGATCTCAATCGACGGCAGCAATAAGTTGCCCGCCCTCTGCGGCAGCAGCATTAGCGCAAACTTGGTGTCTTCGCCTTCCTGCGCCGTAAAGTGGCCTCGTCGGCGTCCGCCGATCAGCCATAGATCAGGATTGACATGCATCTCGTATGCGAATTCTAACTGGCCGTTGCCGCTGGCCTCTTCACTTTCCATCTTCTTACTACACCATCGCCGCGTGTGTCGTAGAACAAGTTCTGCCGGAATCATATGTCCAACAGCGGCATATGCATGTTGGGAATGTGACGCCGGCCCGTGTCCAGTAAGACTCTCCGTACAAAGCCGCAGTTCAGCCGTGTGCACTACCTGGATTTCTGGCACTTCTACGGGAATGACGATTTGTCGCGCAAGTAAGGCCGGGTCAGGATCATTCAAGGTGAATATTGTGTTTGACTGTTTCATCAGCATTGCTCAATTTCCACAAGGAATCTAGTTATCCCTTACCTGATGCCACTCTACAAGCCAGTCTCGGACCTCCTTTCTGAATGGCTCCCGTAGACCGCTCAAGACTGTTTCCCAATGCGCCTCATTGTACGACAGGACCTCCACCTCTCTTACCAGGCCAATGGCCTCCATATCTGACGTAGACAGCCGTGTTCGGAAAGCCTCGACAATATGAGGTGTCAAGAGACGCACCAATGATTTGAATTTGCTGTCAGTGATTGCCGCCACAAACTTCTGCTTGATAAGCAGCAGACATTCTTCATCTAGGCAAGTGAATTGCACTGTAAGCCGCAAGGACCGCTTGGAATCACCCGACAGACGCGTCCCGTCTCGTAACCGGATTTTGTAGATTACGGACGCCGGCTGCTTAGGAAACACATCGAAGGCCACAGCGCCTTGTACGCCGCCGTCGACTTGATACGACGTAGATTCTGGGATGTTGCACCCAAGAATCCGCAGCGGGATCAACATTGCTGGGCTCACAGTAAACCGAGAGAACAAAACCTCATCCTTGAAGACATCTTGCACGTTGACACTGATAGGCAGCGTCGAAATGATTGAGCTTGTGGAAACGTAGGTGAAACGTCCAGTTTCTGTTTCGTACACAACCTCCAACCTCGTAGATAGCATCGTATGCTCTTCGTCGATGCTGTAAGGGATGCGCAATCGAACTGACGACTCTGATGAAAACTTGGTAAACTCCAAACTGCCGGATTCTGGATTTGGTGTCATGTTGATATCGCCGTCAACTATAGAAGCCTCTGCAATTCGCAGCCGAAGGCCGGCTGTAGCAGGTCTTACCCGCACCACCCCGCTAGAGATATTATTACGCCCGCTGTCTATCTCAACCTCGACTGTCCTTAGTTCCTCTAGGTTGATGTAATGTGGCGTTGTAAGCCTGGCATCGAGCCCGCTCGCAGCTGAGTAGCACCATATATATGGTTTCGTTGCTTCAGACTCTTCGGGTTCTCTGAAGCCTGGGGGAAGAGCCGACGAATGACTTCCTCCCCCATACGTAAATACAAGATTCTTGACTCGCATTTCGATGCGGTCAACAATATATTTTCCTTGCAACGTAGACTGCTTAAATTAGCAAAGTTGAACCAAAAAGGAAAGATAGAACAGTACTAACCGTTGAGCCAATCAGCAATTTTGAAGCCGATGACTTGATCACAGCTTCTTCTGAACGTTCCAGCCAGACTTCATGAGAAAGCAAGCCGCTTGCGTTAACGAGCCTCACCTTGACCGACTCGATATTGATAACGTCACCTAGTAGGAATCGTAATTTAAGTTGCATCTGAAAGCCGTCCCTGTCGCTATAGTGCTTGATCTCAGGATCTGCGTCAATGTCGCCAAAAAAGCTCGAAAGGGGAACGTTCAGCTCCTTGGTTAGTTTCGCCGAGGCATCGAAGAGGTCTTCAATATATCCATGCACATTACTTTGGACGACCAGGTCCGACGAAGCAAATGAGGATTTCTGTCGGGTCGACAGACCAGACTGTACATAAGACGCGTATTGAGACAACAGCCTCAACAATATGCGCACAAAGTCATCGGTCTGATCCAGCCGTTTCAAACATCGAGAATACAGCTCCAGGATTGTTCCCTCCAATGTAGCCCATTGGCAATTTTCATAAAAGGGCGCAATTTTGCGAAAGAAGGCCGCCGCTGTCTCAAAATCTCCTTGACGAAACTTCAGCACGGCGATCTCTGCTAATGCAGTTTCTGCAGACCTCGGTCGGTTGGCAACAGCGTAGTGACGGAACATCTGATCTGTACATTCCTCGATTAAAAGGTAAAACTGTTTTTTTGCTTGAAGCACGTCGCTCAACGCGGGCAAATCAATACCCGCCATTCTCAGAGCTGGAGGCAGATTTTGCGCTTCGCGTTGAGGTTCCTGAGTTGACGAGTTCTCGTCATCGAGAGAGACCTCTTCCATGCCTTCTTCTAGAACAGAGGTAGGCTTGTCGAAAAGTACATCAAAGTCGCTCCACTTTTGGACCCAGCCACGACGTTCACCAATCTCTTCCAAAACTCCTCTGGCTAATTGACAGAGCTCGCCTCGTCCAGACGACAGGTCAGAACTTCCAGACTTGGCCATCGGTGGTTTGTGAGTGGAGGCTGTGCCGTCTGATTCCCCATGACCAGTGATCAGAGAGCTTGACCGCTTGGGAACATTGGACCTGACATCGGCCGCTGCAGATTGTTTCTTGGAGACTTTCAATTGTTGCAGCGGTGACTCGGGCAACACTAGCGATGGCGACGTTGTTTGGGACAAGACCTGGCAAGCTGCTGTGTATGTCCATGACGAGACTAGGTTGCTTATCACAGCAGTTTTCTTCACGACATCAGCAGCTTCAGTAACGTCAGACAAGGCACATTCAATATCATATCGAAGAGTCCGAGCAGCCATGCTGATGAATTCCATTGCTCGATCGCATATTTCCGCAAGAAGAAGGAGGTCTTCTCCTTTGCTGCTGCTCGACGCTGTGCCTTGGTTTGAATTCCGCTTGTTCTGCAAGCATGGGGCTTTGGCGGCTTTGAGCAATATGTTCAATTGTCGAGAAAAGACATAGGTGCGGAAATCAAAGATCGAAATGTTGTTTGCCAAGATCATTTCCCTGTATGGCTTTTTGGCTGAATCTAGGGGAAAATGCTCCTCATCAAGGTCTAGTGTAGGTTTGACCGTTTGCTCTTTGCCATCTTCACCACTTTCAGTCTCGCTGGCCGATTCTTGTTTTCCAATGGCCTTAATCGCCGCAACTGCCTTTTCTTTCCTATCAGCGCTAAAGTCGAGAAAACCACCGCCGTGCTGATCGCCGGTGCCAGAGAGGTAAGTTGTCACAGCGCTTTCCAGCCCGGCTGCGAGTTCGTCGTATCCGACGAGTGCATCTTCCAACAACCCAACATTCTCAAAACCTCTTGCGAGGCCTTCTTTGAGAATGAAAAAGGTACAGAAATTCCACCCAGGCAGACTTCTCTGAGAGTCCTTTTCCTTGATATCTTCCTCATACTGTGCGACTCGTAGATCAAACGAAGTCAAAATTGCATGTTTAACCTTGTCCACCAAATCATTGAGCTGGTCTATCAAGTCCGACTGATCCTGCGTCTGTGCCTGTGTTTGCCCTTCCTTGGGCAGGCGAATCTGAGCCACCCGATCGACTGCCCCTTTCGACGACCCGTTGAAATCCGCCTTGACCTTCTCCAAAACCGAAGTCGAGCCGCGACCAGGCCATTTGGAAGCCGTCTTTTCAGGAGCATCGCCGTCTTGCAAGACATGCAAGATTAACCACTCACACGCATCGTGGTTTCCCTGCCCTGCCCCGCTCGTCTGCTGCGACGCCGAGTGTGCCTTGATCCATTCCCTTAACAATTTCCTGGACGACGCCTTGTACGTTTCGTTATCGTCACACCGCAGCAGATATATCCTTACATACGGCGTCTGGCGCAACCCTGGGATCTGATGGCGCCGTAGAGGCGCCGCCGGACTTGACGTTGCTGCTCCTGCTGCTGATTCATTGGATACTCGTTTTTTTTCTTCGGAAGTAGCCTGGGATACCGCTAGATCGACGTTTAGGGACTCGATGGAGCGCGCCGGTCGGGTTGGCGATTTCCAGTGCAGGTTCCTGAGTGGGAGTCTCTTTGAAAGAATCGACTGAACGTCTGGAAACAGGCCGGACGGATCCGTACATTCAACTAAAACCGTGAAAATTTCATTAGAGCTGGAGGGACCTTTTTTGTTTTTTAAAGGGGGGTTTGGGGGTGTGTCGTTTACCAGTGACCTTGTTTAAACCGGTTTCAATTGACGGGTCCATCATGATCCCAACGAAGCCCGGGAAATAAGAGGCACCATTCCGCTTCTTCTAGCCAAAAGTCAAGAAGATAGAGACCAACGCTGGGAGCTGTCTGGTACAGTGTCCTGTCTTGAAACAGCTATACCAATGTGGGAGGCCAGCTTTGCCCGCGCGGCCGGTACTTGACGTCGCGCACGGGCCACATCCATGGATTGCGGCACAACCAGGTACGTATACGTACTACATTAATTCTACAATAAACATCACAATGGAATATTTGCTAAGATTCTGACTATGAACATGAAAGTGCTAATATATACATGAATACAGCTCTCAGAAAGTCCGGGGAATCATCGTGCATCTGCGCTAGACAAAAGAAAAAAGAAAACAAAATAACCTTAGCCCATCATACCATACCCTTATGTCCAAGACCTATAAAGCTCCCCAAACCAAGAACAAATCTATGGAAAGTAATACATTGAGAAAATCCAAAAAAGGAGAGACAAAGACAAACGGTCTTGTCTAAAATCATGCAGGAGGACCATCATGTTGCTGCACCAACGGCGGTACGGTGTATATAACGATTCTTCATAAACTCATATCCATCCGAGACTCCTCGCCACAAGCCCGGCACGAAATTTCGTAACCACAGGCCCAAGAAGAGAAGCAACATTGGAATCTGCAAGAAAATAAAAGTTAGCGTAGTAAAGACCAAATTCGAGGTTGATGTGCTTACCCAGAAAAAGTACAGGTTTTTATCTTTCCTGAGCCCTTTCATCTTGAGGGCTTGTTGGTGTCGTAGTTTTTCTTGCTGTTCGCGGGATATGATAGTCTTGCGACCTATTCTAATATCGGTGATCTCGTCCTTCGACATGGACGAGGTTGAAGACGACGAGGGTTTTGCCTCGAAGTGATCGTCGAGAGCTGCTTCAGCGGCTGCCCGAATCACCGACTGTTTCTTGAGCTCTTGGTCTCGGTCTTCATCTGCTTCTTGGTGCGGATAGAGCTCTTCATAAGCAGGCGGCTCATGCGTAGTAGTCGCTGGAGGTGTGGAATTGCCTCTTAGCAAGTCCCACCATCCATCCTTCGATGACCACGAAGAGCCTGGTCTGTTAGGAACCAAATTGGTAATCCGACGCATCATGGGGTATGCTTGGTAGTCGGGCAAAGCAGGCATCGGGGGAAGAGCAGGAAGGTTGGGGAAAGCCCGTCCAACGCTTTGCTGGAATTGATGGATTTGAGTGGCTAGCTGGTCACGCCATGCCACTAAAGCTGCCTGTGTCGTAGCCCGTTCTGCCTTGACGTCGTGTTCTACCGAAGCATTCACACCATCAACATGCACACTTCCTTCTCTAGACTGCGTGTAATAAAGCGATGATGTCGCATCAAGATGCATACTCGACCTGCGAGAAGAGAAATAACCCTCGGCATCTTCTTCGTCAGAGTCTGTTTGCTGGTCATCTTCCGATTCTTCTTGAGCATAGTTGAATGAACCAGATGCAGAAGAAGTCTCCCAGTGTGAGCTCAAAGAAACAGAGCTACTATGGCGACGGCGGAGAGAAGGCGAGGAGCCAACACTACGAGACCGGTAATGGCTGGCAGGAATCAGAGCAGCTTGGTGAGCAGGAAGAGTGATGGCAATATCGGCAGGAGTAAAGCCCCTAGCACTTCTGGTTCCGGCATTAGCACCAGCAAGTCGTAGACGATGGACAATGTGGGCATGTCCACTCAAGGCTGCAAAATGCATCGCTGTGTGACCGTTTTTATCTTGGACATCGGGGGTTGCACCTCTAGCAAGAAGCCCAGCAACAAATCTTGTCAATCCCAATGAGGACGCAAAGTGCAGTAGCGTCAAACCTGTGGAAGACCGTGAGTTGTACCTCGGAGCACGAGGGCTATCATCTAGGTCGATAAATTCAAGGTAAGTTAGCATTTTAGAATCCAAATCACTCGTTTGGTTTTGCGCATTAAAGTTCGGGACCTGTCGTTGCCCGCTACTGCCACCTTGGATGTCGTTTTGCAAGTTCCACAACGCAGCCTGGTCACCGCCCATAATGCGTTGAGCAGTTTGGAACGCATCGGTGGGGCTGCGTAGCTTCTGGCCAAGAATTTGAAGAGCCAACCTGTACATTTGAAGCTCTCGATCATCGACGTAGCGGAAAAAGTGCTGTTGTTTTGGAAGGATTGGCTGAGTCTGAGGAACCTGGCCAAAGGTCGGATGTTCATGTTTAAAAACAACGGGAACGAGACCAGGCTGGAGTGCTGGCGGCGTGAGACAGTTCAAGCACTTGTCACCCCAAAAGGTCGTCGTCGTGGCAAGAGTGTCGCCAAAGACAACTTCCATTCCTGGATAGAACCCGCTGCCCAGAAGAGTAACTTCTGTACCGCCGGTTGTCGAGCCTTCAGCTGGAACCAACTTGTGGATGATTGTCGGCAAGCGATTTCCAGCATTTGTCATGTGTGGCCAAGCTTGGTTGACTGGATTAGGGCCCATGGGCAGACCGTGAGCTGGCTCACCAAAATTGTGACGCGAATTCAAACCAGGTGAGTTCGGGCGACTGGCATGAGCGGAACCAGGGGCTGATATAGCCTGGGCCAGTCCTTCTATACTCTGAGCTTGTGCCATATTGCTAAAGTAGGGACTGGACTCGGTGCCGTTTGGAGTAGGTGGTCCATTTCCAAAGGGCCCAGAGACGCCAATTGGTGTAGCAAAAGGACGCTCGCTCGGCGAGACAAATCCTCGAGAACTCGACGTAAACTGTCCGTTTACAACAGATGAATTTGACGAAGACGTTGACTGAGGGCCCTCCAACTTGGTCATGGTCAAGCCTGTAGGTAGCTTTCCAGAGCTGCTGTGCTTCCGGCGCTTATTTGAGGGCCCTGGCTGGTCAATTGGTGATGCCTGTCTGGATAAGTTACGTGGTGTGGCGGAAGAGGACGACGACCCAGTGGGCTGAGGAATGGCAAAGGCACCCGGCGTTATTTGGTATTGAGATGCAAATTGCTGTAGATTCTGCAGATCTGAAGTGGAAGACGCACGGAAGCTTTGCTGACCAACAGCCGAAACTTTTGCTGCATCTTGACTGGACCCTGGAACGAAAACACCAGCACCGGGAAGTTGAGTACCGTCTGGAAGTGCAGAGCTAGGTGCCGCGGCTGTAACAGCGGCCGAAGATGCCGAGTGCGTTTTATGATCGTCTGTGATCATGATAGAATTGGTGATTGCTTGGGCAACCACATTGTCTAAGTGGTCTTTGATTGTGAGGATAACCCTAAAACAATGGTTAGTCGGTCATTGTCGAGCGGTAGTTAGAATTATTAAAAACTCACTGGAAGCCCAGCTTTTCATTCTGATGCCGACAATAGCAAGCTATACGCATTGGCAACTCGACCTGCATGGCCCCGGGCGGAGTGAAAGACATGGACGAGTCTTTGGGTGGCTCAACCCAATCTTTGATTTCGTGGGTGTTGAAAACAATCACTCTCTTATCTTCGTCCTTTTGAAAAAGTTCATCCTCGTCGGGTTTTCTCTGTTTCTTTCTGGACGCCCGTTTCCGTTCTCGCTGGATGCATCCCTGGCATATTTTCACCTCACCGCCTTCTAGTGGTTTTTCGTCATCGTCTCCTTCCATGGCCGATGAAGCGCTAGAAGACCTTTTAACTGCTTCGCCACGAGCCCTTGCGAAAGCTCTTTCCAACTTTGCTTTGTCCTGCATTGCACTTGTGCATACAAGACTAGTATGTAGCTCGAGAATCTCCGGCGTTGGGCCGATTTCGGGTTTTGCAAGAAATTTGGGCTTCGAAATAGTGTGTGTAGGTAAACGCAGTTTTTGCACACCAGTAGGAAGAGGAAACAGAGTGAGTCGAATCGGAATCTGGGTTTCAACCCGAGACTTGAGCGATGTCGGGTGGACGTGCAAGATAGGATGTGTTCGACCTCGCGAAGCTGAATTGGAGTGGCTAGGCGACGGTATAGAATAATCTGTTGTTCCAAATTGCATTCCATTTGGGACAAAGTTTAGGTTTGGTGGCGACAATGTCCCATTGAAGGGGGATGCGGTGTTCACAGAGACACTTCCAAAGTTATCTTCCAAATTTGAGGACGGTGAACGGCCGCTCCATTGCGAGGAGCCTGATCGGCCATGAGGTGGGACTTTCGTCGTCAAGGGCGACGGTTCTCTTGAGCTATTAGAATAGAATGGGGAACCAGAAGAATGTTGGTTCTGTTGAAAAGAAGAATACATCAGCTGTGGATTGGACTTTATCAATAATATGAACTTACTATGCTCGGAGCCTTGTACTGATTGTAATGGCTCGTAGCAGCAGCCGAAGCGCGTGCTTTCTTTTTAGAAGCACCTGAGAAGGAGATTCCGTCCGCAGACAATGGTGTAGGGCTGCTCGCGGCACTTTCAAAATCAAATGCCGAGTCCATTACTCGATTACTAGACTCGATATCGGCGAAATTCGGGTCGAAGCCGGCCATTGAGGAAACCAATCCAAAAATGTTTTCTTGTCTGTCAGGAAAGGCCTGAGAGTTCAGCCAGCCGTCTGCATCGAAATTAATGGCGCTTTCACTGTGAATTGCAGAACCGACGGATGAATTCCGGCCGTGATCTCTGGGAGAGTCTGACGAAGAACCAGGGCTTGAATTGTCCGCAGGGGAATCTGACGACGAATCTAGAGCAAAGGTATGAGGTCTCTTCAAGGACCCAGGGCCCTGAGTTTGTGTTTTGCCTTTAAATTCCGCCGGAGATGCGGACGATTCGATGCCGTTCCCATTGCGGGACTCGGCCGAGTGAGGAAATAATTCATCCAGATCTCTTGCGGAATCATTGGAGGTATGCTGGTAATCGCCGTTGTTCAAGAATTCCATGTCGTCATCGTGGTACAAACTGTTCATATCGACATCCAGCACAATGGGATCTAAGTGAGGAAATGCAGGAGACGACGCGGTCTCCTGCGGCCTCATCCTGGCAACCCGCTGAGTCCGAGGCGTTGTCGCACGCTATAATTGATAGTTTGCGAGATGGGAAGAAACTAATTGCGATTATTCTGTGATGGGGTAACCACGCGGGGGACGTAATCTGGGGATCGATCCAATCCAGGCACCAACAAAAAAAATGTGAACGCTCTTCTTCGGTCAGGGTTTTAACAGACCACGTCACCCTTCAAATTGCACAGGTTTGCGGCTTGACGTAGAAAGTGGCACTAAATCGATGATCGAAGAGACTGTAAGGGCGATGGCATTGGAGTCGAGTGAAGCGGAAGTCGTCGGTGGGAGGCGTTGTCGGTGAAGATAAGCACGGGCGTGTTGCTTGAGCGCAGCACGTTCAGCGACAGTCACGATAAGTCGAGTAGATCTGTACAGCGAGCTCAGCCAGATGGCCACGAGATGAGAAGCAGTCGTACACGATCAACAGTGCCGAGCTCGCAAAGACGACGGCAGTTGCCTACAGACTCTTTGGTTGAGCGACTCGAGGTGGACTAAATTCCTGACTTGGCCAGGACGGGCTTAGCCCCGCCGCCAGGGGATTTCCGCCTGAGGCCGCGACTCTCACCGCTTCGCTCCACAAGGCTGGCAAGGGATTACTGGAATGTGACGGTCGCTGTCATCCTCGAAGCTTGTCTTATTTCTGTGGTTTCTGTGGCTATTATTACAACTGTCATCGCCCTGATTGGCGTTGACTGCATCTGCTGGTAAAAATTTGGTCTGGTGCTGACTATTTCTGATTTTTTTTGGGCAATACTAGGCATTCTTCCCACCGACGCACAACACGAAGAAGAACAACAACGGATTCTAGCCACCATTATCGCAATAGAACTGTTGCTCAGCTAGGACAAGGGTGCCGGATGATGTTTGTGTTCCGGAAAGGATCATAACCCTTGTCGGCCTTTGACAGCTTCCCACACCAAGAACGTATCTCGGATACCACACCTAGAGACAAGTCTTACGAGACAAGGTTGCGTGCAACCTTTGTGGCAGGGACTGCCATTTGACAGGATATGGTCATCGCCGTGGGAAATAACTGCACCGCGAGCATGAGAACAACATCAAGTATACTGCTTGTCGCCTGCTTCTCTCTATACAAGACTGGAACGGAGATGACCCCATTATCCATCTTTCAATGCGCAATAGTTGACATGGTGTCGATATCTGGGCCCTTCTTCAGTTAATAAAATATCCAGGAAGTGGAAATCAACACCGTCTTCCCAAAATGTCGGACAATTGAAAACCTCCGACTTAATTTAGGCTATAGCGAGGAAGGCGGATGGATTGTCGACACTTTCCCAAGGCGAAAACCACGGATTCGTTTGCTCGTTGTTTACAACCGAGGTCGTCAGTTGTCAAATGACCACCGTGACGCGCGGGGTATTTGACTTGCGCAGAAACCTATTCATATTTCACTGTTATGTTGACTGATGAAACAACAGTCTTCAGCTAAAAGTCACGTCTCGGAGTCTCGGGCCAAATGACGATGCCAATAAATTGAGATGATATATACATCGAGATGCTAATTCTAGCCTGCATTAATTTAAGTCAAACCAGGGTGTATCTAAGAGATTAATAATAAACAGTGTAAACCTGGGGTCTCAAATGCCGAACATCCGTTGACAAGAATAAAGGAGGGGGAAAAAAGAGAAAAAAGAATCATCATCATTGTCATCATCATCATCATCCAAGCTGCAGTAACTATGTATTGTATTGCAATGCAATGTTATAATCACAGGTCATTTGATCTGCTTCGCGAAAGTAGTTGCATGCACGCGTAGTGTCGGATAACAGAAGAAACAGCTTTTGCGGCACCACGCCATTCACAACTAGGCTGGTGAGACGATCCAAGTCTTGACTTTGACAGAAGGAAATGAAGCGGGTCATGCGATACTAGTATTATTATTATTATGAACAATTATTATCCAGTTAACCAGCGCAGCTTGTTTCACGACTTCAATTTAGCATATTTAGCACATCAACCGCTATTCACCCGCCCAATCAACACTCGGCAATCGTTGCCGCCCAGGAACCAACAGGCTGAAACGACAATCCATAGCTGCATGGCCAAATCGATTTCTTCAACCTGGGACATTTTCCGCCACTCAGCGGGGTCTTTGGGAACATATTCGAGTTTGTCTGTTGGCCACCCATCGGGTGTCGTCCCGCTGTCGAAACACTGGCCGGAAACAGAAGACCGATGGCCCTGCATCTTGGCCAATTTGTTGTCGTTTGGTTTATGCCTAGGCGAAATGACAGGACCGATGGCTGCACTCAACATTGTCCGTGTATAGCTGCTCATGGGGTATAAATATGGACAATTCCCCGAGGACTGCCAGCCTTGAAAAGAGTCCACAGCGCCAAATATCTTTGCTTCTTTCACTGCCATCATCCTGCTTTGTCGATCAAAGCCTTTCCTTCCTTTCCACATTGATTGTGTCCTGATTTTATTAATTTACCTATTCCTCTTTTATTAAACCGAATCGTTTCAACAAGATGGCTGGGATTGCCTCGCTCTTTGGCGTCTTAGGGCTGGCCTCGACTGCTGCTGCTCATGGCTTTGTACAGGGAATTGTTATCGGGGATGAGTTGTAAGTGAAGAATCAATGGACAAAAATACAGGTGGGACGTCACGGCTGACTATATTAGCTACTCGGGTTTTATTGCTGATAAGTTCCCGTACGAGTCGGACCCTCCAGCAGTTATTGGATGGTCCACCACTGCAACAGACAAGGGCTTCGTCGATGGCACCGAATACACTGACCCGAACATCATCTGCCACAAGAATGCCACTCCCGGAGCAATCTCTGCTTCAGTTGCTGCTGGCGGCAAGGTCGAGCTCCAGTGGACGCCTTGGCCAGACAGCCACCACGGCCCTGTGATTGATTACCTAGCCAACTGCAACGGAAACTGTTCCACAGTCGACAAGACGACCCTCGAATTCTTCAAGATTGACCAAGCGGGCCTGATTAACGATACCGTGGTACCAGGCACCTGGGCTTCGGACGAACTGATTGCCAACAACAACAGCTGGACTGTGACGATTCCAACCTCCATTGCCCCCGGAAACTACGTGCTACGCCACGAAATCATTGCCCTTCACTCTGCGGGCAACGAGGACGGCGCTCAAAACTACCCTCAATGCATCAACTTGGAAATCACGGGCTCTGGAACTGACAAGCCTTCGGGAACACCGGGCGAAAAACTCTACTCGCCCACCGACCCGGGCATCCTGGTCAACATCTACGCGTCTCTGTCGACGTATGATATTCCCGGACCGGCCCTGTACGATGCTACATCGGCTGGTGTGGCCGCGACCAGCACGGGGGTGGCTCAGGCAGGTGTTACTACTAGCCCTGCCGCTGTGACTGTGACTTCTCCGACTGGAGGCTCTGGTCCTACAACTCTGGTCACTAAGACTGTCCCTGCGCCTACTCCAGGCAGCACTGAGACTCCTCAGCCTGGCAATGGTGGAGGACTCCCGCCTTGCCAGCTTCAGTAAGTTATTCATCTATGGTATATACGTGTTGGGGTCGGATTCTACAGCCTGTAGGATAGACAATTTGGATGTATAGCGTGTCTGACCTGGATTTTGCCTCAATACTGGAAATTGCATTATTTTTGTTTTCCAGTTCCAATACGGGGAGGTATTTGTTTACATTTTTGCATTTTTGCATTTTCATTTTTCATCATTGTGAAAATTAGCAGGAAATGAAAGTTCTTGTATGCAAAATCCCATCCATCTCAAAATTAACATCAAAGAATGTAAGATTCGAAGAAGAAAATGACTCATTATTAATAAACAACCCCAATAAGATTGACTCATACGCAGTCATCAAAATGATGTACGCGCAGTTGCAGTTAGTGGCAAATGCGGAGTAACCAAGCTAAAAGCCAAGCTCCCGCCTTATTTATATTGATTGTTATCCGCAGCATGTGAGAGCTTCAAATTTAATCTGAAAAAAACATCGCGTGTCGCGCGCTGTTTTTCTCGACGCGGGCTTCTTCCCTCTGACTTTACTTCTTTTTATTGATTCAGATTCTTCGAGCGGTTCAAAATGTTCAAGAAAAAGCCAACGGTGAATAATACTTCGATCTGCTGCATCAGCCCCGCAGTGCCCCTCATATCTTGAATAAACTCGATTCTGATACCTCTTGAACAAATAGATCAAAACGCTCTCGTCTATTCGATCGTCGGACCGACGCAAAATTGCCGATCAGATTATCAAAGACTACAACATCGCCATCCCCACAGCAGCTCCTCTTTCGGCAGACGAAAGCAAGGAGAAACAAAACAATGACGACACACCAGCCAAAGAAACAGCCAGCAATCTAACGACAATCAGAAACGCCATTTTGCCAGAAAACTCGCTCTCTGCGCGATTCACGACCACAGCGGGCCCAGACCTGCGTGAAGTACAGGGCACAGTCTATGTCGGGTCGCATCCCGAGTTCGCCGGCGAAGAGAGAATTCTGTGGTTCAAGCTTGAGCAAGGACCTGGGGCCGATGGGCGCATTTATCCGACTGTGTACTCGCTATGGCACAATCCGCGCCTGATACCGCTATTGTATACACCGGCTTTCGTCATGGGAAAGCTCTTTGGAGGCGCTGATTTGATGACCCCCGGTCTGGCCAACGATCCCCCGTTTCCGAGCGCCGCGGTTAAGGGTGCAACCGTCGCGGTTTCGAGTTTGGATAGTCCTACGGTACCCTTGTTTGTTGGTGTCTGTGAGATTGATGTTGCAGGCCTGGGCGATGTCCAGGGAAGCAAAGGCCATGCTGTTCGTGGACTTCACTGGGAAGGTGATGAGCTATGGTCATGGAGCTCGTCTTCGAGGCCGGGTCAACCTGCTCCAGAGTTTCTTGAAGGATGGGATGAGGAGACCCGAGACGTGGAAGAAGCTGTTGAAAAGTTACAATTGGGGGAAACTGAGGGAGAAGGAGGGGTTTCCTTGGGCAAGGAGGCTGAAGAAGAGCCAGAAGAGCCCGAAAAGGAGCCAACAGTCAAAGGTGAGCCTGGCTTGCAGTTTTTATTCTTTTCCACAAGATACTAACATTGAAATTGCAAGAAATCGAGACGGCTTTTGTCAAAGCCTTTATATATTCGCTATATCGGCTGAAAAAGGACAACCCGGATGCGCCGAACCATGGCCTCGCTCTCCCAATCCAACCCTCAGCTCTCATCTCCAGTCACATCACACCACATCTCCCCGTCTACTCATCACAACAAGCACAATTCTACCAAATCAAGCGAACGAGCTGGAAAAACGTCAAGAAATTCATCAAACACCTGGACAAAGAACAGCTGGTCAAGTCCAAGGATCGAAATGGCCAAGAGACGGTTATTCTCGATGTGGATTTCAACGACTACAGGGTCGCACAGTTTGTTCCGTATAGACTGCCTACTAGAAACGTCGTTGAAAGCTCCGGAAAAGCAGTTTCTGGGAAACAACAACAAAAATTGGCAGAGGACGGCGTCGACCCGTCTGTTGGTCAAACACTGACTGTGCAGGTTCTGTACAGACCATCGCCAAAACTCGCTCCGACGCTTTTTCCCGCGCGTCAGCCGTCAGACCCCAAAAACTACTACAAATACTCGGAAGTATCGAGCCACTTGGATCAATATCTGTCCTCTCAGGACCTGATTTCGGCCGCCAACAGACGGATCATCAAATTAGACCCGTTTCTCGCAAATACCATATACACATCATCGTCCGGAAACGACCAGGCCGCGCGGGCGCGGGGCGAAGTCACACGAGACGGCCTCCTCCAACGAATTGTGTCAGATGCGTCCCTCGTCGCGCCATATCATGCAATCCTAAAGGGCAGACAAACATTAGAAGACGTGAAACCCAAATCGGGACCCGCGCCAAAGGCCACCTTGTCGATTGAGCGCCGCGGATCGGCCAAGACGGTCAGCAAGATTTCCGGCTTCGAGGTATTTGGCATCATTCCCGGCTTTTTAGCAGAAGAGCTGTCGAAGAAATGCGCGTCGAGCGCCAGTGTTGCGCAGGCCACGGGTGCGGTCAAGGGGTTATTGGAGATTCTTGTTCAGGGGGATCAGCGCAAGGCGATTCAGACGGCGCTCGAAAGGCGCGGGGTCAAGTCGCAATGGGTGGATGTGGTGGACAAACTGAAGAAGAAAAAGACGTAATTATAGCCAACCTACTTTTCTTTTTTCTTTTCTATGTTGTTACGAATGGACTGGAGTGCTCAATGAGTTCTTCAAATTTCTTTTGTTTAAATTTTCGACAAAGGAAAAGAGGTTTGAATGTTCCGATGTACCATTCAAAAGCTATATTTATTTATAATTCGACTGAATTTTTCATTCTTCTAGTCGATTTGCGTGTGTAACATGACGTTCATCAATTATCTATATATGGGGGTTTGCAGCAAATCTAAGCCACCAAGTCGTAGACGAGGGACTCGGTGACCAACTCCTCACGCCACTTGGTAGCACTAAATTGGAACGAAAACCGTTAGCTTTCCAAGATTCAAGAAGTATTCTTGGCTGAAGGCAAGAGAGAAAAAGAAACATACGTGGGGTTGTTGGCCTTCTCAGTGTAGCCGGCGAGAGCCTCCTCGTTCTCGAGGACAGCGACGAGACCGGCGTTGTAGCCCTGGGCGGCGGCGGCGGTGGAGGCCAGAGGCTTGTTAGCCTCGAGGGAGATCAGGCCTGGATGGAGACAAGACGTTAGAAATTTGAGTTTTTTTCTTTTGGCAATTGTGCATGTGCATGTGCATGTATGTTGTATAATGTATGCGGCATGTATGTATGCGTGTGCATGTGCGGGGAGGGGGAGAGGGGCGCAGCGAAAAGGGGCCGAGGTTGATGTTTTGTTTCTCCAACAACATACCAGGAACAGTTCCAATGAGACCCTTGGCTTGGGTGGCGAGCTCCTTGAGCTTGTCCTCGGAGGCAGCGCCCTCCTTGAGCTTGAAAAGAACTGAATTGAAGATGTCTGTTAGCCGTGATTCTGTAGAAGTAGTAACTCTGTAGCTACTCCGGATGTCTATCTATACAAGTGTATATAGAATATAGATAGCTAGATAAGATAGATAAGGTCACGACTCACCAATGTGGTAGATAGGCATTGTGAAGGATGTAACGAAGCCAATTGAGTCAATTGAATAGAATTGTATTGCAGTTAAACGAAAAAACAGAATTGAATCCCCCCGGTGGTCAAGCACCTTGTTTAAATAGTTTCTCATCAGCCTGGTCAGCAAGCTCACCAGCTACCAAACCCCGCAATTGCAGTAAACAGAAATAAGCTGCCCCTCCCTCGATGCTCGGAAACGGAGCAATACAGAATCACTCCGAGCTGAAAAACCACCGAAGAAGGTGGGGGGGCACTTGGGCTTTCAGATGTTGCGATCTGGCGGTGAGAGAGCTTGAAACTTGGTTTTCATTCTGGCCATACAGACGAGTGCATTCGAATAATATTGATGCATTGCAACATGTTGGGTAATTGATTCCGGGGGGCGGAAACGGAATAACCTCAGTTGAACCCCGTTTGTTGTCATATTTATTTGCTATGACTTGCTATATTGACGCCATTTTGGAAAAAAGACGCCGCGACATCGTGTGATTCTTGGCTATGTAGTATCTAGTAGTACTATCTAACTACCAGGGTGCCAATTGCTCTTGTTTTCCTTGCTCAATTTTCCTAGTTGATGATTATGCTAATTAATACGTGCTCGGCGGCATGCAGCCCGCCCGTTGCTGACGATTATCAAGTTATCAACCTTATTTGAGGGGCTCAGTCTAATTAAGCCTAGCGGATTATCATTTCCATATTGGAAATTGTTTACTTGTTTAGTCTTTGACTAATTAATCGTCTGTTCTTCTACATCTGAGCTGGTTGTCTTCAAATGTTGTATAGATATGCTCACACATCAGAGTGTATGACGCCGAGAAGCATCAGTTGACAGTAGATACTAGGCAGCAATGACATACAATAAAAAAAAGAGACCTTTTCGTAGAACTTCTACTAAAATCTAATAAATCCTATGGCAGAAGTAGCAATCATGAAGCTCAAATCCACTAAAAAACAGCCCCTGCCTCGTTCAGCAAGCTCCTCTTCTTTTCCCTCGTACATCACCCACAGAATTCCACGAGAAATCCTCGACACAATTCTCGAACTCCTGCCCGCGCTCGACCAAGTATGCCTTGGCTTGACTTGCAGATCACTGTATACTTATTTATTATCGTTTATCAGAAACCCAAACAAGCCGGCCTCGCAGCTCTTTCGTTCGCCGCCGGAAACACGGCCAATACTGTGCCGGGATAGCGAGATTGTTGAGGCAGAGACGAATAGCCCCAGAATACAGCTACTGCGTCGACTCGAGGATGGTAGTCGCTGGAAGTTTTGCGGGGGTTGCTGGAATCTCCATCGACACGAGGCATGGAGAAGGAGGAGGAAGAGCTGGCCGCGGCGGCGGTTTCGAGTGTTGCTATCTTTTAGCAAAAAGGAAAATACAAAGACAAAATGCCAACCATATGCGGGAAAGATTGATATCTGTCCGTGCTGGTCGATCCCCGCGCATGGCAAATGCGAGTTGAAACAATTCGTGATCGACGTTACAGAAAGAGACGGTGACGCTGTCGAATATTATCACAATGACCTTTTGCACTGTCCCGCTCTTAATCCCTTCAAGGCATCTCCTAGCAGGCTTTTTGTGGGCCACAATTGCGTTTTCAAAGACCGGCACCCATTCGCAACGCTTCGAATATATTGTTTTTGGTCCTTGTATGGCGAAAAATTGATACAGGGGACCCGGTGTGAGTTTGAAATACACGTCAAGAAATTCCGCATGGCGCAAGCAAAGGGCACACTTGATCCAGGCATAAAAACGCCGCTGATGTGCCCGCACAAGAACACCAGGGCCGCCAAGGACTGGCTTCGACGGTTCTTTGAAGAAGCAGGTTCGGATTTCTCTGCTTGGCAGCGACCCTCGAAATGTCACCTGGTGCTAGATGATATAGAGGTTGAATCGCCATGCAATTGCGACGAATTCTTGCACAAAGATAGGCGCTGTGTCGTTATGTTAGGTGCTAAATTATAATTCTAACATGGGATGTTGGGAACGAACAAATCCGGCATGGGAACTAGATCACTTACTGATCTTCTACTCGACTGGGCAAAAGGTATCACTTGCTATTGGCATCGATCTAAGGTACAGCTACGGACAGTCACAGCTACGAGCAAGGGCGTCGGACTGAGCACGACCTAGTCTCCATTGAAACATTTGAAGATTTATATTAGACAAGAACAATCAAAATGTCATTGAATGAGAATGGGAATAGACACGGTAGCCGAATATAGAACATAACCATGACCCTCAACAAAAACGCCGAAGAATGAAAAATCTTTATGAAAACAAAACTTCTTTTTTTGGGGGGAGCACCAAGCTCTATTCCTATTTACGCACGATAAGAAAATCATTCCCCCTTGGCGTCAACCTTCTTAGAAGGTTGAGAGCCGTTGGCGTCTTCCTCGTCGCGACCGCGCTTTTGTCCGGAGGATGGCTTGTCATCTGCGCTGCTCTTGATGACGGGAACGCCACTAGATGGTATTAGTGAGAAGGTAGACCAGAAAGGAGAAGAAAAAGGGGGAATAAAGGAAACCTACCGAGAATCTTTCTCGACAGTGTTTCTGGGAGGCGAGGGATCACGGCCGCGTCCCCCACGGCCGCCCCGGTTGTCACGGAAGCCCTTCCTCTGGTCCTCATCACGGCGGTCTCGCCAGTCACGCTTGTCCTCGCCGTGACGACCACCTCGGCCACCGCGACCACCTCGACCCCGGCCCCGGCCACGACCAGGCTTGATTTTGCCAGCCTGAATATCCCGAACCTTTTCGTCGCAGTAATCCTTCTTGCTCTTGATCAGCAGATCCTGGCCGTTCCACTTGGGCTTAGGGTCCAATTCGAGGAACTTCTTCTGGGTCTCCTCCGTGTCAAACTCGACAAAGACACTTCCCTTGAAAGTCTTATCGTAAGCTCGGCGCAGGCGGATTGCGTTGGTCGGGCCGAATTGGGCAAAAAATTTCTCGATTTCTAATTGAGTAGACGAGGTTTCCTCGCCAAATCCCTTGGCGTAAATGCTGCGGCCCATGGCTTCGTTTTCAAACACCTTGACCACATCCGGGTCGAGGAAGTCGTTGACAGACTCGGGCAAGGGGACTTTGCGACGGATCTTGGTGTCGTTCTCGAGGAGCTCCAAGGTCTCAGAAGACTTGAGGGCCTCGACGATGGCGCTGAAAGGCTGGAAACGGCGCATGCGCTTGAACGTGTGAAGAACCGCTAGTTCCACAGGCTCATTGGCACTACCACCGACCAGCTTGAGGAGGTAGTTGTCCATGGGAAGATTGGAGTCGGAGAAGTAGAACTCGACCTAGGTTCGTAAGTCAATTGTCACGCGAGTCACGCGATGGGAACAGAACACCACAAACCTGCTTCCTGATCTCCTTGGGGTCATCGGTTGTTTCTTGCGAAGTCAAGTCCGACTTGATGTTGTCGCGATAGTTACGGGTTCTGCGACCACCCTGCTGCTGCCGGTCTTTGGCCACAGGCTTGGACTCCTTGGACTCCTTCGCGGCTGACTCCTGGCCAAGCTTGCTGGCGGCGGCAATGATGCGAGCTTCCTCATCGTCAGCGGCTTCGGGCTTCGATTCTTTCTCAGGCTTTTCGCCTTCGCCTTTCAGCTCAGAGAGCAGGTTCTGCACGTCCTTTTCGGCTTCGGTGTTGCCATTGGCAGGCGCCTCGGTGGCTTTGACTTCCCCAGACATGGTGACTCAACGGGGGGGAAAATTTGTGCGCCGAGGAGAAGAAGTCAATGGGGGTGTACTGAGAGCGACTATGGAAAATCCAAGGCGACAAAGCACAAGGATCCAAGACGAGCGCGCGCAAAGGGTTGCAGAGAAAAAGAAGATAAGAAACTGCGCGGCGGGGAAAAAATTGAGACCCAGGTGGAGCTACCAATGCGGTTTAGCGCGCATCAAGCTGCCGCGGGCCCAGTCTTGGCACAGTCATTACTAGTATACACCACTTGCATTCAACTTGCATTCAACTTGGGTTATCTTTGTATACATTTTGCAGACTGATGTCAGATCAGACCATTGAACTTGCTTTTCTTCATTTTCTTTATTTGACTAGAAGAACCTGTTGGTGCGGTGGCATTATAAAAGAACGCCAAGACCTGTGGATAGATCGATCGATTAGGGCTTGTAAAGAAGTAACTGATTAGATATGAGCATAGCATACTGATGAGATATCTGAACAATCGCCTGCATCGTCTTACGTATCTAGAACGAGTTTTGTATGAAATCGATAGCAAATAACCCGGAAATTACAAGTTTACTACAGATGAGTGTTTCACTTAATCACCGTCAATCTTGCTCCTTCAGGAGAGAGAATGCCGTCCGCAGAGCAGAGCAATGCGATTAAAGATTAAAGACCAAAGATTTAGAGAACAAAACGCCTAATACACCGCTTAGTACCGTCAATACCGCCCACAGGCTTCCCCGATGAGGAAAGGCCGCGTGCGCCTGCTTCTTTCTCTGCCTCCCGCCGCCTGCTTTCCGCGCTTCTGCCCACCGGCCAACTTCAAATGTTACTTATTGACACACCGTGCAGTTGACCCTTTCGCCAGCATCTACTTACCCCCGCCCTTCCTTGTCGAAACGTGCAGTTTCATATGAGCGACAACTTCGCTTCCTAGTCAGATGTCAGCAGTGGGCCGTTTTCAAACGAGTTGAGCCGCACGCCTGTCACCTGAAATCAACCACTGGCAGCAACTTTTCACGATGAATTCCGGAAATAACAAGCTAATAAAGGGCCCCTGGTCTATCGAAGATGTATGTCAAACGCAATGAGCAATCAAGTATGGAATATTGCGGCCATCGTGTTAACAAAACTACAGGTTGCCTACGTGTGCTTGGTCGCTCCGCTGATACTGGCCGCCTTTGTTGAATGGGTACTGTGGCTCGGTGCCTTCTTGTTTGCCCTGTGCAAAGTCTACCAGAAAGCAGAACATTGGAGCACACAAGTGATTGCAGTCATCATGATGGTTCTATTCGCCCTTCTTCGGTCAGCATCGGAACATGTCCTTCCCGACGGTAGTAGCTGACTTCTTCTCGTTTATCTAGGGGCATCTTCCTCCCTATCATGGTATTCACTCTGCCTTTACCCGCTAGGATTACCCAGTACTTCCCCACAAGATTGGTCTCGATCCTACAGTGGTTCGCTTTCTATACCTTTTCCGTCCTCTTGCTGGTTCCGTGGATGCTCTGCCTTTACAGGCTGACGACGAATGACATTGGACGGTCCAAGCGGATAAAAGAAGTTTTACATGCTAGCATCGCTCCAAAAGTCGTCGTGGTCATGCCGGTGTACAATGAAGAGCCTGGCGTGTTGATAAAAGCGATTAATTCTGTGGTACAGAGCGACTACCCGCCTGCATGCCTCCACGTTTTCCTTTCCTTCGATGGAGAGCCAAGCGACAGCCTGTGGAACCAGATTGCAGATCAACTTGGAATCCCCAGGTTTACCAGGAAGAAAGCAAAGAGCATTGATGTTGTCTACGATGCAGTCCGCATCACCGTCAGCCGATTTCCCCATGGGGGAAAGCGCCATTGCCAAAAAAAGACGTTCAAGCTCATTGACAGGATAAACGCCGAGTACCTGACACGAAATGATGACCTATTTATCCTCTTCATTGACTCCGACTGCATTCTAGACAAAGTCTGTATTCAGAATTTCATGTTCGATATGGAACTGAAGCCAGGGAGTCAGCATGATATGCTTGCCATGACAGGGATCATCACGTCCACCACGAAAACCAACTCTCTCATAACTATCCTGCAGGATATGGAATATATCCATGGTCAATTATTTGAACGTTCGGTTGAGTCGACTTGCGGTGCGGTAACCTGTCTGCCTGGAGCCCTGATCATGTTGCGATTCTCCGCGTTCCGGAAAATGGCCAAATATTACTTTGAGGACCAAATTGATAAAATTGATGACTTCTTCGACTACCTCAAATGCCATTTAGGGGAGGACCGTTGGCTTACTCACCTGTTCATGGTCAGTACGGTGAGGCGCTATCAAATTCAGCTGTGCACCGGTGCTTTCTGTAAGACCGAAGCGGTGCAGACAATGAGCAGCCTGATCAAGCAGCGTCGGCGCTGGTTTTTGGGATTTATTTCTAACGAGGCCTGTATGTTGACCGATATCCGGATCTGGAGAAGGTATCCTTTGCTCTGTATCATTCGCTTCATGCAGAACACGATACGGACTACGGCTCTCCTATTTTTTATCATGATCTTATCCGTGTCGACCGCATCCAAGAAAGTTACGAACCTACCGGTTGGTTTTATTGCTGTATCACTTGGGTTGAATTACGCCTTGATGCTGTATTTCGGATACATACTGCGGAGGTTCAAAGCGTGGCTCTACCCGTTGATGTTCTTGCTCAACCCATTCTTCAACTGGTTGTATTTGGTTTACGGCTGTTGCACTGCGGGCAAACGCACATGGGGAGGACCTAGAACGGATGCTACCAAAGCAGACGAATATACTTCGCCTCGAGAAGCCGCCGAGCAGGCTGCAGCCCAGGGCGACGATTTGAACGTCGACGTGTCCACCTTTCGCGAATACGGCAACGCGGCCGAAAGTATTCCACTTCATCCAACGGAAAGCATTGAAAGCCGCCTGGACCCGACTCGTCATATGCCCTATGATAGCCTTAATGACTCTGAACTAGCGCTTATGAGACATTCCCGTGGAGGGACGATGCCAGGCCGAATCTCATTGGACTCCGCGCTGACGAGTAACCATTCAATCTTGCTTCCGCGCCGCGTGGAGAGTCTGATGGATGAAGAAGAACAGCGGAAGCTTCAAATTCTTCGCGAATCCAAGCGAAGTCTCTCGGCGGTGGAGGAGAAGGAGGGGGTACCACAGCCCGATGCAGCCCCCAGTACTCCCATAGACCGACTCGGCTGGTCGCCGCAGCCATCTCCAAGCTTAACTGGAATTCCGCATGTGGGTGATATGGATAACACCGAGTCCGATCCGTATACAGAAACCAACACGCATCCGTTGAAACAGCTTCCGCCGTTGCAGCTTCCCCCCAGCCCGTTAAGCAGAGGAAATCATCCGGGTGGACCCCCTGAGGACGACCATCAAGACCAAGCCCCAGATCAAACCCCAGAGTCCCCTTTGACTGGTTATTCTGGGAGGTCGTCATTGAAACGAACACGCAGGCTTCGAGGATTTATTTTTGGTAAAAGGCAAAGCGATCACAATTGAACTCAAGTCCAGAAGCTGCTTGGATACAGAACTGATTCCGTGGAGACATAGCCACCGGGGATGAAAGAAAGCTTAGCATTATTGCGTTTCTGGCATGAACTGTCCTTTATTTCATACACAGATAGACCCAGTCGTTTTCTTTCTTTCTTTTGGTTTATGGTTTATTGGGTTATTAGTCTATCAAAACAGCCGTTGAGCGCACAAGCTTGTAACTAGTCAGTTCTGACTTGCATTATTCAATCCAGCTGTCAACTATTTTAACCTGTCTAACGCTAAGTAAGCATTTGTGACATCCCTGTCCCTCTCACGCAAGCAATCGCACGGGCAACAATAAGTGCGCTCATAGACGGAGCGGCACCACACCCAGAGCAGAGCCAGTCTCAAAGAGCACTATATTCATCACTATACAAGTAATTTAGAAAATAAACTTGTCGTACAGCGCACCATACAGCAGTATCACCGCTGCCGAGCCCCGCAGCACCCGAGCCAGACGAGCTGGCTGATGCTGCCAAAGGCCTCAACAACGGCTCCCTGGACATTCGCGGCGATGGTCGTGTCGAGACTGCTTAGTAGTGCTGTGGTGTAAAGAGCGATGCAGGGAAGGAACCATCTAAAGCCGGCGATCTTGCGCACGTTGTCGAGTGTTACTGCTGGATCGGGTGGAGTGTATAGGGTGGAGTGCAGGGGGCCGTTGATGGCCTCCTTTTGACTCGGACCTCGCTGAGTTGTCTGGTGAGATGGTTCGCGTGAATACCGGAAGGCGATTCGGTCTTTTCTATTGTACGAAAGGACGAGAGACCGGATTCTGGAGTTGCCATTGGGATGTTTTTGACGTGGGATGTCAATTGATTAGTCAATTTATTTCGAGAAACCTGTCGAGCGTTGAACAAGAAAGCTTAATCACCGAACCTTGATCATTTTGGCTAGATTTATAAGCCACACTCCTTATGCAACTATGGCACATAATAGGAAACCAGACATTGAGATCTAGCATCACATTTTCTTTTCTTTTTTAAATATAGTGCTGAATTCTGTTTCATGTATCAAGCGATATCAGTTGATGTACGTTGATTACGAAATTCTCTTAACGTGCCCAAATGATCTAACCGAAAACGGCAATGCCCTGCCTATTGTGGAAGTACGTACCAAGTTCTTCGACAACGCTGGCTGATATGACAAATTCAAGAGTACGGGTTGTCTTAAATATAAAAATACGAATTAAAAATTTTTCTTGAGGGGAATATGTTTATAGTATTTGAAACCAGGAGTGTTGGGTAGAACTCTATAGTGCATGTATATATGTAATACCTATTACTGCATTCTAACTACCAATGTTAGCATTGCGAGAATATACATACATATCTTGGATAAATTGAATTATCATAACACCATTTTGAAAGGCAGTTCCATGTCAGTTTAATATCCATGACGTTGCCTAACTGTGAACTCAACCCATGTGCCGGCGATTATATTAGTTGTGAACGCTGGCTTTCGGCAAAGCATTATCAAATACAAACAAATATCCAACACGAAAAGGAATTTATAAGCTGGAATCACTAGCCGCTATTATTTATATTACCGCCAGAAATGGAAAGCACCCCTGTGACAAGGCTTTTTGCTATAAGGACAATGGAAAAAGGATAGGAAATCAACCTACCCTTTTAGGGCCAGATTTCTGGTGCTTATTAAGGGCGTAACTATATAAAGTCGTCTTATAGAAGTGGTAGTTAAGGCGGTAAGAAAACGAACCAATCAAGTAATTTTTGGAAAATGTCTTAATCGGCCCCCGCAGAAACTGACTCATTGGCTTCCCGTTTCCCTCCTCAACAACATCTTGAATAAAATATCCTTCTCTTCCAGTCCCTGTGCCCAACTCAAATCTTTTTGTTTCTGGTATGACATTTTGGTTACGATGACGGACACATCCCTCAAATCCACCTGTCATTGTGGTGCCATCACCGTGATCGTGCCTCGTCAACCAAAGGAAATCAACGAATGTCAATGTACCATCTGTCGACGCTACGCAGCCGCTTGGGGGTACTACAAGGTGAATGAAATCAAATTTGACATAAAAGAAGGCGCCAAACTTTCCAAGTACGTTTGGGGAGATAGAGAAAAGTCATTCAATTTCTGTGAGAATTGCGGATGCGTGTAAGTCTCGACCGATCGAATCGATCTATCCGGCTCATCATCGTTTGTGGATCTTTTACTCAAAGATTTTTTTCTTTTCCCGGAACACTAGATGCTACTGGTGGCCATTTGAACTAAAGGAGCCGGATGGTAGTCCAGCTGAGTTTGGCGTTAATACGAGGAATATGGATCCCATGGAGATCTTGCACGTCGACCGCAAGATTGAAAGATCCTGGGTGTTCGCGCCAATCAATAATCCAGCCATGGCGCATGAGCAGGATAAGGCCAAGTACTGAAACTATTTGTGGAAGATATTGCAAATTTAAATTAAAAGGATGCGTTCTCAAGTCGAAAAAATGGACTTTTGCTCTTCAGTCTTGCCCGGAGCTGTATTCCGCTTTACATAAGCCCCGGTGTCTTTATTTCTAGATCGCAATAAATCGAGGGTCGTGGAAAACTTCATTGTGTAACTCACTGTCCCCCCTTAAAATTGAGTTTAGACGGCATATTCATAAATTAAATAAGAACTTTTGGGGGTCACTATATCATAGGGCGAGTTCACAGTAACCCTCAATATTGTGCAGCTTGCCCAATGAAATATCTGCACTAAAGCCTTGACGATTGGACCCGTAATGAGCTGAACGATGAGTTTCTGCATTTTTTCTGAGGCTGGCTGAAGTAAGTCGAATGCATCGAACAGACTCTGGACTCGATTACATTCAACCCGGAAACACTGACAGAGGTTCTTCGTGGCGGTGGTAAACACGTGCTAGCTTCTCTACCTAGATCACACACGGAGAAATTGCGACGTATGTAAAAGCGTACTACTTTACTTTAGAACAACACCTCTTTTCTAGGTATTACACGTAAGAATATACAAGGACTCGATCTTCCGCAACTATCGGCAGAGACCTTTTTCGCCCAATCATGCAAACGTGAAGACCCCCGCTTTCCAAACCACAGATCCAGCCAGAAAAACAGAAACAAGGATATCACTACTACCACTACTATCGGAGCAGTCGGGACATAATATCATCCCTGCTCAGGTTGGATCCTCGCTCTCGCCTTCGAGAAATAAGTATTAGCCTCCATTAGATACCATTACTGCTACTAGTAGTCGTAATCAACTTGGAGATGATACTCCACACGACATGTTGGTTCTGTCCTGCAAGCTCTAGGACCCCTATGGGGAAGGAGACCGCAACAACAGCAAATCAATCGGTTATGGGCCATTTCCTTATACGATATGGGGATCCCCAGTCTGCCTTCAGACGTTAACAAGAGCATGTTGACTGGTGAACTGATCTAACCAAAAACGGAAATACCCTGCCTATTGTGGAAACAAGTAAGACATCTTCCCAAATCATTTTAATGTAGTTGATATGACAAATCGGAAACTGCAGTTTTGCGTTTGAGACGGATTTATAATGCATTTTTTTCAAATGGGAATGGATATACTAGCTGGGTGTGTGATGGAACCTCGATAGTACGTGATATGTCACTGCGTTCATTCTAAATAGCCATGTTATTATTGCAAGTCACATACGTTATTAACATATTACATTAGTTAGGTGTCAAGTCATGACAATTAGTAACAATAAAGTACACTGATAATAATTTCAAATAATTGATCGGCTTATCAATGATTGGGGGTTATATTTACTGTTAGCCGAAATTTCATTTATCCATATCCAATTCGAAACAAACAAAACCAAACCCTGTAATACGGATATCAAAGCAGAAAATAACCCGGGATTATAAATCAATGTTATTTATATTAGGACCGGGAAACGCCCCGTGATAGGGCGTTTTACTAAAAGAGGAAAATAAGTACGAAACCAATTTGCCCTTTTCGGGTTAGCTCCATGTTTGTTTTGCTATGAGTCATATCGAACAAGCAAGCTAATTATAGATAGTAATCACAAGGATTTGTTTCTTTTCTTGTTTTAAAGTCAGGGTCCTGATTTCTTCTTCGACTTTCCTGTCAACAGTCAAAATTTATTATGATCTCTTTAGAAGAAACTGCCCAGCTGTTCAAGCAGCTACACAAACCGGGCCAGCCTTTGGTTCTTGCAAACGTATATGATGGAATTTCTGCTCGAGAGGTAGCAAAATCACCAACTTCCAAAGCATTGGCCACGGCAAGCTACGCCATTGCACAAGCACACAACACAACAGACGACGACTTGGACCTCGAGACGAATCTCCGAGCATGTAAAACGATTGCCGACGTGGCTCGTGAATTCCAAAAGCCGCTGACCGTTGATCTACAAGATGGCTACGGCGACCGGCTCGAAGAAGCCGTTTCTCGGTTGGTCAAGATGGGGGTTGTGGGAATCAACCTCGAGGATTACGACAAAACAGCGCGCGAACTTTACAGCGTGGAAACTGCCACGGCGCGGATCAGACAAGCACTAGCAGCAGCTGCAGCTCAAGGACTGACAAACTTTGTAGTCAATGCTCGATGTGATGGACTGCTCCATGGCCGGGATCTGAGCGAGGTAATTAGCCGGGGAAAGGCTTACCTGGCGGCCGGCGCGACAACGGTCTTTGTCTGGGGAAGACGCTCCAGAACTACATCCAGACAAGAGGTAGAGACGCTCGTCGAAGCATTCGGAGGGAAACTGAATGTCTCGTTGAAGGCTAGCAAAGACAGACTCAGCATCAAGCAACTGGCTGAGATTGGGGTGGCTCGTATCAGCACGGGGCCGCTGTTGCAGTTCATGGCCATGAAGTATTATGGCAGGGAAGCACGTACACTCTTGCGTCAAGCCATTTAATATCAATGAACAACATCAAGTTGATCGAGGTTGCCAAGCAATATATTACACTATACGTACATATTGACCCAGGCGGTGAGCGATCAAACATTCTGCCGGCAGAACGGGGCGGTGGGGCGGCGAAGCATCCATGAGGAGCCAGAAGATTCGATCAAAGACTATAAGTAGAGCCAGACACGTAAGTAGCAATAAGACGTGGCAGAATAATAACTAAGTTGTCTTGCTGGTTTGTCACTGAAACGAACTCGTCATAGTCTGAAAGTCGCAGGTTTTAGTCTTTTTCTCCAGCTGATTCATTGTCTGGTGATTTGGCTGTCGCATGCTCTGACAATTTCTGCACTTGAAATTTTTCTTTCATCTTCTTCCATCATTTTTTTGTTATTTTACTTTTCCCTGTATTAGTCGCAGATCAGCATACTTCGAAAGAGAAAAGTGCTGCGCTGTGCCTGGCTCCAGTTAAATTTAAATTTAGCTGACCGCCTGCAAGGAAAAAAAAAAAAAAAAAGAGAAGAGAAAAAACACTTACCTCACTGGCTCCACCTGCAAATTCCTCCTCCTCCACTTTTATTATCAAGTCCCGCGCCGCCTCGCTTCCCTCTCTCTCTCCAGCGTGGACCTTTATCCCCCTCTCCTCTTCTTGTATTTTTCTCGACCGGTTGATTTCACACATTTCGTCTCGGTTTTCTCGCCATGAGTGTCGTTGGTATTGATCTCGGTGTGCAGAGCACCAAAGTCGGTGTGGCCCGCAATAAGGGTATCGATATCGTACGTCTGCCCCTCCGCCCCTCACTATGTATTTTGCGCATACCGTCTTCTTCCCCTTATCGTGCGTGCAATGCCTGTTGTAAGCGACTGAACACTGACTTGCGACTTTCTCCAGATTACAAATGAAGTCTCTAACAGATCTACCCCGTAAGTGTGCGATCCGTTGTGCCGTTTTCTTGCCGAAGACATGATCATACTGACTCAATTTTTTTCTCTCTACAACAGATCCCTCGTCGGATTTGGGCCCAAGAGCAGATACTTGGGAGAAGCTGCCAAGACCCAGGAGGTCTCCAACCTCAAAAACACCGTCGGCAGCCTCAAGCGTCTTATCGGTCGCAGCGCCTCCGATCCCGATGTCCTGGCCGAGCAGGAATACAACACCGTCCCCTTCTGCGACGTAGAGGGCCAGGTCGGTGTCGAGGTGTCGTACCTTGGCAAAAAGGAGAAGTTCAGCGCTACCCAGCTGGTGGCCATGTATCTCAACAAGATCAAGCACACCGCTTCCCATGAAATCAAACTCGGCGTGTCCGACGTCGTCATCAGTGTCCCCGCCTGGTTCACAGATGTGCAGCGAAGGGCAATGCTGGATGCCGCCGATATTGCTGGCCTCAAGGCCCTCAGATTGATTAACGACACGACGGCGATCGCTCTGGGTTATGGTATTACCAAACTGGATCTCCCCGGCCCCGAGGAGAAGCCCCGCAGAGTCGCATTTGTCGACATCGGTGCTAGCAACTACACAGTCTCCATCGTCGAGTTCCGCAAAGGAGAGCTGAACGTCAAGTCCACTGCCTGGGACCGCCACTTTGGTGGTCGCAACTTTGACAAGGCCCTTACCGAACACTTTGCCGACGAGTTCAAGGAGAAGTTCAAGGTCGACATTCGCACTAACCCCAAGGCTTGGGCTCGTACCCTGGCTGCCGCAGAGAAGCTGAAGAAGGTTCTGTCGGCCAATGCCCAGGCCCCCATGAGCATTGAGTCTCTGATGGATGATGTCGATGTCCGCGCCATGGTCAAGCGAGAGGAGCTGCAGCAGATGGTCCAGCCTCTCTTGGACCGCCTTTCGGTGCCCCTTGAGCAGGCCCTTGCCGAGGCCAAGCTCAAGCCAGAGGACATTGATCACATTGAAATGGTTGGTGGCTGCACACGTGTGCCCATCATCAAGGAGACCGTATCCAACTTCTTTGGCAAGCCACTGTCCTTCACTCTGAACCAAGATGAGGCCATTGCTCGTGGCTGCACATTCAGCTGTGCCATCCTGTCCCCCGTCTTCCGCGTGCGTGACTTTGCTGTTCACGACATTGTCAACTACCCGATCGAGTTCACCTGGGAACAGTCTCCAGAAATCCCCGACGAGGACACTAGCTTGACTGTTTTCAACAAGGGCAACGTCCTCCCCTCAACGAAAATTCTCACATTTTACCGAAGACAGCCTTTCGATTTGGAGGCTCGCTACGTGAAACCCGAGTCCCTCCCTGGCAAGGTCAACCCTTGGATCGGCAGGTTCTCCGTCAAGGGAGTCCAGGCTCAGGACAACAACGACTTTATGATCTGCAAGCTCAAGGCTCGTCTTAACTTGCACGGTATTCTCAATGTGGAGTCTGGCTACTACGTTGAAGACGTCGAGGTTGAAGAGCCTATCGAGGAGCCTAAAGAGGGCGAAAAGAAGGATTCTGATGTATGATTTTATTTCCCCCCTTCTTTTCTATAACTAGTTACTAACTGATTATACCAGGCTATGGACACAGATACCACCAACGGCGACGGCGAAAAGAAGACTCGCAAGGTCAAGAAGCAGGTTCGCAAGGGCGAGCTCCCCATCTCCAGCGGCACCGGCGCTCTCGAAGAGGCCACCAAGAACGCTTGGACCGAGAAGGAAAACGCCATGACGATGGAAGACAAGCTTGTCGCTGACACAGACGAGAAGAAGAACGAACTCGAATCATACATTTACGAACTGCGCGACAAGATCGAGACGACCTACGCTGAGTTTTCCAACGAGGAAGAAAAGGAAAAGCTGCGCGCCAAGCTTACCGACTCTGAGGTATGATTTACTTTTTTTAAGCAGTGATAATAAATAATTGCTAATTCTTTTCTTTTCTTTTTTTTTTAGGATTGGCTGTACGAGGAAGGTGAAGACACCACCAAGGCCATCTACGTTTCCAAGATGGAGGAGATCCGGTTCATCGCCGGCCCAATCATCCAGCGATACATGGACAAGATCGAAGCCGAGCGTCAAGCTGTCCTGAAGGCACAAGAGGAAGAGGCAGCCAAGAAGCGCGCCGAGCAAGAGGCCAAGCGCAAGGCCGAAGAGGAAGCCAAAAAGGCCGCCGAAGGCGCAAAGCCCGAAGCCGCAGACGCAGAGATGAAAGACGCGCCTCCAGCTGAGGGCGAGGCTGCTCAGAACGACAAGGAATAGATTATATCTCCTTTGTGTTCTGGCCCAAATTTTTCGATGGATGAAAGATTTCTTTTTTCTTCTTTTCTTTTTAAAATAATGACACATGATATTGATTGCGATAGTGTAATGTCCCTTCCTTTTTCTTTCCCTTCTGATTCTTCTATTTGGCGAACAGAACAGCCCCCATGGTGATATGCATATGGCTTGATTCACAACGATTTGAAGTGAATGATGGTACTGAAGTAACGCTTTAAACCCGAAAACGACAGAGGAGAGAGGAAATAAAGGCTTAGGGCGTGCAGGGATTGACAGGGCTATTCATTTATTTAGGAAATTAGACTAGACCTTTTATACAAATTCTTATGCTATGCATCCGAGGTTGTATCCGGACTTGTAATTGACTGTAGAGGAGTTAGTAGTAGTAGTAGATTTCGATCTGACAGATGGAAAGTCAAAAGCGGTTAGAACGTGGAATATTGCGCGAGACTTACAACCGGTACTCAGGATAACCACTGAGACATTACAAATTCAATTCACCGATGTAATAAGTCATACGCAGTTAAATACAGGCTAGTCGCATGCAATCATCGTCTTCTCTATAAGACCAGTAATCAACACCATCAACAACAAAAGGAGAACCCACCAAGTGACAGATCTATCTTTATATTTGGTATCACCGTACGGATTCCGGAAGTAGTTTCCCTTGGAAACCCTAACATATACTTTCTAGTATTTGTGCTTAGCCAGACACGGCTCGTCGTCATAGACATTGCTGCCTAGCTTTCCATTTTCTTCTCATCTCATCTATTTATTTCAAGACACCCATTCGCAACCGGGCTTGCCAAGGAGTACGTTTCATCAACCACCATGGTCAGCTCATTCAATCGCCTTCCACTAGACGTGTGGATCATCATACTTCGATACGTCAGATCTTTCAACGATATACAAACTTATCTGTGCTTCTGCGAGTGCAAATGCAGCTTTTAACATTGGCTCACCTTATGTTTTGAATGCTGTAATAGAGCGTTCAATCCCAGAATTGAAGCGTGAAGTTCGTATGATTGCTATTCTAGGCACACTATCAACTACATCAGAATCATCGAATTTCACCTTTGAAAGCTTGGTCTGCGGGTACAGAAATCTCCCAAGAGATGTTCTTTCAACAGCTCCAGCATGCGATGCGTTTATGAAAGGAACATTAGGTCCTCGCTACCTGGTGTTAACAGCATATCGTATAGATATTCTTCAACATATATGCTTCGTCTCCCTTCTCTATAATATCCATGAGACTTTATGGGCTGTTCTGTCTAATACAGATACTCTTAAATATTGCTCTACTAAAAACTCTAAGACTGGTATTGATTTCCATGCTGTTGCATGGTGGTCTTTATCTAAGATTGAAAAGACGCGAGTTATACGGGCATATTGGAATCTAATTATTTATTGGAATATTCAGGCACTCTGTCCTGATTTAATGACAGAAGATTACGACTTTTCTAAATACAGAGAAACAACAAAACGCATTGACCCACATTTCAGCCATATTCACGGAAAAGATTTTCAGAAAACCCAGTTGAAGAGATGAAGTGTGTACTAGGCATTACTCGTGATTTTATGAACTTTCCACATAATTCACGCTTATATACTTCATTTACTTGTGGCCAGTCTTCTAACTTCGGGCTTAAAAAATGGGTTTTTACTACCGTTTTTAAAGAGAACCCGCGTTGGGGATTTGAAGACCGAAAGTCGGCTAGAAGACACAGATTTTCTCACGCCATGACTTGTTTGAAGAAATGGAACAAACCTCCAATGGACTATTCTTCCGTTTATTCAACTTCGAAACCGGGCGACAAAGATCAAGTTATAGATTACCTCGGTGTCTGCATCTGGGACGATGGACGACTTAGTTGGGTTGCATCGTCGTCTGGATTCCATGTGAAGAATTCCCAGATCCGTGCCTGGACTCTTGCCCAGTATCGTGCCTGGATTCGTTCTAGGGCTATTTGACGACCTCAAGCAACAACTTTTTACTGTGTGTCCCCAGCTCTGGCTCATTGAAGAGCCCAATTAATTGAAATTTGCTCAAAGTCAAATAATTTAATCCGGTCATTTGAACTTACTGCTCTCCTTAATCAATGGTAAATGTGTTGGAAGTGTTGAATATTCCCCTATCTCAGCTTCTACGAAACACATGACTCAACATTGAAATACTGAGACGTCAGCGTCTAGTTTTTGGGTACCCGGACTATAACACTCTAGACCAAGCTTGAAGAATACCTTTATAAATTAGATTCTAAGATTATAAATAATAAAAAAATATTAATAATGAAAATAATAAGAAAGTTAAATTAATTTACGATATTAATTAGGAAAGTGTGGGGGGCTCTGGAGCAAAATTATTTTGAGACACCGATTTAGTCTATAGATTTGAGGGTTAATACTATTCTTGTATTAAAAGAGTAGTATACTAAGTACTAAGAATCCTTTTTTTGTACAATAAAATATGATTATTTTCTTCGTATCCGCATTAGAGAGTTTAGTTGCTGTTCTGAGACGGCCATGTACGACTGGGCCGCTCAGAAAGGACAGAGCAAGGCGAGACTTCAGAGAATGAGTCGGAAAACGCACGGTCCCAGTAGCCGACACAACAATAACTTTGTGAAGTGGTGGGATCTAGGAGTAGCATCAAATGTACATCAGTTGAGACAGTCATAATCACCTAGAGAGCCCCCCAGACTCAGATCGTGAGAAACAATACTACCCAGTACTAAGGAACATCATTTGATTTGTTTTACATCCTGCTAGATCCAATGCAAAATAGAAACATTGACTATGATAAACAAGGTGGTTCGTATTTTTAACGCAATCTGTCCCAGCCACATGACTATGTTAGGCATCTATGCAGGTCAGGTTCAGATTAGAGCACTTGGCCACCTATTTCCTACTTTTTCTAACTCATCGCTTCTAGGTGATAACTTGTTTCTAGCACATTCTTTTCTCTGGTGATTGTGCGAGATTTTTCAGTGTCTTTTGAGATACAGTCCTTGTTAACAAAGACGAGAAAAGGCCAGGATACAGTATGCATACTGCACGATTTCAAAGAGTGTTCCTATATTCAACTTTATAAACACTTCAGGTCCCATGCTATGCCATCATCGTTATATCTAGTTCCAAAGAACGTCAACTTAGATACACGTCGTTCCAAGCTACCATATGGCGGTTTCCCACCAAAATAGTACTTCAAATAATATGTATAAGACTAAGTAGACGATGATAGTAGAGTATAATTAAACATATGTATAAATTAACTAGAGTAAACATAATGCCTGTATCTTTTATATAGTAGTAAACCCCACTACTAACAAATTTATAATTAGATAAAAGGCACACAACGGCGCATATCGTACCTCGAGTCACGATCAAAACGAAAGGAAAATATGAAACATATAATAAGCAAGGGATATATTTGACGCCTAGATACACGGTGTACGTTGCTTGAAAATAGCAGTCTAGGCTAGTCACATCTCAATGAAGCTCCTAGCAAGGAACGGGGAGAGCAGGCTCGGTGGCCGGAGCATCAAACAGGTCAAGCTCCGCCTGGCGACGACGAGTCAATCCGTCCACAACGTGGCCATTTGCCTTATTCCACTGAGGCAGCTCATCGTGTGCAACAGTAACGACGTTCTCGCCGGCATTCATACGGCTCACGAGATCAGAGTTCTGCATGTTTCCAGCGCCAACATTGTAGGTCCATGAAACCAGGGCGCCGTATTGATTATCATTCAGAGTGACGGGATCGGCAAGTGCGTTGGTGAGGGCATCTTGGTAAGTCTGGAGCAAGTTGTTAAAATAATCCATACCGAAAAGTAGTCCTCAAGGAAAAAGAAAAAAAAAACTTACCACAAGATCACCTGCTAGGAGCTGGCTTGCAGCTTCCTCAGTCAGGGGCTGGTTTGGAACTTCAGAGCATGCTGAGTCCGAGCAGAGGTGTCCGTAACCGATAGTAGGGTTTCCGAATCCATCGTCGTATACACTTGGCTGGAATGATTCGAAACTTTTGATCAGGTTCAAACCGTTCTGGTTGACAGGAGGGCCAGTGCAGGCGATGGCCAAAGCGGGTAGAGTAGCGACAAGAAGGTTTTTGAAAGACATTTTGATTGAGATAATTGTTTCAAACAATAAGACTGTCTGGCACTTTGAACAAAAGATTTGGGTTGTTTCTTGTGATGCGATTCTGTGGTGCGAAGACTCTTATTTATAGACTGAAGAGGCAATGATGTAACGTCAAAACACGAGGCTGAACCAGCTCCAATGTGACGGCGATCTACATCGTGGATACGAGCATTCGAACCGATTCAAGTAAAATACGAGGAAAATAGATAGAGATCTGCGATATACAGGAGCCTGCTAGGGCTGTGCTGCCGATCATTTTAGCTATATGATTAGTCCTACTCCGTACTCTGTGATAAAATGTGTCAGAGTTAACAGAAGCTTATGCATGGTTCAGCTGAGATAGCCTCGTATCGCACTGGAGGCTTTCAGCTGGCCGCCCCAATGCAATTTCAATGTGAAGTTGTAGAATTAGGCTTAAGTTAGTGGTGTAAATTCCAACTGTTTAATTTCTTGGGAACTATATGTCTGGTTCTACCACTTCATATTGTATTGGGGCCGGCTAGCCAAAAACCTCTACTATCAGACTATATTTGTTGACCTTGATTGCTATGAATACGAAAACTACCCCAAATTGGTTTAGACTGGACAATCAATCAATCAATAATAACGTATCAAGCTATACACGGGTTACAGTTGGCGGGGTGTCACTAAAATGTAGACTGCGTGGGGGTTAAACTGGCAGAACATTTTTGCAAGTTTTTAACATCCTGTCAGCTTTTTGCTTTCTATATCTTTTATCTAACCCTTGTATATATTAACAAACTACTTAGGGCTGTGGAGGGTTAGTTCACTTTCGTCGCTAGTTAGGATATTTAATAGTACATGTATGTAAAGAACCTTCATAGGAGCCTGGACAAGAATGTACGTGTATATAAAATAGTACTCAATTTTTACAATATCTCGATGCTGCTAAACACACCCGAAAAAATATATATATCAATTGATATATACACAAAAGCTTTATTTTAAGGATACTGTAGTAGATAATACGAAGTAAATCTGCTAGGTGATGGCTAGCGTTGATAGTGTTGCTGGGGTCAAGCTACATAACCTTTTCGCCCTTGAAACCACCGTACCCAAACGGATCCTCCTTCGACCCAAGTAAGGTAATCGGGTCTTTCCCATCAACATGGCCACAGTTAGGGTGGCTAACTGAATATCCTAGCAGAGCCTGCACCTCTGGATCAAACCCCTCAACAACCTCCTTCTCAATGCCCAAGTACTGGTTCTCATCCGCCCTTAGTGAACCCCTGGTCATATGACAAGAGTAAATGATTCTGCGCTCTGGTGGGTTAGTTTTATTTTCACCTGCCCCGTGCCAAATACTTCCGATAATGAACACGGCGTCCCCCTTCTTCATTTCGCAAGTTGAGCAGAGGGATCGGTCGGCGGGACCTGTTATCGCAGCCTCAGCCCACTTATGCGACCCAACAATGACTTGTGTGGCGCCATTTTCGAAATTTGTGTCTACTCCAGCAACAAGGAGGCCGAGGAGGGAGCTTTCTCCGCTTCCTTGCAGGTGGTCAAAGTGTTGAGCCATGTCGTCGCGGTGGAGTTGTTGGGCTGTTGACGGGGAGCCGCGGTTGAAGGCTTCAGAGACGGCGAGAACCGGATTAGAGGTGCAGGTGTACCTGCTGCCATCGCGATAAACAGTACTACACATACGTCAGTACGAAGTAGACTGATTCTATGTGTCTCGATGGTGGTAATACTTACGACTCCTCTCTCAAAAGAGCCTTGGCGGTCTCCCGGTATGTAGGGTGATTGATGGCTTTATGAGCGAATGTAGGGGATTTTCCCGCGAAGCCACTGTGAAAGAGGTAATCATTAACGACATGGAAACGTCAGTTCTTGTTATGTGGTTATAGCCTACCTCAGTGGGGGATCTGCGGCATCAAAAAGCTTGCCCACGTAGGTGCCCAGCTTCCCCCAGTAGGGCTTGGCTTCAGCATGAATTTGGTCAATGACCTCCGGGCTTAGAAAGTTTTTAATGATGATACCACCGTCGCGTTTGATGACATTCACGATGTCTTCAATGGGAGCAGAGGCGTCCAGCTCGACGACCTCGGGGTTTTGAGCCTGGTGTGGTGGGTTGGGCATTTTGTGCAGTGATAGGAAATCCAATTAGTGATGGTGTGAGAGAGCAATAATTATCACTATTTTTTTGGGCCATTTTATATACTCCATACTCTCAAATGTCGACCGTTGTGTTGCTTGCGACAGAGATAGCGCGATAGGGAGCGGCGGTTATCTCTTCCCAAAACGGTCGAGTGAACCTATCAATCGGCCACTTGACCGAGACAACAATTTCAACGATAGAATGGGGAGTCTCGATAGGCCATCGGCTATCGTTACCAAAGAGTCTTTCGTGATGAAAATTCCCCCGTTCAACCGTTTAAATTGCTGGTACAATCTGTCGCGAACATTTCCAGTGTTTGTATTGAGTTCTATCACACAACCTCAAAGAAAAGCAACTTCAAAATGCCTGCCAGTGTAAAACGCTTCTCCGCCATCGCTGACCCTCACCTGGTCCACCAGAGCCTCAAGGCCGATGGTGTCGTGGTCATTGAAGGTGCAGCAACCCAGGAGACGATTGACACTGCGCTCGAAGAAATCGGCTCGACTGCGATGACCCAGAACCAAACCTTTGCGCTCGCTGGAAAAAGTGCAACCTTCGCCACTACCCTCTTGATGAACGCTCTCTACATCGACCTCACAAAGCGAATCCTAACGGACACATGCATCATTTACTATGAGCAGGAGAGAACGGTCTCGACATCGGAGCCTCAAGTCTCCCAGACTTGTATTCTCTCGGCGCAGCCTGGGTCGTCCGGTTGGGGACTCCGGAGACAGGACGAGTGCCACCATATTTCACATCCTGCGAAGCGTGAGGCAGACTTTGGAATTGCATACGCCGCCAACGATATAATGGAAGAAAATGGCGCAGTTAGAGTCGTTGTTGGGTCGAACAATTGGACTGATTTGCGGGATCCGAAAGTGGAAGAGGAAACCCATGTGCAGATGAGGAAGGGTGATGCTATTCTTTGGTAAACTGCCTCTCTTACACCTTCACTGAATGTAGATGCTGATTTTTCTATAGGCTAGGTTCCACTTATTACGGCCGGACCCCCAATGTTACTTCTCAGCCGAGTGTGCTCCTCACTGCCGTGGCTACGGCTGGCTTCCGGCGTCAGGAAGAGAATCAGTATCTAGCTATCCCATGGGAAACTGTGGAAAATTACCCGACGGAGGTTCAGCGGTTCCTTGGTTACTATGTGAGCCGCCCTTATGGAGGCGCGGTGGAACATATGGAGCCCCTCGACTACTTGAAGGTCAAGGGCGACTGGTCCAAGTATATTCCTGTGGACCTTATCTAGTCGGGGTTTGAATGAGACTGGTATTAAACTTGCATGTCCGTATATGTATCGACTGGAGAGGTCTCTATAGCCTATTAAATGAATGAGAAAAAAAAATCAATTCTAATGATAACATTGAAGCATATCTATTATAGTTGGCTGGCTTTTAAAACCATACTAGTAGAAGTAGAACTCGAGGTTTTCATGAGGACTAGAGCAGTTACATCTTAGTCGGTCGTAGAGAGAAAAGTCTTGTATGAAAAGACAAGTATTGTGTTTGAACTATTCTTCATAAGAGTGTTCGGGGATTGTATTGGAATTGCGAAGCTGGAAGCTTGGATGGCAGGTTGCCTGTCTCAGGGAGCCACGAGAGTAAAACCTGGGGTGAGTAGCGTACAGAAACCAGAGTAGGAAAATGATGTCATCCCCACTGCGAGGAAAAGGGAACCGACCGATCGGTTTTCGCGGTTAATCAGTGAACCGTGAGGTTAGAGAAAGAAATTGCTAGATTCAGATTTGTTTTTAAGGGACTAAAAGGTATCTTTGATTCCCTGTTTTGTCTGCAATATCCAGACTGCCACTACACTATATTTCCTGTTATTGATTATGATAGCCTGTTTTTAAGTCATCAAGATAGGAAACCTCTAAATTTACTCTGCTGGAAATATCCAATTTACAGATAGAGAGGTGATAATATACCTTCTAGCCTCGACCCTTCTACCAAACATCTATTTTTTACAAAGAGGATATAAAAATGAGATTAAGTGATACCCTCAAGAATGGGAGCAGACTGTGAATAACCCGTAACCCGCTTTATTAGACCGCTCTCATAGCAAGATGTTCAACTCCATACCCAAGTCCTTAATGATATCCCTCCAACTCGCTTTCTTCTTCGTATTATTTTCCAGATACTCCCATATCTGCTTCAGCGTCAAAGAAACAGACAATGGGCCCTGAAAGGCTAACGACGTATGCATCCTCCTTAGCCCAGTTTCAAAACACACCCTCGTTTCGTGCGTCTTGCAATGTACAGCAATCATAAAAGTGGGAAAGAGGCAGGCCTGGAACCACGACAAGTTCTGAACATGCTCGAGTGATGTCTCAACAAACCCCTGAATGCATGGATGTCCAGAATCGAAACCATATATATCACTATATATATAGCAGAGCATTCCTAGCCTCCAGATCTCATTAAAATGAAACACAGAATCCGTATACTCAGGGCTGACAGCTGACATGTCCGGCCTCCAGTTCTGAATTTGGTTGATTAGTTCGGCGACGGAGGGCATTAATTCGAGGAGTGAGTCCGTTGAATCCGGGGATGCCCTAAGACGGTCGATTGCAACAGAATACTCTGTTGATTTGCGGAGAAATTGGTGCATATGGAAGTCGGGAAGGTTGTCCCACCAGTGGGATTGATTGGTTGCCATGTGAATATCTTCAATTACGCGATCAAGAGCCGATGCTTTGTTTGGACATATGTTAGCAATATTCTAGGATAAGACCCAAGACAGTATTCACCTCCACCGATGCACTCTAGTTCGTCAAATATAGCAGGGGATACAAGGCCTTTCACAAGCGCTCTCCCCATAGTCACGACCCAGTTGAATTGCAATAATACACACTGTAGCGTCGCAGGCAACTTTCCAGTCGATTTGGAGAGACCCTTCTCGAGCAGTCGACGACAGCCTATGAGTTTTGAACTCCACGCGTCAAGGCCAGTGCCGATGACCTGCTTATATCAGCAAAATTCATTAAAATGAAAAAGGACATGAAAGAGCTTTTTGTGATTCTTTACATCAAAAATGACAGTTAGAAGAACGGTCGCACCCAAACTCCAGGTCTCGTCTAGGTCTGTCAGAGCATCGCGGAATGAGTCGCGCATTGCCACCCGATAGGGCTGGATGGCAAATTTAGGCAGTTGGCCTAGTTGGGAAAGGTGCAAGGCAGATGCGAACTGAATAGCCTTCATCAGTGGCGCAGACTCGGTTGCAAGAGCTCCGTAGACGACTCTGTAAGGGTTTTGGGCTAATTTGACTGGATAGAGTCGTAACGCCAGGCTGTTCATATCTGTCAAGCGCAATGTCAGTCTAGCTCAAAAGGTTTTCTCGAATAGTGGTTTTACAATGGCTAAAGAGGTGTTGTTCGAACTGGTCATTTGGTGGTGCTCGTACTAACTGATCTGTAACGAGCATGACTGTTTGCGTGTTCATTTCCTTGTCAATCCCAGCGGCTAAATTGCCTTCATGTGGTCCTGTCTGGAAATTGCTGATGCTTGTCGACAAATTCCGAACTTGGTTGTCATCCTCTGAAGTCTCGGAAGGGCTGTACGCAGGCGACGCATCGCTCCTTGCCAAAGAAAAGGTGTCTGAAGTTTCTGGAGGTGATATGGATCGAGGGGAAACATCAATGAGAGAGACTCTATTACGTTCTCTGTTTTTGGTTTGAAGCCGTGAGCGTCGCCCCAGCCTGTCTTCTAGGCCGATATCCTCGGGTCCATTCCGCCTGATCTTCGATACCATCTGGCCTTTGCGCCCTCTACAGGCAGTGAAATCAGTAAGAGTAATACCGTACCCCCCGCATTCTACACCTCGTTCATGGCAGTTCCAACAACTGGGCTTTGTCTCATCGCACTTCTGGTGTCGTCTCCGACAGGTCCAGCAGCCTGAAGGACGGTTAGGCAAGGAATGACACACAGCAATAACGAGCACACACCGCTTCGAGATCTTCTACCGAACACATAGGTAGGATGACTTGAATCCATACCAGATAGCTACTGAAAATTTTGGACAGGGTGCAAACGGCACTGAAGGAGAGTGTAGTGCATGCGGGAGGACAAGAGAAGGCGTGGGAGGGGTGGGCATCGCGCCTAGATAACGATAAAACTCTAAGCCCTATCATGGTTATGACCATCGCGTCCACCCCGCGATAGAACATTTCACGTGCGAAATCTATAGCTAACTGGGATATTATGAAGTCTGTCACTTGGTTCCTTCCACCATCGGTTAGGATTACAAGCAGTAAACCTCCCGCGACAGGGTTTCGGCCTTTGATCCCTTGCTCCCTTCTTAAATGTGCGACATTAGCAGTTTCAGTACTCTGCTCCGGCGATGAACGCAGACTCAATTGCCGCTGAATGACATATCCAATGATTATGTACTACTTTCCTGTCACTGTGGGTCAGCGATTCCGAGATAAACCTACGTACTCTGCGAGATAAGAGTTAGAGATAACCTAGGCTATCAGCACTTCATCTGGACTAGCGTACATAATGAAACTTCGAGGTAGAAATTAGCGTGGTAATTTTACCATGCGTTACTCAGTTGAAAGTTATTGGAAAGAGTTGCAAATTCTTGATGATTTGGGTGATTCTGTGAACTTGACCAACTTGTACCCGGCTTACTTGACGGAATGTCCCCCTTTTCAGATCTCCCATTATTACATTGGGTTTTGTCTAATTGGTCAAATCTTTGACGAGTAAAAGTCAATCGCTCCCAAACTTGATTCATAGTTACTAACCACTATCTAACACTTCGAAAAGACCCGCGCTTTACCTGATACCGGCCCCGTACACTATCAGACTAGCTTGATGTTTTTATAGATCTTCAAGACCGTGGTTACTCCAGAACAATATCCTAGAAATGGTATCTACACAATGTCTTTGCGATAAGCATGCCCAGTAATAGCTCCTGTCGCTATGTAAACCATGATGTCGCACCCATCTCGAACTCCAAGACTGAAAGCAGTGCAACATTCACAACCAGATCTGCAATATGTCCCAAGATTCGAGCCTAGGGAATAATAACACCCCCAAGCTATTTGGGCTGTGGAGCGCCATCAGCTTGGGATGGCTCACCCTTAATGTGTTTGGAGGCATGTCCATTATTATGTTTGTCGGTCTCTCAGCAGGCGGCGTCCCGGCGATTATTTATGGGTTGTAAGTGCTCAGGTATTCCAAAGAGCTTCGATCACGTTCTAATTCCCCTGAAGTATTGGATCATGTGTAGCAGTAGTCTGTATCATTCTTACATTTGCCCAGTGCGCCGCGAGATACTCTACCGCAGGTACGCTCTTCAGCTCTCCTTTCACGCTCATGCTCGTTATTAACATTTATTTGTTCAATTTTTCTGCAGGTGGCGCTTATCATTATGCGTGCTTCCTAATTCCTGACCAGTACCGACGTCAGGTTGCATACCCATTGGGATGGATGAACTATCTCGGATGGATCTTTACCCATGCAGGTTGTTGCTCGATTGTCGCAAAAACAGTGCTAGGGTTGGTCAATCTTTGCCACCCCGACTTCGACGTAACGTCGAGATGGAAGCTCTTTCTGGTATATTTGGCTTGGGATGCGCTGTGCTGGCTTTTCAATATTTGGGGTGTTAGAGGCATACCAACCTTGGAGCTCTTTGGATGTTCGTTACATTCCTCGCATATTTTGATACCTTTGCAATAATACTGATTTTACGTCCAGGCTATGCGACAGCTCTCGGGTTTGTAGGATACACAATTGCTCTTCTTGTCAAGGCACCCAAGGCCGACCCAAGTTTTGTTTTTATCGACGTTAACAATGACACTGGGTGAGTAAACTGATATATAGAAGCTTTTTTTTGGAGGTACTGAGACCAGAAACAGATATAGCTCAAACAGCTTCGCAATCCTACTAGGTCTATTTAGCAGCTTTGCTACGATTATGGGACTCGACGGCCCAGCTCATCTTGCGGAGGAAATCCCTGAGCCGAAGAAGTCGCTACCTCGAGTCATGCTGATCGTTATTCTCTCACAATTCGTTGTTGGGGTTATCTGGATTATTGTGCTGGGGTTCTCAATCACCAATCTGGAGGCAATCATAAACACTTCAACCGGGTACAGTAAACTAATTTAGCATGATATATAGGAGTCGGCTAATCAGGTACCACAGAATCCCCGTACTCGAGCTAATCAGACAAGCAACAGGAAGTAATGCCGCTTCTATTGTATTCTGTCTGCTCCTGATCGTCAATAATGGATCTTCGGCACTTGGAAGTGCAGTCACTATGAGCCGACAAGGCTACGCATTTGCCCGTGATGGGGGGCTTTTCTGCAATTCCAAGTAACTTTGTGGAATAAACCCCGTCCATACTTCTACTTGATGCTAATAGTTTCTATCGTAGGCTAACTGAGCTGTCACCTGGTTCCCATATACCGTTTTTGTCAATAACCCTGCCATCTTTACTGGTTGCTGTTGTCGGTCTTGTGTGAGTTCCAACCTTTTCCATCTGTATAACTGCAAAGCACCCTTTCTCATATTATTACAGATATCTGTTCTCCGACACCGCTTTCAATGCCATTATAGGCGCCCAGGCCACTTGCATGATTATCAGCTTCGGTAAGCAGTTTAACACAACCTCCATTAAACCCATGCGGAAGTGCTAATGCTAGTGACAACAAATCAAAAAGGGTTCCCTGCTCTGATCCTCCTAATTACCGACGGGTCGCTTCTGCCGAAAAGCGATCAATGGAATCTCGGCATATGGAAGAGACCAATCTATATGGTCTCAGTTGGATATTCCATCCTGGTGGTTATCGTTTCCTTTGTATAACTCCTAATTTTCCGTACAGAAACCATACACCTAGACTAATACATCTCGTCTAATAGATGCCTCAGTCCTATCCAGTGACTACGGAAAACATGAACTACACCATACTAGTCATGGGTGCATTCACTATTGGCATGGTATTGGCATGGACCTTCGAGGGTCGAAAGCTTTTCTCACCACCTGTTAATGAGGAGGTAGTTGTTGCCAGTGTCATGGAGGGTTACGAGGTGGAAGAGCACGAGGAAAGGATGATACATGTTCCAAAAGCTCAAGTATAATCTCATGCTGCGATAATATATGGTATCAGTTACTCGACGTACAAAACGCGGGAAAATGCCATTTGAGTGCCATTTCATGTTTCTTTTTTTTCCCATTCCTTTATTTTCCTTTTTTTATTGTACCAAGAATGATATTTTTTTTGTACTAGCTTGTTGTATTTACTTAGTTGAGATTACAGTATTTCGTGATACCTATGAATGATTACCTGTCTGGGACGTTGCCTGACATATGTAGTTATGGCGCTTCAACTAAGGCGGAATATACCGAGTAAATCTGATAACCCAATATGAATTTTTATGCTATTCCTCTTCTATTATAGCAGTAAAAATGGATCCACGTACAAAGGCTTGTACTGACTGGGTATCCGTGTCCTTACCTTCAGTTGGCTTGCCAAAAGCTGGTGGGAAAGCAAACATTATTGCTCCATTGTGGACCATGTCAAAGACTTCCAGATAAACCTGTAACCAATGACGATATGACATCTGCGATAACCAGTTATGTACAATGGGGAGATAGCACGCGGATATCTATGCCTAACTGGGTCCCTGTGAGCCGTGCCCGACGCTGTCCCGGTGCGGGGAACGAACACACCGAGTTAAACGCTCCACTATAATACTGTATAGATAGCCGCACTACTCCTTTGACAGGAAAAATAGGCTAAGCACTTACCAATCAGACACCCTGCGTTTAATACGGGGCTGGTTGGTTCTTGTGCTTCTTTTTCCCGCCAGAACTTCCGGGTTGATCATAAGCCGATGTCCAAATTTTCATCTTGTGCGTTGATACTCTTATTCTCGCACCTCTTGTTAGCACTCCCAGTCCTTTTCGATGTAAATCTCAAGGCCGAGTACTTTGATATCTTCCCTTGAGTCTATGTTCAAACGGGCACAATATGAAGGAGACGCAGACTACTGATACTCTTGCGGTTATTGATCGAGTGGTTACCGCCGAGGCCCACCAACCGTACCCAGAATATCTTGAAGCTGCTGCTTCGGACAATCTGAGCACAGCCAGACGATATGCAATTATTCTCTTGATCCTAATGTGTAATCTAATTCAGGTACAAGATATGCATTTTGTTTCAACCCCTCGAACCACCGCTGACTTCGCAGTTCGTCTCTATGTTTTCAACAGTAGCTGGAGGGTTCGAATTCAGCTCACAGCTCGGTCATGAAGCTGAGCCTGGAGAAGCGAACTGGATGGCCGCGGCCTTTTCGTGTGTATTCCCACTGCCTTCTTCCGGATCAAGGATCACCACAAATACTAAGTCATCGGCCTTGAATGGTCAATTAGACTCACCCAAAGCGCTTTCGTTCTCATTACCGGCCGCCTAGGAGCAGTCTACGGCCATACAAGTCTCCTTCTTCTAGGAGTCGTGATTATGGCGGTCTTCTCTCTCTGCAACGCGTTCTGTGACACTTACATTTCTTTTGTGGTAATGCGTGCCCTCACGGGTATTGCGGGCGGCATTATCATGCCCAATTCCGTTGCCACGCTCACGATTATGATTCCTCCAGGGAAGGCCAGGAATGCAACGCTAGCTACTTTTTCGGCTACTCCACCGCTGGGCGCCTTAATTGGAGCATTATCGGCTGGGGCATTCCTGGAGTATGCGGAGTGGAAGTGGCATTTCATACTCATGTCAGTTTTTCCACTACCGAGGCAGCTGGAGCACCTTAACTGACTACTTCCACCTAGTGCATGTGTTTCTGTCGTGGCTTGTACAGGTTTATTTATCGTCTTACCCCGTGAAGAAGCCGTTGACAAAGGAGGAAAGATTGATTACGTTGGTGCTTTCTTTGGTGTTAGTGGGCTGTTACTTTTCAATATTGCCTGGAAGTACGTAAGCCCCTGCCCTATTCTCTATACCATATGCTAACTTTCAATAACCTACAGCCAAGCCCCTTCTTCCGGTTGGCAAAGTCCCTATTTAATAGTCCTCCTAATTCTTTCCATCCTTTTTATTCTTGCCTTCTTTGTCTGGGAAAGCAAATTCGCCTCCTCGCCTATCATGCCCCTCTCGGTCTTCACGGCCCCCAGCTTCAACGCTCTCTTGTTCGTTGTCCTCTTTATCTACATGGCTGTCGGAATATCACTTTGGTACATGGTCGCCTGGCAACAACTCATCCGCGGCTGGAAAGTCCTCCACATCGCTGTGGGTTGGATTCCCTACGGCATCGCCGCCTCGGTAGCCGTTACCTTAGCCGCATGGCTAATCGTCATATTGGAAGCTCAGTATATTTTATTGCTGGGATGTTTGACCTCCATTGTCGCCTGTGTTCTGCTCGCAACGATGCCAGAGCAACAGACGTACTGGGCGCAGATTTTTCCTGCAACATTGGTGGGGGGTCTATGTCCGGATTTCGTATATGTTGCCGCGCAGTTGATTGCAAGTGATAGTGTCGGGAAAAAGGAGCAGGGGATTGCGAGTAGTTTGATTGGCACATTAAATCTCTACGGTAATAGTCTTGGCCTGGGATTTGCGGGGATGATCGAGAGCCAAATCTCAAAGAATACAGGGGACAAAGTTACTGGGTTTAGGGCGGCATTATGGTTTGGTGCTGGGTTGGGTTTCGCTTCTTTGTTTTTGGATTTATTGTTTGTTAGGATGAAATCCAATCACAGATTAGGTAAATCTGAAAGGAGGCAGTGAAGTTGTGTAGGTGAGGCGAACATTCAACCAAGCCCCGACAGAAACGAAGCAACGGAGAAATAGGATTACAACCATGCCAGTGCTTCTATACATAAAAGTTAGGTATGTCTTTTCTCGAGTTATGTTACTGTTTATAAACAAAAAAATTATATATTCATATCTTTATATATGTATGGGAGAATTCTCAAGAGGTGAAACTGGTCTTAGCTAGTACAAGAAAGAGTATGACTCATTATACGAATAATAATTCTGGAATTGATTGCTTGGAATCATATTGATACCTAGAAGATGTTGCTGGTTAATACACCGTGCGCTCCTGTCACTGCTGAGTATAGTGAATAACATCACCGACAATTAAGCTCAAAATGCCAGTCTAACTGTGCAGGGTATGAGTCAACTGGTATATGTGCAGTGGGTATATATATTAAGACTATGATTATTGATTATGTAGTGTCTACGCGTGTTCTGTATTTGTGCTTGAATATATCTTTATAACCTGACAATACAGGTATTACTATAATATTACAATAGATTTACTTCGCCTGTACAGTACCAGACTAATCGTGCATTCATTTAATGCATCCCTACATACTACCAATTGATACACCGAGCTTTTTACTATCAAGAAGTGACGTAAATAGAAAATAATCACTAAGCTGATAATATTATTCAATATATGCCTCCGTCTCTGTCTCAATTAGACTGATTGATGTCATACATAAACAACACTAGACTTTTTAATTTCTCGCCGCTCCTGAATAGCACCTACTTGGACAGCTCTTACGTCTGGCAGGGAAAATTCAGTCTCGAATCCTTTCTTCTCGAAATGACCGATAACTTTCAAATTATGCTCACTGCTCCCAGCATAAACAGTATAACCTGTCACATCCGTTGCACCGTTCCAGCTCACATATCCGCGCAGAGATGAAGAAGAGCAATGTGAAAGAGAATCATTGCGGTGAACAGCAGTCACCACCAGGTCCGGCTTTGTGTATGGCGTGGCATGCCATTCTTGCTTATATGTGCGATAACTCTGGCCGAGATTCTTGTCAGCAAACTGCGCAGACCATATGACATTTTTGTTGGGCGAAAATTCCTTCAAGTACGGTTCGTCGCCATATCCAATGAAGAAATTCCCATTGTCAAGTGGGGTGAATGACCCCTCAGCTGCGCTTGACACGGTATTAATGCTGTCCCAAAGATCAGTAACTAGTTTTGGAGGGGACGCCGGGTTAGGAGGTAGGGTGAGGTTGAGCGTCAGTCCAGTGGACGGGACGGTGCTGGCTGCGGTGTCAAGGTGATTGTTGAAATAGGTCAGAAGGGCGCCTTGGTCAGTTACTTCTCGTAACCGAGCCATATGTTGCCAAGACTGGTTTCTTATTAGTATACTCTTAGATAGTTGTACACAATATACTTACAAATGTACCGTTTTCAGGGAGAGGGCCAAAATCACCCCCGGTTTCACCATCAATCGTCCAAATAATGTCGCCAGCTTTATTGACCAAAAACGTGCGCCACAAATGCCGAGAGTTGATCAGGTAGTGATCGCCAACTTTTTGAACGGAGTTTATATGGAACCAATCGAACGGAGCCGTCAGATTTGATCCAGTATACGGATAACGGGTGAGATTCACGGGAAGGTGTGCCAGAGGGCTCCACTGAAAGACAACCTCGTTTGTAGTCAAGTCGACCTCCACAGCGATAGAATCATAGACCCATCCATCGCTAGGGCCCCCAAGGCTCGTCAAATCACCTTGGCTGGTATTGTAGGCTGTGAGAAGGATCGTGTTATCCGGCGTGATGAATGACTCGTGCACGTCTGCCTCGCATTCGGCCGATGTTCCCGTTGGCAGGGTCAGATTCAATTGCAGACAAAGCGTATTGATCAGTTTGTAAGTATTGTCGTAGAACAGAACTTTCCCCCATCCTCTGCCCGCATCGGCCCCGTACGCAGCTTTCCCTGTGCCCACCCAGAATGTGATAACGGACTGGTTCCCCCAAAATTGCTGCCGGAAATTGGATGAGTCACCTACTGGTCCGCCCCAGACAAGATCGCTGCTGTCTGTCAAGATGAATGGGGCTACTTCCTTCACGCCCGGCTCAGTGCTGCTGTCGTCTTCCTGCCCGAGAAAAATCAACCCTGGGGAGAGCTCAGCATCATGGCTTCGGTTGATTTGCAGATAAGGAGGAGTAATATTCGATGAGATGTACGACTGCCACGGCCAGACGGAGCTGCCGTTTGAGTTGATGATTCGGGACTTGGTAGCGCAAATCGTTGGCGAAGCATCGTCGCTGCGCTGCTCCAGAGACCAGGCAAGGGCGGGAAACCCCAATGCAAGTGCTGGGAAAAGTGACCGTGAGTACATGGTATTATATTATTTGGGCAATTAAGACAGTTCTGTTTGAAAAGGGATCATAAACAACCTACTTATATATCTACACACTGGTCGTACTAACCTATCTTTCACTAATTGTTTTCAACAGAAAAAAAAAAGAGGGGTCAATTTAAGTGTAAAATGTTTTAGAAATTGGAATATAAACGTTGAAGAATAGAGTCAAACGTGATCACAAAACAGTAGCACGCGATATCTAGCCCATTGTATTGGTAGAATATAGACGCTCTCTGCGCTAAAATGGCGACATGAAGCTTGTATCGTCGTTAACGCGTCAGCCAACAGAAATTGGAGGGTGAGGGGATACGGAAAGGGACTCTTGTTATTTAATTGGTCCTAGAGTTATTGTTGAACCCCACTATAGCTACGTATTGACAGCCTAATTCCACGCTTTTCGTCAGTTCGTTTTGTTTATTTGTGGTATAACTAACTTCTCTAATAGTTTTTACCATCTAGGACTAAATGATAGCTATGGATACTTGAATGATTAAATCATCCGTATACATTAAAATAGAAATATTATATATTCAGACATGGACTCCGTAAAAAGGTTGCACGTTGGATCCGGAAACAAACAAATGATGATAATGATAATAATAATTTGAAGCCATGGCCGAATCATAAACTTAAATACTATTGACCGTCAAACCACACTGAATCGAGTGTATACGGGCAACTTACCGACAAATATTCGGCAATTACAAACAGGGTCTTTATGAAGATTCAGATTGATAATTATATTTTAATTGCACTTGAGATTATTGATACTAGTAAAAATATATATCAGTTCGGAGAAGAGCCAAAAATAAATAATTGAACCCCTATACATTATGTACATAATAAATGGTAAGGACGAACCAGGAAGAGATTAAGCCTTTGACACTTCTGGCAACCTTATTGTACAAGCGATTAGTAGAGAGAATCCACCACCTTCAGTATTCTAGTCTTTTGGTACAATGACTCAGGTGGCATCTGGAGTTAATAGTGCCTGACAACACCCTCAAGGACACAAATATCCACTCATTCATACACAAATTAAGAACATGTAAGCAACTGGAATGCCTCTCATTGTGTATTTTAGCAATATATTGACAACTAGTTGCAATTGTAATAGATTGATATGATACAAACACTGCTTAGTATAATTCAATAACTTAGTTCCTAAGTATATCTACAACACTCTCCTCATCCGGGGACTTTCTGGTTTTATGCGGCCTCAGAATTGCCGCCGTTGAAAGCTGGGATCTCGATTTTCTCTAGTACCATACCAAGCCCGAATGGTTAATATCTGAGGTACTACCTTAAATCACTTCGCTTTATACAACCATGATGGTTCTTTTTGCCTATGGGTCACCTGGTATACATGGGATTGACTGAACACTAGCAAGCAGAGCTCAATTACTGAAATAAGCCGAAAACTGGAATGCTATCCGCGTAAATGTATATTTTAATCTTGCATTATTATTTTAATTCGATGCGCTTGCTCTGACATATTTGTAGTATCTACAGCGGTCGAAACTACTGTGAAATCAAGAGAAAACACATTCCCCTTCTAAAGTCTGACGGCGTCTTAACAAAGTTGTGATTGACTCGTCGTCACAGTTGCCTCTAGGATCTATATATGTGTACGTAACTTGGTTTACGCAAGTACTACATAGGTATATCTATTTATGTATATGTGATTCCACACGTGGGCTTTTCTGCTGGGAAATGCACGGAAGAAGCATTTGAAGATTAGCATGTCAATCTACCCTAGTGTTTCGAGGTCCATTCGTACATAGATACCGGGTTACGATAAAAAAGAGTTGAATATCATTTAATAATTTCTTAGCTGGACCTACTTGGGTTTATATGAGATGTGTGAGACCTTTACTTTGCTCAAAACCAGTTGTTATGTACAGGAATGAAGTTGAGATTTTCGAGAAATTTGTGTTCTTTTATCCCGAGTAATTGAGAGTACAGTTCAGGGTCACATTTCCAGGGTCCAGGTGGCCCCCAAGAGAAGGGTTACTGGCTTCCGACGCAGTGTAGGCATTGTTTACCACGCCCGAGTTTGTGATGGATGAACTTTCGTCGGTACCCACTGCAGATATACTCATACCCTGCACGCTTAGACCGGCATTTTGAGCTTGAATCGCAGAGACGTCAAACCCAGAGTGACCAGCGTTCTCTGTATTATTGAAATCGAATTCACCCCATGTACTTGCGCAGCTCCCTGAGTTGTCGAGAATAGGACTGCTACCGGGGGCAGCACCCCATCCACCTTGCGTGTCAACGTCGAAAGCAATATACTTGGTTTCGCCTGGTTGAATCGTGAAGTTTTGAACCCACTCTCCGAAGAAGCCATTGATGCCGCCATCCGTACCGCATTTATTCCAAACCACAACGTTCCATGACTCGTCTGTGTCGGCAGGTAGAGTCATCTGTGTAACAAAATTGAAGTCGGGAACAAATTGCTCATCGATGACAAGAATATTGCTGCCGTACGGATCGCCACGGTTGCCGCAGTAGTCAACACCAGTGCCGGAAGGTGGAGTCACGCCACCGAATTGAGGTTTGTTAGGAATGGGCGAGGTAGATGGGGTAGGAACAGGTACAATAGTGCTGCTCGATTGTACATTTTGACGATGGAAGTGGCCGTGAGCATGAGCCGCGGCAGTGTTTGCCATGAGAGCCGGTATCAAGGTTTTCAGCAACATTTTTTATTCACTTGAAAGAGACCTTGAGAAAGAAGGAAAGATTTTTTTTTAATTGTTTGTGGTAAAAAAAGATATGGAAGAAGACAGTAAAATCATTTTAAATCGCAAAATATCGCCGATGACTGGAAAGGGTTTTGATTTTAATGTAGATGAGCACTACAAGTTAGCCCCCACGTCACATAGTTCTTCGTGATGACTTTTGGCAAAGATAAAGACAATTTTCTCTGGAAATCAAAGGTAAAAGGAAGTTATTTTTTTACCATACAGTTGTTTTAAGACTGAGATATCGAATATTGGAATATAGAAAAAGAGGCACTCGAGGCATAAATCTTGCCGAGCGTCGAGATGTCAATCTCGTTATTTCGCAATAATTAATGAAGAAGCCTTCAGGCCACCCACCAACGTCATCAGGTACCGTTTTAGATGCAAGTATATGCAGGATAGCAACTCATTGCAACGTCATGGTAGATATTGTATCGGCGTTTTATGTCGCTTCGGAGTCGTAAGGAACCCCTCTTCACGGTCCCTAGAAAAGTCATAGACTTACATGTAATTTGAACACTTTTCTAAACGGAAATTATACAAGACACATCAAGCTACATTTAACATTGAAACCATTTCAAGTATTGAGATTAATTATATATATACTACTCCGGTTTTATACAACTTTTTATTTTGGATGAAACAAAAATTGGAATTTTAATATGATCAGGTATACCAGTTCGTATAGAAACTAAAATAAACTAATTCCATATTGTCTATTATCATATTAAATAATAAAACTAAAAGTAACTGACCAGTTCAAGGTTGATTATTTATACAAACACCCCCCATTGTTAGCTGTACATACTGGATTCATCCCTTCACAACACCAGGATTAGGATTGGCTATGAAGAAGATTTGTTATTGTAATTACCTTATTCTCGATAGATGCACTTGCAGTATTCTCTGTATTGCTATACCCTTGTCCTACTTCCTTTGCCAGAGCCTCCAGGGAAATGCCGTTGTACGCTATGCTTAGAGCCCTACCAGGGTTAAACATGCTTCGAAGTCAACATCCTGGAGAGTTCAGAGGTATGTTATGATGTGGTATAAAGTAGAATGGAATATAACGTCAGTAGCAAGCAGACCCTTAAGTTTGACGAGGACGTGCAGAACGCAAATAAAGAGATTGTCAAGACACATTTATATGCTTAGCTTAGCTCTTGGTGGCACATTGCTTTTTTTTTTTTTTTTTTGGTTAAGCGCCCAAGGCTAGGCTTTTTTTTAGAGAATGTAAGTAGCTCCTAATTATTGCCAATCAAGTTCAAATCTTGCTATCCAAGTTAGAAACCTCAAACGTAGCAGTTGAATCCGTGCCACTTTTAATAAGTGTTTCCGGGCGGTCCAAT
>CVMT01000006.1:1571626-1659893 GCA_000985935.1 Talaromyces islandicus | reverse complement strand
AAAAAAAAAAAAAAAAAAAAAAAAAAAAAAAAAGAGGCGCCTACTTTTCATAGTTGATCCGCGCAAGCGACTTGAGCGAGTACTCTTCCAGCAACATCTCTTGATACTTATACGGCACCATCGCAACAACTCCTTCAAACGAGGTCTCGCGCAGAGGAAACAGGTCCTCTGTCTTGTACTTGTGGTGATTCTTGCACTCCCACTGGTCGGGCTTGCTTCTCGGGTCGAACACGCTCAGCGCAGTGATGTCAATATACAGCCCATTGGTCGTGTCTATCCAGCGCGCGTCGATGATGTTGTGGCCCGGTCCGTTGTCACGAAAGTACGCCCAGGGGTTGATGTCCAGCATGTATTCGCGCTTGTATTTTTTGTCGGCGGAGACGTAGTGCGATATCGTCTGGTTGAATTCTGTGGCTAGGCGTACCAAGGTTGTGTCGCGCACTTGGGTGTCGACGTCCCAATCCCACGGTAGGAGCTGGAAAGTAAAAAAACGCACATAAATCAGCGTCATTTCTTCTTGCTGGTTTAAAACTATCTTAGTCATACCTTGCTATTCCACCACCAGCCCAGAAGCGTGCCGTGCGCAATCCACGTCTCCAGTTGATTTTCTCGGAAAAAATCCAGATACGCCCGCACCATATGGTGCAGAGTCTCAACCCTTTCCTCGTCTGTCACCATTCCATGAAAATATCGCGTGTCGTAGTGGCCGAGTCTGTCGTCAGCGCCCTTTTCATGGCCCACGGGTTCGTGGAAATATTTGCCTTCGAGGTTGCGATCCAGCTTCAGATGGTCCATGCCCGGCAGGACAGGGGGAGGGATGCGGATGGGGGCGCCGGCGACCGCGGGCGACAGCAAGCCTGCCAACACGTTCGTCAAGATCCAGGAATGCATCATTTTGTCGTCGCTGCTGCTGCTGCTGCTGCCGCCTCCAGGCGCATTGCTCGATGGGATGGGATGTTTGTGGTAGAAAAATGGATCGCTGCGTGTTTCGGGGAGTAGCGGGGAGATAAAGGAACCAACAGCAGGTGGACACCTGCAAAGGCAGCGTCGCTCGTGTTTGTTTTATCGGGCGTCAAGCATGAAATCTGAAGCCACCAGTGGTTTAAATTCCGAACGGCACCTTGGCGCAGATATGCTAAGCCTTTCTCTCTTTTTCTCTCTTCTCTTCTCGTCTTTTCTCAGATTCTGAGAAAGATGGAGGAATGAAGTGAGACTTGTTTACAACGACGAGTCACCAGCAGCTAAACTGACTAAATTTTAGTGTCTCTGGCTATGACCAACGAAAAAAACGAGCATAGTTGTTAGTACTTCGATTCAGCCGCAAGCTAAACAGCTAAAGGAATCAGGATCCATAGCAACCCACCAGATTCACCACCCATTGGGCAAAATTCTAAGACAGTCCAGGGAGTAACCAGGAATTTGGCCCGACGCAGACTGGGTTGTTTAATACGAAGTAATAATTAATTGGGGGCGTCTTTCTCTTTGCTTCTTTTTGGCCCTTGATTCACGCGGGAAGATAGTAATTAATTAAATAATACTACGTAGTCGTAAAGCGTTGGCTGTGTCTTTCTCCGCATTTCTTGTTGGCGCAGCGCGTGCCCTCTTTCCGGAAACGGAATAGTGGGTCTTGGCATGGGCAACGGGGCTCGTCAGCTTTATTATTCGTGCGCTATGAGTGTTTATGCCTCGTGCTGATAAAGTTTACTTTTGCATACATGACGACAAGACCCTGTGGACTCTTGACAGTGAACTAAACCGGCAAATCCGCTCTTTTGCTTTGAGCAACGTGAAAAGAAAAAGAGAAAAGAAAAGAAAAAGGAGCAGCGCTGTTACACAATTCGTAATTAACGTAATACATGTGGCATGTGTTTGTGCCATGCTCGAGAACTATTGATCGGCAACGTCATTTTTTGCTGTGTATAGTTGATGACTCCGCTGTGGCGTGATTGGTCTGTACTAGTGTACCTCCTTATCAAGTGATAAGATGATCTCGAAAACAGCATTATTAGCAATTTAGGTAATTACTCAACAGAGTGAACAAAAGTAGTATTCTCGTATATACAGATCAAATCTTGCAAACGATATTTGAAAAAGAAACGAAAAGAAAAGAGACCATTCAACGCCTACCAGCCTTCTAAACGGTGTCCAGCCAAACCCCATCGCTTACCTACCTGTGAATATCTTTCATAAACCATAAACTCCGTCTTTCGGAACAAAATCTCAACACAAATTAAAAAGGAGAGCCAAATCAAAATCTATGTTTTGCCGGCATCGAGAATTGCAGGTTCTGCTTTATTGATGGTGTCCATCATCGCTGCTGACGACGCTGCCAACTTCCGACCAACTGGCAGGAGTTGCCACACCATCAGTGGCATGGTCCCAATCGCTCAGGGTACCGTCGGAAGAGACTTCATCATGCACATGGCTCAGGCTTCCGGGCACAGATGACGCAATCGACACATTGTGATCCTGGAATGGATCCTCAGACTGCGATGATTCGGGAGAATGGACACCAGGCCCGCTTGGATGAGCATAGTAATACTCGGATGGCCGGGTCTCTGCCTGGTTTTGTGCCTCTGGAAGAGATGCAATTGAAAAGTACTCAGCCTGGTGACCAATTTGACCACGAGCAGAACCCGTAGAACCACCAATGTCGGTGTCGGGAAATTCAGAAGTCGGCGTGAGATCAACCAAGGACTCAGACGGATGATGCGACGAGACCTCGGAAGAAGGCATGGCTAGACGAAGACGATCCTGCTCCATAACCTCCATCAACTCACGCTGTGCTTGGAGACGGCCCTCTGTAAGAGGCTCAGATGGAGACTGCACCCCCCGGCGTTGAACCATCTCTGTTTCATCGGCCGTTTCGACTGCTGTCGACTTTGCAGTAGTCGTCTTCACAGCGCCGTCGTCGTCATCATCCTCTACGTCTGACCGGAGCCGGCCCTCCCGGTCCACCAAGCTATCGAAGCTGACGGCAGTAGTGCTGCTGCCGCTACCACTACTCGATTGCGTTCGTCGACGGTTTTCCATAAACTCTCGGCGCCGCATGAGCTCTTCTCGAGCTTTGTTGCGTCGTTCTGCGGCTGCTTCGCCCGGGTCTTCGGTCATGGATATGTCGTAGAGATTCGTCGACTCGGATGGGGAGATTTCATCTCCCAGGTTGTGCAGAGCCGTAGCGATCTTGCGGCGTGAGTAATAAACCCATCGTTGAAACTGCGGGCTTTCGTACACGGCAATCCCGGCAGCGACGATGACAGAGACGCCGATAATGATTCCTAGACGATGAAATTTTCAAGTATTAGCCAAAGTAGAGCAAAGATCCTAGCATGCATAAAATGATGAAAAGGCTGAGATTGAGCTCGGTACTGATGATAGCTGCCTATTGCCCTTTGAGATAGGAATTAGTACCTTTTGCCACTGGAGCCGGCATGGCGACAAAGTCAGGGTGAATTGGGAGTCGATCTTCTTTCTAGAGCAGTTTACAGAAGTCCAATATCTAAACTGAGAGAGGAAGACAAAATCAGGGACCTGAAGGAAGGTGGAAAGAGTCGCCAGCCTGATAACATCGAGGTGACCATAACTAGGCTGCGCCGCTGCCTGCCAATGACCTTCGCTCTTAACGCCGAAACTCCCGAAGGGCCGAAGCTTATTCCCCGCACAGCCCCACCACGTGATAGCTGCAAACCCTTATCCTGGAGCCCTAGAACGCGTCCTCTTCTCGGCATCTCCACCCCGGTCCCGCGATTAACAGCAACGACCATAACACCTAAACAAACACGTTTCGATTGGCATTAATTCCAAGTTTCAGACACTGCATGCACTAGCCATACCATCATGTCTGGGTCTGGGCAGCGGAATCTGACGCTCACCGAGGAACTGGAGAAGCTGGAGCAGTCCATCACTTTAACGCTGCAAGGTAAACAAAACGCGATAGTAAACTAGTATAAAAACACCATTTAACTAACGTCTAATTCGTCGCAGAAATCGATAGCAATTTCTCTCGAGCCCACCGAATCGTCACGACCAGTATATTGCCCGTAGTTGAGCAGTATGCAGAGCAATCCAAGGATGTTTGGGAGGGAGCCAAAGTATTGAGCAACCAACCTTTTAAAAACACACCAATGTTATTTCAGCATCTAACCAGGATAATATAGTTTTGGAAACAATTCTTCGAATCAAGCGCAAATGTATCGTTATCAGGCTACGAGGAGCAACCAAACGAGGACACCGAGCACGAGCAAACCGTCACCGAAGATTCGACGACCGCAGACACTACTACTATGACTTCGCATACAGCTGAAGAAGATGCTTCATACGAGACCCCTTCGGCGGCAGGACACTTTGATATTAGCGAGCACAACAACGATCTCGACATTTCGTCGCTGACGATATCTCCATCGCATAGCACGCCAAGGCCGGCAGGTAGTAGTAGTAGCGGCGCGGGCTATCGCAAGGGGAAAGCGCATCGTACGGGAGGCGACGAATCGCCGTCGCTGATGGCATACCACCACGGTGCTGGCAATGGAGATGATTATGATGATGCTGATGCTTCTTCAGCGCTTCCGGAGCTAAACACCCCAGTGACTCCCGGAAGGTATACCGCCAGCAAATACCAGCAAGATCTATCCGAAACACCCATGTCATCTCCATTCATCCCTCCATCAACCGCAAAAAGAGCAACCAAGAACCAGAAACCAACCGACCCTGTCCTACACCATGTCCTCGACAAGACCTATCGCGTGCAAGCAACACCGCTTTCCAAAAGCTACAAACCCACAAAATTCACCGTTGTTTCCACGCCCAAAGACAACAAACCCTCTTATGCATTCGACGACTCCCCAATTTCCAGTCCCGAATTAGAGGCGCCCAAACTACACGAAGAGATTTTCTCATCCCCACTGAAGGGGATGGGGGCTTCTGCTACACCGGGGACCAGCCGTAAAACACGTCGACGCAGCAGCCCGAACAAGCGCGCAACACCAAAGCCTGGTGTCAGTGTGCTTACCCCCGGTAAACCCAAGACGACGGCCTCAAAAGATGGCTGGGACAGCGATGATGAAGACAACTTAGGAAGATATACCACCATCACCGACGACGACGACGACGACACGGGCGCTGCTTACGAAATGAGTCCGCCGAAAACAATGCAATTTCATATTCCGCATAGCCGGTTGATGAAAACACCAGGTAGGGGGATATATTCTCTCTTTTTTTTTTTTTTTTATATATCCTATGCTTTGCAATTATCTATCTAACAAGAAACAACCCAATTTCTAGCCAAGGAAGCATCCAAACGTATTGTATCAGATCTTCTTGCCACAGCTGGCGGCGGCGATGAAGACGATGACGAGAGTTATGCACAGCATCGGTACTACTATCAAACCCCAGGCGGTGATGAAGCGTACAGTCCGACTGTAGTGCGCAGCGGGGCTCGTATAGAAGATGATACTTTTTAAGAAGTGAATACCACGGTCAATAATACTACGATAGATTCACGCATTCCCTTCCAGAAATTTATCATGTTATTTAAGTCATCAAAGCGCTGCCTGCTCCAAATAGAGCCCCAAGGGACGGACGCCTTTACATTTAACAAATCATAAAGTACAGCCGGGGAACCCAGATTCTTTTCTCATACGAGCTTCCAGTCTTTGACACAAAAAGGAACAATAAACAAGCAGAAAAATAAAAACTATTTAACAGGAGAAAAAAGGGGAACAACACAAACACGATCGACCAGACAAGCAAGGCGTTTTCGAAAGCTCTTGATAGCAAAAAGAGAACGACCTGCGCTCCATCTTGCTTTCAACCATGCAAAACAAAAAGAAAAAGAAAAAGAAAAGAAAGAAAATTGGCATGATCAGAAGAATGACAATGGGTATAATCGTGCATGAACACAAATCAAGAGAGGACAAGATGATGGGCTGCGCTGAATCGATCATAGAAGAAAATGGGCTTCCGGTAACCAATTGGTTGGTTTCATGTTAATCATTTCTGATCCAAAAAGGGAGAAGACAAGAAGGGTATTTTAGGCATAACTCAAACTGAACGGGAATGCGCAACACCTTTGACATTACTTAAACATCATCTCGTGCTGAGACGGTCAAGACTGCTGGTGCAATCTCACATGAAGATTTCCTGACAGTTCTCCACGATGAACCTCAGCGCCTCGTTCTTCTTTTGCACATCAGTCATTTCACGAGCTATGTCTTGAGGCCACATGATAGTAGGAGCAAAGACAACCGCCACGTTCTGACTAGTCATCAGGTTCTGCTTTTCGTGCTCTACGACACGCTTCAGGTGGAAAACAAGGAATTCTAGCACGTCCCGATGCACACGGGGAAGCGTGTCGAGAGCCGCGCGTAACGCCTCGATCCGAGTGGCCTGCACCGTGATCTCGTTCGTTTCAAGTACTTGATCGTACGAGTGGAAAGTGATCAGTGGTGTGGGCAGTTTGCGGAAATACTGTTTGAGCGCCGAGGTCACCGCGTGAATGTCAAGATCGGGGTCAGAGATATCGTAGTCGTTTGCGCTCTCGAACCCTTCTCTGATAACCTGGGTAACAGACGCAGCGCCAGATTTACGGTAGATGCCTTCTTCATCCATGCCTGGAAAATCAAGTGTTAGTAAAAGGCTAATACAAAAATCCTCTTATTGGTGTGGGTTTACCTCGTAGTTCGACTTCCTGAATGCAACGCGTGACAACAGCAGGAATGATGCTCTTCTCCTGTTCCAAGCGCTGTTCCAACTCAACACCGAAGAGAGCTAGGGAATAAACCGTTAGTAACAATAATTTCTCAATAGGTAAATTAAACTTACTTTCGCTCTGTCCAGAAGCGGCCTCCGAAAGGCCTTGGGAGCTTCCATTCTGTTGGGTCTTCCATGCTGCCTGTCGTTTCTGGTTCCCGAAAAAGCCAAATCTTGGCTCTTGCGTTTGCGAGCGCGGCATCTGTGAAGGTCCATCGACATGTTGCACAGTTCCATCTGGTCCGAATTCTTTGTCGCTAGAGAATGCTCCTTTAAGACCTTTCGTCACTCCCTTCGCAACGGTCTGGCCACCCCGTTTCCAGTTGAATTTGCGCGGCTGGCCTTTACGAATGCTAACTACTTGAGGCCCAGGTACAATGGTAGCTGGCTCAGCTTCGTCATGGATGGTCATGGTTGACACAGAGCTGGCAAGATCGCCAGTCCTAGTAACATCAATCGATCCAGTGGACTTATCCTTGTTGTGCGAGTAAATACCAAGTCCGTTTGTAGAACGAGATGATTCCACTGCTGAATTGGCGTTGTAGATTCCTTGTATTTGGTTGACTAGATTGTTGTTGAGTTCTGCCAGCTGAGCGTTCTTGGACGAGAGTTGCTCGAATTCTTGGAAGCTCTTTTCTTTCATGCGGGACAGATTTGCTATCTCTGTAGCAAGCGCCGTCCGTTGTTGCATAAGCTCCTCAATCTGAGGGGCAAAGGAATCTTTGAGGTTCTGAAGTTTTTCAGCAAAGCTGCGCACAACGTTGTTTGTCAATTTTGCCAGATCCATAGGTGCACTGCCATGTTTTTCTTTTTCTAAGTGTTCAGTGATAGATGCCAGTTCACGCAACACGACCTCTTTCCTAGTATCCAAGACCACCATGGTTGAACGTTTCTCTCGCAGTTCGCTGTCGGCTTGTTTGACATCGGCTTGGGCATTCAATGCCTTTTCAAGCTCTGCAATCTTTTGGTCTTTTTCGATCATTCGTTGGCGTTCTCTGCGCAGCTCACTCTTCAGCGAAGTAACGTCGTCACGTTGCTCAGGAGAGCTTGCAACAGGGCTGCTGAGTTCCTGGGGAAATGCTCCCCCGTTGGCTGGTGATTTCGGCCACTTGGAGTCTCTAGACAGCCGTGACCCTTTGTCACTAAAGCTGCGGCCATGACGCACCGAATTTGAAACGCGCTTCATGAATGACTCAGAGGGCTCCTGTTGAGTGAGAGCTTCAGATCCCAGAATTCGAAGTAAATCTTCATCCATGGAAAAATCAGCCCCACCACTGTAGCGTAACAAGGCGGGGGGGGCAAAGTCGTGTCGCGATAGCTCTGACTGGAAAGTGGCAACGGAATCATTACGAGTGCGATGCTCCTGTGGCGCGAAAGACTTCGACATATCCGTAAGCTCATCTTTATCGACAGCTGCGCGGTCCGTCGGGTGACTCAAGGAAGCCGGCACATCAGCAGGGGCCTGTGACTCCTCATTCTTCTCTGGGTTCGCTATGTCTCCATTCGGCTTATTCTCGTTCTGGATAGGAGCTTTCGGAGAAGACCCAACATCCTTGCGCTGTATTTGACTTGTAACGTAGTGTTCCAACGAATCGCCTCGTTTCGGAGGAAATGGGATTGTGTTTGCGGCCACGGTTCTACTCGAATCGGAAGGTCCGTTCTGAGGCGGCTCACGAAATTCATGAGAGGAGCGCCCTGGTGGTGTCGAGGTCGAAGTGGGCATGGTCGAAACCTTTTGAGACGCGATATGAGGAACCTTTGATGGCTCTGGAGGACTTGCAACGACAGCGCTGGGCGAGCTTGCGGATGACAGGGGTGTGCTCTCTTTGGCCGCGTTGAGATCGGACTTGGAACTGTCTGTCGAGCTCGATTTTCTGCCCTTCGGAGCCTCCTGCAACTTGAAGTTGTCCTTGCTCTCGTTCTTGACGTGGGCAGTTTTCGGAGAGGATTCCTGTCGCCATTGGCTCGAGTCCGATGATATCGGCTCACGTCCCTTTTCCTGAAAGGCAATGTGAGCCGCAGATTGTTGAGGCGCCCCGGAGCGATCGCTAGACGCCTGGCGAGACCCTGCGGGGGGCCTCACATCACCAAAGTAGTCTCGGGGTGGCGCACGTGTCTCGTCTGGGACATTTATATGAGGTGATGGACGCTCATCGGGAGTTGGGTCAAAAGCGACCGGTATCAGGAATTCATCGCCAGCATCAACCTCGGACTTTGTAGATATAGTAGAGTGGCGGTTGTGGGAAGCGAGACGATAGGCGCTCGATGGGAGAATGAGATTGTCTACCAAAACGAAACCCAGTTAATCGAACTCATGTTAAAAAGGGCATGTAACTCACCTTGATTCTGCGGCTGCTGCTCTGGCTGTGGAGCGGGCGAAGTATCCATGCGACCTTGAATCGAAACCCGTTTCTCTGCAGGACGGTTGTTGGAAACATCCGGCGGGGCAGAATACTCCCTTACTGGCGGAGCCTCGACCTCGCCGGAATTGCGTTGTTCTTCTTCAAAATTGGGCGGCAGTGAAGGCAAAGACTTGTCAAAGTTGAGCTTCTTCGCAGCGGTCTTCTTCTTGCGCCGCCGCTGCATCAGTGACTCGTGACAGTCCATGCAAAAAATACCCTGAGAAGTCCTGGCGTAACGGAGATTTTCGATCCGCCTCTTGCAGTTCCGGCATTTGAAACAGTTGGCGCAAAAGGCCTGGTCGCCGGTCAGAATGGCCAGGTCTTCGATTTTGTTTCCGCAGGAGCTGCAGCTGTATGTACAGTTGCTGCAGATTAACGAGCCATCGCCGAGGAGGAGCAAATGCGCATCCGAGTCGAGCAGGGTGTTACAAGTGTTACATCGGAAGCAATCGATATGCCATCTGTTGCCGGCTGGAAATACAAAATCAGTTTCAGGGCGGTCGCAACAAAGAATCCAACCTAACTTACCTAATTCAAAGGCCTTTCCTTCTTCGAGAATCTGTCAATCACAAAGACGCAGTTAGCAGAGGCACAACGGGCGCGAATCCGGAGAATAAAACATACTTCTCCACAGCCCTTGCAAGGGTACGGGATATCTTCCTGGTCCATTGGGGACTCCGGATTCACAGCTGGGGAGTCCATCTCGGGATGCAGCGGCCGGTCTCAGGGCTGCGGCAGACAAGTAGCTTTTTGTGTGTTTCTTTCTCCTCAGGCCGACACTCAAACACAGGGCGAGTGTTAGTGATCGCGCATGGAAGGACGGTCTGGACGTGGTATAGGCAACGAATGAGATTATCGGGGAGGCGATTCTGGAAAGCACAGAGCAAGAGTTAGTCATGAACTGTCCGCAGATGGAATGACGCATATAGCACGCATAGGGCGATGAGGTTTATTTCCATGAAGGCAAAACGCTGAGAGCGCGCCATGGAACAGGCGCAACGGGAAAGTTTGTATTTCTCAGCAAGTCGGAAAACACACATACCCAAGTAGTGAGTTTCTCTGATAGCAAATGCAGCAGAGGAATAAGTAGAAACAACAAAAGAATAGTAAAGAAAAACAATGAAAAGTTGGCGTTGCTCCGTATGGGCAATGCTCGCATCCACGGGGCGATCGAACAAACCCCCTCCCCGAATCCTGTTCGAAAGGAGCACTTGCACGGCGGCGACCCCAAATAACACGAGAAGGAAACGACAGCTAGTCAGGCGATAAGAAGCAGAAGAGGAACAAGAGAAAGGGCGACGGGCGAGGGATGGTGAAGGTGTTTGGTGGTGGTGGTTGACAGGGAGGAGAATGAGCCCGTCAGCGGCAGGAGCGATGAATTGGCAGTGGACTGGACAACGTGCTGCTGCTGGGCCGGGGCCGCGGAGGGGGGGCCGCCAAGCAGCGTGCCTCCTGCCGTCTGTGTGTCTCTTATTCTTACTTTTATCTCTCCAGGGCAACTATGTTATCACTTCCTACTCCTACCAATACTACAATTCCTGCGATTCTTGTCTCTCTCTCTCACTCTCTCCTATTTTCTCCCCCCTTCTCCAGAATATGCGCTCCCCCAACCAGTGGACAGCCTGCCAGGGGGACGTGTGCCACGCCAACTAGTCTGGCCACCTAGAGAGGAACTACGAGCGACTAGGCTATGTGGACGCACGGTGTTTCATGCCCATTTCAGCTGCTGCAGATAGCCGCCAGTCTGGACCCTGGGCAACAACAAAGTCATTCTTCTCGTTGACAAAGAACACAAATGAACAAACCGCAGCAGAAAACGGTGTCGAACTGCCGATTGTCTTTGTCGCCAAGCCGCGGCTGGTGGAGATGGCGCGATACAAGGCAGAGGGCAATTGATCATAACACCCACCGCTATAACAACAATCAACATGGGTACGCCGTACATACAGGTATGCGACTACTATAGTCAATGAGTAGAGAAAACTGGTCCGAGCGTGGGCGACGTAGCACTTGCACGTCGCCTAATCGTCTTATTACGACTGACTTCGATGGTCTATTGCTAGACGCAGCGTACGGAGCACAGAGTCGACAGCTGTCACGACTCACTGACGACTCACCAGAAGAATGAATCAAGCCCATCTCGGCACACACAACCCGAGAAAATAAGATGGGCGAAAATGAATGTCATACTGTCAGTGTGAGTGGTGACAATGCCTGTGGGGCAGGAATGCGAGGCATAAAATCCTCACTACGGCCAAACAGGTTTAGCTGTGGCCGCAATGGAGACGCTCAGGGGCTGCCTGCTGGCCGATCACATCTTAGATCGGGACAGATAGAGGACTGACATTATGAGTCTATGTTCTGGGCACTACGTATTACTGCTACAGTACGGAGTATATTGTTATCATCATTTAACCTTGTCTACTGCGAATCCATTATTTGGGTTCTGTACAGAGAGTATGGCAACGACAGCTCCCTTATGAAACAAGCGCATCCATGGTTCACGAACCCCTCATCATTAAACAATTTAGCCACCAAGCAATCACATCCACCATAGCCACTCTCCTTAGCATCAATTCGAGAACTATTCTCCCCGCCCCGCCCCCCTTTCGATACAACGGCAGTCCGGAGTCTCGTACTGGATGCATGTTTGCACTGCCGCCGCGTCTGTCTCTGATCGACGGAGCACGTTGCCGGCTCCACAATTCGATTCGCTGTCACCCAATTGTATACAACCATTCAGCTATACGGCGTATATAAATGCATGTTCCCCCTGTCATCTGTCACCCCCCCATGTCATTTGCGCCGTACGGAAACAACAGAATCCGGCCTGGTGCGGTGGCTGACTGGGCTGGGCGATATAACCGACCTCGGGTGTGGCTAATTAACGTGTTTCACATTGACTTTGCACGTACTTAATAATCAAATAATTACATAGTCTAGACTCTATAGTTACATGTCTAGTAACTCTAGTGTTTAATATAAATTCCTAATCATATTAAAAATCGTCGATAATAATAATAATAACGATAATACAGTACTCCATATACCGGTAAAGATAAAACCACGATCTAGCCCGCCCTGCTGACATATGGGTCATGATTCGTGTATCACCCTGTATCAGGTTTAGTTTCAGGAACATGAAACAGGGCCTCTGTGCGCTGATGTTTCACCTTTTTGACACGCCCAACAAGCGGTGTGTTATAAATCATGATATTATTATCAATTGAATAGTAATAATAATAATAATAATGGTATCTGTTAGGTCTTTTATTATTCATTTTTGTTTTGGTCAATGGAATAACTAACTTACTACATGCGATATTATTCATCATCAATTTGATAACACCTCCCTGTATATTCCCAATATGGCAACTCCCAGCTCTGATACTGATATCGAAACAAGAGTACAAAAGCATGGTACAGTGAAGAGAAGACCAAGCCAACTGGCAATTGATATAACCAGTAATTATGTATTAAAAAAAGCATACAATCCCATGTACAAACTTTAGAAAAAAAACCGATGCCCCAAAAAGAAACAGCATTTCGAAAAAAAGGAAAAAGAGAAAAATCAAGAACGGAGCTCCTCAGATGACTTTTTCGCAATAAAATACGTCAACAGATTGCGATGGTCATTACCCGCCGAGTTAATCATGCGCCAAAACGCTTCCTCGTCGTGCATCATCTCATGCAACTCGACACAAAACCCCGTCACCGCTCGCCTCACGTCCGGTTGTGGCTGGGACAGGCTCACGTTTCCGAAACGGCCCAGTCGCGCAACCTCTGCGTCGCTGAGTTTCTTTTGATATTTGTTGAGCCGCTGCAGTAGGCCCGATAGCACGTAAATGCCCATTGTAATCGCCCGGTAGCCCTCCTCGTCGTTTTGCTCGGCCTCAACCAGATCGAGCACCGCATCCATGACGCCTTGGGGCTGGCAGGACGACACAATATCTTCTGCGGTCTCTTCAAGGCCGCTCACGATGTGGTTCGTCGTCAGCTCGTATTGTTTGCGGGTGTTGAGTAGCGAGGTCATCACGCGAGGATGGTACACCGCAAAGTATTCCTCGTTGTACGCAGACATCAGCCGGATCGTCACCAGAATCTGTGTTTTCAGATCCATAGACCGGCTTGCCGATGACCGCTTCTCATCGCTTGCCGTCTCCAGAGCGTCCAGCAGCGCTACCAGCATTTCGTTGTATTTGGACTGGTCTGTAAAGATGGCCCCGTGGTACTTGATCAGCCCTTGCAGCTTGCGGTATCCGTGCACATCCAGGGCCTTTGCGCGGATGCGTGCTATTCCTTTGTCGATCATATCTTTTGCTTTTGTGAGATCTTTGGATCTTGGACTGATGCTTCTGCGTCTCTCGCCCGCTCCGATCTTACCCCACGCCCGATGGCCATTTTCCGAACCATCCACTGGAATGGCGCTGTCAACATGCGCGTTCGGACTGGGTTTCGGACTGAGTGTCGTCTGTTTTTTATCGCGTGGTGCAGATGTGTTCGGCTCATTCACCGGTATCTCCTCCAGAACCGGTTGGTGGGGTTCTTCATTTTGAGAGGGGATCTCGTCGACTGACTTTTGTGCCTCGGGGTCTTCGTAGACTCTAAGACCGACAAGTCTCGCGTCGTTGTAGTTGACAGACCTAGGAGCAACGGGACTCGGTATCTTGCTGTGATGGTCTTCGCTGCTGTGTCGTGAATGTCGTGCATTCGGCGAGGCGATGGCTGACGGCACACCCCTCGACTCAAGACTGGTTTCTCGTGAGTGTGATATATGCATTCCGGAAGGCGTGCCCTGGTTGGCTGGGTTTATGAATGGCTGATTTTCAACCGGCGCCGTCACATTTTCTGTGGCAGCAGCCGACATGGGTTCATGTGCAAAATCATCTGTATCAACAATTGTATGCTCAACTGCGTGGGAACCTTCATGCGAATGAGGTTGAAAAAGTTCGTCGGCAATCAATGGAGCTTGTACAATGTCCTCAGGGTCACTCTTCGGCCCAGCCAAGGCCCGTGGGTCATTGGATTTAAGACTTGCAATATCTAACCGCTTGGGTTTGCTCTTGGCAGTATTCACTGGCGTTGGAGCGCCTCCAGCTCTCGACTTGGGTCGTCCGGGTGACTTTGCAGTCGGTGTCTTTGCTCGAGTCCTGACCGGACTCACGTCTGGGCTGAAAGTCTTGTGATGAGAAGCTGCGCTCGGTGGCCTCCTGTCCGAGTATGGATCCGCAGTAGCAGGTCGTGCTATCTCCGGACGCCGCGGCTTGGCTCCTGGTCGCATTGGCGCCGACGATAATGACGACAGATGAGCACCAGTGGGAATTGTTCGCACACTGCCTGTAGGCTTAGACGCTGGTGTCCGAGACGGAGGACGTGTAGGTCTAGCTTCGGCATACGAAGATTGCGCAGATTCAGGCCGGGACGGGGCGCTCTTTGCCGCCGCCGCTCTCTTCTGGGCTGCGATGGTTTCTTTGAGTGTGGGACGATGGTTTGCGGTAGAGGTATTGTTGGACAGCCCAGGTCGAGAACGGCTCTCTGTGTTTGTACCGTTCGGGTTATTTGGGTCTTTTTCTAGCAATGACTTTGACTTGTTATCCAGTGTAGACATGATACTGCAAAGCACGTTAGCCTCCTCTACTCACAAACTCATGGGACATTACATACTCATCAGCTCGGTCAGGCCATAGCTGGTAAAAAGTCCAAAAGGTCGCCCGCATGCTTTCTCTAACTCCAGGGTTGGCGTCTGCGAGACCTCTCTTGATGCATTTCTCGACCACGTCAAGACCCCCACCGTGCTCAATAGAGCTTTTGTGTCGAGCTTGTTTGTTGAGAAGAGTATTCAACCAACCAGTCGCATACTGGCGCGGCTGAGTATTTTTATCCTGACAAGCAAACCAAACATGCTGAAGAATACGAGGCACGTAAGTGACGTTCTGTATTATTATATCAACAGTAGCGTTGGCATTCTGCGCACTGATTTTCTTCATTCCGGCGCAGAGCTTGATCATATTCTGTAGCAGCATTTCCACCATATGATCAATCCCCGGACCACATACTCTGGCAATATCTTGAATGAGAAGGCAGCCAGCCGTCGACAGAGTAGTTCGCAAAGAATTAGCAACCTTCAGAATTCCATCAAGAAGGTTCTTGATGCCTGCAATAAAATGCTGAGAGAAAGAGTGAGGAGCATTTCCCCGGACAAGCCTCCGCAGCGTCTCAATCGACTTCTCACGAGGGATCCAGTTTTGTTCTGATTCCCGGCCTTCAAAGTGATATGACATGTTACGAAACATGTCATCAATATCGCGATTCGAGTCCACGTCAAGTGGTTCGATGTTTTCATCTTCCACTGCGGCAGAGGCAGAGGCAGCTAATGAATCGGTACTCACGCTGTGGGAGAGGCCAGCTGAAAATTTATCCACTTTCAAAGTCGCCGAGCCCAAGTCTGTGCGAGCATGTCAAAACTTAGACGCATCACAACAATATAAGAACCAATCTTACCTTCTCGAGAATTTCCGACCCGGCTTTGGGGGCGAGCAGAGAGTACTGAATTTGGTCTAGGAGGATCATCACGATGGCGAGAAACTGCCAAGCTGCTCCCCGGACGGCGTGTCTCTGAGCGACTGCTCGACATTGGATCATGATCCGAGAGGCCAAGACTGGAGAGAATCGCCGAGACAATCGATTTCCGAACACCATTTTCGGAGAGTTGTTTTTTAAGGTCTGACTTGGCTCGGGAGGGAGCAGATCTGGTGTTCTGGATTAGCATTGTGCGTTGAAGTTATATCATGAATGCTTACTGAAATATTTCAATAACGGTGGTTTTTGCGGTTTCTCGCACGCCGCTATCAGCATCCTCCAAAGCGGTAACGAGGGATGGCACGTGGGCACGAAACAGAATGTTGTGCTCTCTAGTCATAGTTGCCAGCCATGTCATGCTCATCTCTTTTGCTCGTGGACTCTTCCCCACCAAGGCAACTCCAAGGACATGCTGCTCGACATCTTGAGGCGCCGCGGGCCAAAGATCGGTGAATGCTTGGGCAGCCTGGCTGCGAAGACGTTCCTTGTGGTCGCCGAGACGCTCGAGACAAACAGGGTACAGCTGGCGGGCATGGAATGCGATCAAGTTGTGGAACTCTTGGATATACAATCGTTTCAGTAGATGACCCAGGGTAGAGAAACCGGCCGACGACAGAGAAGAGTGCTGCGCAGAGATAGCAAGTCGTAGGCTGTCGAATATTGGAGGAACAGCGGCCTCGGGGACGTTCTTTTGTTTGATGTCGGATTTCAGGTTCGTGACGGCGGCGACTTTTGCGTCAACCGAGGCGTTTGGGTTCTTCAGGGCGACCAAGACCTCGGAGGCTCTGGACTCCATCTTTCATATATTTATTCACGCGGAGAATTACCACGCGGAAACGATCATCGAGGGCAGCGATTTTTTTGTACCGCGACGTTGATGGCCGGCACGAGTGTGTAGAAAGGAGGTTGACCGTTGACAGACTTGCGGTAGGACGAAATCGACGAGTTTGCTATCAATACCTATTAGAAACAGTATCAGCAACGTTCACGCTTCATGACAGTAAGGACCCTCCATATGTCAGCGTGGGGCAATCACCCAGGGGGCTGTTTTTGCGCTGCAGCAGGATGGACAGGCGGATTCGGGGGGCGGCTTACTGGAAACGCGCTTGGTTCTGGACCTTTCTGGTGGCCGCTCGGTGTAAAACGAACACGCCGACACGTAGCGACAATGATTGATTGAGGATCCAGGCGATTGACTTGACAAATCTTTAAAGGCGCTGCCTGGCGGTGGTGAGAGGAAGCAGAGAGACACGATCGACACGAACAGGGTGATATCAGTGCCTGACCCAGGACCAGGCAATTAGTGTCGTCTAGCCGCAGTCGGACCACGGTAGCAGGTAGCAAAGTAGGCGCGCGACAAGACACGAAACGTGGGTTCGACGATGGATTTCCGTAGAATTTAAAACTTTTGTCAACTTGCAATGGGAATCAGTTGTCGAGGGACGTCAAGGAGGACAGGCGACGATGAGAGATTTGCAGCGGGCCTATGGATGGGCAGCTGTGCTGGTTGCCCTGGTGGGGTCGCCGCCACTGTTTGTTGACGTTCTTCTCGATCGAGCCAACCAACGAGTGCAGCGTTGCTGATGCGAATGCGCCTTTGGCCCTGGCCTTTCCGGCCTTTATCTTTATTTTATTATTCTTGTTTTAATTTGTTTTAGGCGTCGCATATTACATGTCGCTATTTTGTTTTCTTATCGCGATACTGATTGATTAACTATATAGTTAGTTGCAAATATATCCATACTACACGTATCTTATCGCTCCATGAAATCCTAGACTAATATTACCCCAAGGACTATTGAATGTTCAAATATCTAATATTAGGACTGTAAATTTCTATATATTTTTATTAAATTTTATATATTGTCCTTTTTTCTGACTGCTGATTCTAAATTGTTATTTCATATAGTAGGCATAAGCCTTACGAGCGACAACGTAGGGCATTGGAATTTTCATATTCAAAGAAAGATATTCATTTTACTTTGTACGTAACTGGGTACTTCTGGCTTATCTGCTTTCGTTCCACTATGTAAGACTTGACTGGTACAAACCCATCCATTGGTGACCTTCCAAATGAACTCATATCGAAACTCATTGCCAATCATTGTACTTTTTCAATAGAAACTGTCGGCTTTTCTCTGCTTCCTCTTGCTCATCCGGCCCAAATGCCTCTGGGGGGTCAACTCCATTAATTCTCCACAGTTCAGTCAGTCCTTCGATTACACAATACTCGAGATGAATGCCTTTCTCCGTGGTCAACGGCTTCATCACCTTATCAATACCCTCTTTGATTGTGATTGCTTGTTTGCGATTTCCAGGTTCCAAATGTCTTGCGATGTGATTGATTTCCACCACAACGAAGCGAGACTGTTTTTTGCCTCCCGTGTATTTGTTTTCCCCCTCGAAAGGGAAAAACATCACATGGACATAGAAAGCAGGTAGTCCATACTTGGTGTAGAAATCAGTTGCTCCTTGAGCGATGGCTTGTTTTTCCTCTTCCTTTTGGAGGGTATCAGAGCTGTGAAAAACTTTCCATACAGGCATCTTGTAAGAATGTGGGAGGAGATTGATTGGACAGGACACTGAAATGTGACAATTTGGGTAAGCAAGATTGTGGAAAGACGATTGGATACACGGTCTTAGCAAAATATAAAGTTTAGATTTTGATTTTTCAATGTTTCTTAGGGATGTGACTTTTATAGTTATTTTGGAAACCGAGTTTACCAAGGACGCAACTTCACCTCGAAATGTATATTCCATCATCTCATTGGTCTGGACGTCAATTGGAATGAATATAATAAAGGAAAAGGAAATGATTAGTAAACACCAATTTATATTGATTGATGGCCAGGTTAAAAGCAAGGCTGGCGAAGAACAATATCAACTGATGTTTAGTAATCAATTCTTTTTAGAATAGTAATCAATTGATCTGCCGAGGGATCTTTTCGTGCCACGGGAAACAAGAAAAGTTACAAGGCCCAGATTGTGTTTGTATCGTATCGTGTATATTGGCAGCATCGTCAGATCAGCGGGACAGTTTGCCTAGTGAGTAATCAATTACGAGTTCAGGATTCCGAAGAAGTATCATCAACGCCAGATTTCAGGATAGTCGACAGGAGGAATGAGGCCATTTACTCTCCAATTATCCCGAGAACATTCGTATATATTGTATTTTCATTCAATGCCCTTTTGATCAAAATGGGTTGAACAGTTTTATTTACCCGCGAGATGACGGAAAGTCAAAACTTCTTCCGATGGGAAAGCGCTAGCAGCATGGTCGATATGGAAGAAAATATGCCCTGATGGAATTTCCCCACCGGTGAAGAAGCATCCAAATGGGTTTCATGGAAGATAACGTTCATTAGGAAAGCTGGAGGACCTATTTCAACATAAATCGTGGTAATCTGGGATGCAAGGCTTTCCTTTTCCGCGACGGAAAAGCGTCTTTGGGGTGGATTCAAAAGTCCAACGAGACTGTATGGAAAACTTTCTCAGGACTTGTGGATTTGGTGTGATTATCAGGTTTTGGTAGCATTCAGGGGAGTTGCTTGGGTTTTGAAATACTTTCGAAAGGCAGTGAGGTCGAGCCGAGGAACAGCATTGATCATCACTGCCGAGATTATTATCGATCATATCGTCTTCACTCGGACAAAAGGTGATGAAAAATCCGTAATTACTTGAAATAAAATCTCGGGCAAAGAAGATAAACTCACGCCTCCATCATGCTTTTAAAACGCATAATTAGGTAAACTTTAGGGAGGCAAGCCGAGGACGGCACTGGAGAGAGGCCACTGGTTCATATATAAGCTTGAGTAAATATCGACTACAGAGTATCTTAGACAGACTCCAGAAATTCGAGAAACCATGTCTAGTCTTTCAGTTTTAAAGCACGTTCCGTGGCCTGCTATACAGCCATGCAAAAGGTGGCCCGCATCAACTTCGGCAAGGGTATCATCTCAACTAATATCTCGACCAACACGATTAATAGGATAACACTAAACGAATCTCCAGTAATGATGAAGGAATCCACATTTTCCATCGCCTGAAGTTCCTGTTTCAGCGACACCTGCTATTGCGCCTGCTCTCCTAATTCCAGTATTACGAACAATACCCGTTTGCTACACGCTCTTCTACTCGAGTACTATGTATCTATGAACGTAATTCTGGTCGATCATTTGAAAAATTAATTGTCTTTATCACAAGTGTTGCGTGCGAAGGTCGTGTTTTGGAATCTTGGATATTGTCTTGATAGATACCTCGTCCGAGGCGTTCCCTCCAGCAGCTGGTAATACACCCTTTTCTTCCCCTTCTTCTTCTTCTTTTTATTTATTTATTTTTTTTTTGATCGCGTACGAATCATATCTATTAAAAATAGCTGGTTTTGAGAACATTTTGCACTCTAAAAGAATGCCGGTGAGAAGAAACGTTGAGTGACGAGGTCATCGGTGCTTTCAATTTGCCGAGGTGATATTTATGTGATTATTCATCGGCAACTTGGATTGATGCTTCTTCCAACTTTCGAATTCAATCATTTGATCCTGAGACATTGCATATTCCCAATAAAAAAATAAATTCGCAGTTACGCTGAATTGAATCAAATGTCAGGATTTGTAGGCGTACAATCTGATCATGTTCTTTCAGATGTTTTGTCTGCGCGTTCATATCTGGAATTAGCGCACGAGGGCTTCCCTTCAATCCATGAGAGAAGTACCAGCATATCGCGAGAGCATCTCACCCCGGAGGAGTTGATTCAGATCGATATTCCTCCCAAAACACATCTACAACCACAATTTGGCATATCATTGCAAATGGGAGAGCAGCCGGAGAAGCCCCAGACTAAGCCCGGGATTAAGGACAAGGGACTTTCGGAGCGCCCTGTGCGAAGACGAGGCCGACCAAGGCTTAGTACGCCTAAAGATGATGCCGCTATTGAGGTAATGGTCGTTGACCTGCGCAGGGCTTACTAGAACTAACCTTTTCCAAAAGGGACGACGATTGCAGATCCGCCGTGCGCAACACACTTACAGACAAAAGAAAGAAGCTACTATCCAAGCACTGAAGACCCGCGTAGAAACTCTCGAGCAGACTCTTTGGAATGTTTCGTGCATTCTATCTGATGCTAATTGCGACGAAACAAACGCTCTTAGTGTCGTCGAGTCCGAAAAAGATAAACTTGCTCGTGCCAGGCATATGGCCCTGGTAGAAATTCTCGGAACAGAGACTTTTCATAGAGAGAGCCAACATTCTGATATATTGGAATCTTCAGCTTCGCGAGCAATCGATGAGAGTAATGAACTTGGAAAGCAAAAGCCCAATTCACATCGGCAAACATATCCGCATGGACAATTGTCCTCTAATCTACTGAATCGCCTTTTCCCGTCAACAAATATCTATACCTACAGCCATCAAGAATCCGATTTTTCACGGTGGCTACAGCGCTTATGCCTGGAACAAGTCTGTCGCATGTTGACAGACCCTCGCCCTGACCCAAATACCATGAGCCGGGTCTTTGGGCTTTTCCCGTGCCTACAGGATATGCCTGGTGTCCGACGCAACTCCCTGAGGCTCTTGAAGTCTAGCAGTGATGGACCACTGGAAACAACGAAAAAATTGCCTTTCTATACTCTCGGTGGTGCGAGTATGCACTATCCGAGGACCGGTCCAGATGGCCAGCCAATTTATCCTGAGAATTCACGTCGACCTGGTAAGATTTTGCGGCGAATGGCGATCATCCGACGCCGAGGTGGAATTCAGGATTGGGACGATGATTGGAGTCAGGACGTGGGAGTGGAACCGGAGTTTAAAGATATGGAAGAGAGAGAGCTAAGTGATCAAGAACTTTTACGTACTCTGGATCTAGAAGGCGAATGGTATGACTGCCATGACGTGCAAGGTTATCTTGAGCATTGTGGCATCGTACTAGATGGATCACCGTTGTGGCCAGAGGTTCCGAACTCAATTGTAGAGATCTTACCCAGTCTCTCACCCAAGCAATCTGCTTATAAATCTTACGTTTCCGTGGAAGAAATATCGCCGGACAAAAGGGGATCGCAGGATCTGAGTAGCCAGTCAACATATGTTCTGGATACTGAGTGTTTCTTTGAATGTGAGTGGAGCCTCAATTCGATGCTTTTGCATGGTTTTAACGTCTCCGACAGTGCTTTTGGCAAATTTTCGACTTCTTGGGAGAGCCCCTGGATTTCAAATTCAGAATATTAACGACGCCCTACAGGCAGCTATTCACCGGCGACCGGGACACTGAGAATGGACCAAATCCCTCTTGGAGGTGATGGTAGCGTTAGCTGCGGTAAAGCGATCTATGAGATTGCTTAGGGTTGAGTCTAATTCAATCTGCACTTCATCATCACATTATTTCCACTTGGAGAGAAAGCCTATGTAGTCGGTATATTTCAACATTAAAGTGATTCATGTTCCACATCTCGAGCGTGAACCCCTGGTAAATGACTTGAGACTACCTGCTGCATCATGGTAAAGTATAACCATCAGCAAACATATTTCAGAGGCTTGGACGTCTAGATACGTCCTTTGGTACTAGCCTGTTGAGCACTCGAAAAAGCTGCCATCGCACCTCTGATGATTGCATGGGGGTTGATACGATTTGGGTACAATGTTTTCATCTTATCAAATAGCTCCTTCCAATTCGAAGACGACGCAACTGCCTTTTCGAAATCTAGGATATAGTTCCTTGTTTTCTGTAAGTTGAACAGTCCATCCACTGTACCGGCTCGCTTATGACCTGCTATGACAGTATGCGGATTAAGAGCTTCGATGGTGTCGAGAGCACGAAGCCACTCTTTTCTCTTCTCCGTTGTGTCCGCTTCTCCAAAGAACTGGTGCACATCCCCATAAACAGCATCCCCCATTACCACAAGTCTGATACTGGGCACATGAAGCACAGTGGTGTTGTAGGTATCAGTATGACCAATCTCAACTGCTTGGAATATGTTACCCTCCAACTGGAACGTTGGTGGATCCAATGCCGTAGGAAGCTCCGGGTTTGGATGGATCTGATTGTCAGGGAATAATGTGCGCCATAAACCGTCAAATATCTCTGGTTTCAGCTGTTCATGCATGTGTTCTATGGTACCAACTGTAGCGACAGCGCGTAGGTTAGGCCAGTGTCTCCGTAATACACTGATGCCGAACCAGTGGTCACCATGGCCGTGGGTGATGTATACGTATCGGAGGTCCTTCCCCGGAGCAGTTTCTTGGATCCATAGAGCAAGATCTTCTGTTTGGAGAACCGAAATTGGCGTATCCACAAGCACAGCTTCGGAATATCCGTGTATCAAAGTACAGCTAATGGGGGAGAAAGTACTCGATTCTCCTCCGCGCAGGGTGGCAAGGGGGAGACGAGAAGATACGTAGACGTCTGCTTGAAGAATTGAGGCCATCTCTGGGGAACTTTGCAAGAGAAATTGCTGATTGCAGTTTTTTTCTTTCAATTTTGGGTTGTAGTCCCTTTCTTTCAGGGTTCAAGCGACTGGTTTATCTTAGGACGAGATACAGTCGATGATGAATGATCTATATATTCATTTTTTGTGCTGGTACATGAATACATACCGAGGTTGGAAAACCAACATTAAAACATATCAATAATCAATATTTCCCAGAATAAGCGAAGACCGCCGAGACGTTTGATTATGGGTACACCCAAGGTGACTTGCCAGGCTAACCTTATCAGATTCCTGACATCCACCCTTTCACATGGGCAGTGTTGACTTGGGAAAGTTTTCGTTGTTAAGTGTCTAAACTAAGGTGATCTCCTGATGTCTTTTACGTTCAGGTCTGATCATATTCAAATGTTTCAACTATTAATAATCGATGGCCATGGGCCGAGGCCTGACACTCTAACCCCCATCCTCCCTCGGCTTTATAACTAAAACAATAGTTCGACAAACATCCTTTTCTTTTTCCCAAGGTATCCCTAAAAACAAGACTTTGACAATGGCTGGTCAAAATACAACCACAAAACCACCAAAAACGTACGTCACTGGCGAGGATCACCATGTCCGAATTACGAACTATCCGGAATCAGCAACTGGAGTGACGCCAATCCAGATAGTCACCCTCAATAGACCGGAGAAGCTTAATGCTATTTCAAGTGACATGATATTTGCGCTTATCCGCTTCTTTGAAGTAATAGACAAGGATGATCGAGTCAAGATTATTATTTTGACAGGCAAAGGCAGAGTATTCAGTGCTGGGATTGACCTCAATATGGACAACAGTAAAACCAAAGACTTGCTACCAATTTCTCAAATGCGAGATCCAGGAGGAACATTGGCACTCGCCATGTTCAACTGTACCAAGCCCATAATTGTGGCATACAATGGTCTCGCTGTTGGGATTGGCATGACGTCCACGCTAGCCGCAACTATACGGTGAGCATAAAAACGGGGAAGACCTTACTTTAACATATGAACCTGATTCTTTCCTAGTATCGCGTCTCGAGACTCTGAATTTGATTTTCCATTTTCCCGGATTGGCCTTACCATGGAGTCATGCGGCTCGTTTTTCCTACCGCGGATGGTTGGCTATAGTAACGCAACATATCTTCTAGCTACAGGCAAAAGATTTCCCGCACAATCTGCGGTTTTGAACGGTATCTTTGCAGAGATTTTGGATGAAGCCAAAGATGTCATGCCTCGTGCGATTGAACTTGCGCAGGATATCATTACCAACATAAGCACCATGGCTTTGCATCTGAATCAGCAGCTCATTTGGCGGAATCCTGGTAGCGCGGAAGCTGCCCACCTAGTAGATAGCCCGCTACTTTATGATATGTTTGGTGGAAAGTTAGTATCTCGAATAATTTCGTTTCTTTCTTCTTCAGGATGGGGCTAATTTTCTTAGGGACCATATGGAGTTCAGAACTTCTTTCTTGAAGAAACGGAAGCCCACGTTCACCGATGTGCTGTCTAGAAACGCTCCACGAACATATCCTTGGTGGAATGAACTGTCTGTACAGAGAAGGACTCATTCGCACGAGAAACTCTAGTTACATCCTGTAAACTGTTCATTGCGTCTTGGAAGCGTGGCGAGCAGGTTTTCCATTTCTTCAAACTTCGATGGCGCGAAAATTGTTATGCCTAAACTTTCGAGAATGGGGCCAAGTGAGGAGGCTAGGCTGCGCTCAAAAATATTAAATGGCGTGGAGATAATTGAAAGCATTTCACCAAAACGTCCTGGGCCACAAAGTAATTGCTGGAGTAGTTTTTAAATACGGTCGTTGTCTATCATCACAGGGCCGTATTTACGACTTTCGGAAACGTAAAAATAGGTATGGTAACCAAATCAATTTCATGTTTAACTGTTTTATTCCAAAGTCATATATAAATTTATTGTCATTTAGTAGTAGTATACTGTTGGTGATCACATCCAGACATTTCTATGTCAATTCAAGTCGACATTTTGAGTCTATACAATTGGGCGGAAGACTCCACCCTAGCCAAACTTTAGCGTCACGTCACTCAAAACATTGAACTATCAACACCCACAACCACATTGGAGTATTGCGCATATAGATACTTAATATCTAATAACTAACAATTGGGGAGATTACTCTTTGGGTAAAATATCGCCTGCCTCGAGCCACCCTGTCGCAACATGACCAACGCCTCCGCTACTCCCTCGCCTCTTCCGGCTCACATCAAATCGCATCCACATGTCAGCAACAACTCCAGTAAAAAAGAGGCCATAACTCCTCCCAAACCAAAGCTGCGACTTCACCTGCAAGATGCTCGTCACACTGCAACTCCATTATTTTTCCGCTTCATTCCAGACCTCCAAGCCGTGCTAGACTCCGGTCTCGCAGTGATTATCGAGCATCTCTACACCTCACCTCCTTCTGTTGCTGCTGCTGGCAAGACGCCGGCATCATTCACACCAGAAATCCCTGCTACTCGCTCCGTGACAGTAATCCTCCAAGACTTTTCCGGCGTCGCCTATACCAATGGCACAGATCTGGACAACGACCACAAGGAAATTCATTTCTCGCTATCATACATCAACCACGTGTGCAATAACAATGCAGACCCCCTCAGCGAACTGAAAGGCGTGCTTACTCACGAACTAGTCCATTGCTACCAGCACACCAGCCCTCCCAACTCAAAGGACATTCCAGGCCCCCCAGGCGGTCTGATCGAAGGCATTGCGGACTTTGTGCGTCTCAAGGCGGGATTTGTGCCCCCGCACTGGCAAAGGCCAACGTCCGCCAAGGATCGGCCATCAAAATGGGATGAGGGCTACCAGCATACTGCATTTTTCCTAGCGTGGCTGGAAGACGAGCGTATCGGCCGTGGGGCAGTTGGGTTGCTCAATGATCGGTTGTTGCGGCTGGGGTATGTCGGTGAAGATAAAGAAGACACAAAGCAGCATGAATCAAGCTTCTGGAAGGGATTGTTTGGGGTTGAAGTGTCAGAGCTTTGGGAAGAGTATGGGAAATACCTGGATCGGTAGTTGGTAAAATGCGTTGGTGACTTGTACTTATGAATGAGTACTGAATATTAATGATCTGATGATATTCGCATTCATTTTTAAATGCTGTCTTGTAGAGATTCAATAGTATACAGTACATTGTGGTAATAGCCCGTTCCCATACAGCCCATACCAAAATATGCAATTAACACAAAAGGAAAGAAAAAAATGAAATGGAAAAAAAAAAGAGACACGGCACCATTAGATCTAGGCACCATAATAGTAACAATGACAAAGATGTGAGCGCCTCCCAAATAGGCCGATCAAGGGTCCTTAATAACGTAATCTTATACAAACACTTCTCCCCAATCAACATATACAGGCTTCCAGGGCTTGGCGTCTTGCTCCTCCATAGAGCTAGGCACTCGCACATCCAGCGGACTATAAAGATACCAGCCCTTCAGTGCCGCAACTGCCGCTCGGGTTCGAGCTTCGATGAGACTAGCTCCAGAACCTTCGCCCAGCTTGTCTTTGCCAGAGAAGATTCCCACCACAAACACAGGGGCTCTGCTGTGCCGACCAGTTTCAGTGATAATCTTGGCAACAGGCGGCTGGAAGCCCTCACGGGCGCATAGTTTGGCCAAGTCGCGGGTTGGCTGGGTAAAGGCAAACAGATTGGAAAGATCGAGATGCCGAGAGAGAATGTGTTCTTGGAAGAACCGCTTGGCCGCTGCGCGGCCAGCATGTAAATAAATAGCTCCCACCACGGCCTCAACGAATGTTGATGTGGCCTTTTCAGCCGTCACACCTTGGATACTTTCGGGATCGGGGAGTTTCGCGTCGAGGGATTTCGGGTGCACAGTCTTGAGGAGTGGTTCACCAAAGGAATCGCCATAGACAATACTAGATGTAATTCTTGTTTTAAGTCTCCTGATTTTGCGTGTAGTCTGTGAGGGATCTACAGCAACTTCGGTGCCTGGTTCCAGTCTTTTGAATTGAAGCAGACCAGGATCCACTTCGATACCAGGGACGGCAGCCAATTCGACACCCCATTCGTGTGCTATGGCCGCAAGTGTCTTCGGGCCCATGAATGCATACATGGCAGCAAACAAGACGGTCGAGGGGAGTCGGGGGAAGGTACAGATCAGGTGTTCGGAGGTATAGTATGCGAGGATGTCATGGCCAAGCACTGCCAACGAGTCATTATTGAAGCTGGGATGGGCCTCAGCTGAACTGTCCATCAACGCCCGCGCCAATGTTTCGATGGGGAGCTTTTTGGGCAGGGCAAGTCGTGCATGGAGAGCGAAGAGTTTCGGCGAAGACCGCGGTAGCGTTTTTCTAGGATATGCAGGGTGCGGGTAATCTGGCTTGTGTTGGGGTTTCGGCGGAAGCTTCTCGGAGGATGTGGTTTCAATTGATTGATCTGCTTGTGTCTGAGCAGCTGCTGATGCTGTCGACTGCCACCGCGACCTGGTGTTGACCTGCCGATATAATAAATCACCCGGAGTGGTCCGCGGCGACAGGACCGAGCGGCTCCATCGCTGGAGCTGCAGTCTTTTCATGGGGCGTCCTGAGCACCTGGCGGATACCTAGCACCGAACAAAGGAAAGATCGGACAAGGGAATGGGCTCGTGTGGGAGGGGGGAGAACTGTCGCGGCTTGACTGCAACAACTCTTGGGGAGAAAAATGTTAAGCTCGCCGGACAAAGAAGTCACGGGGTCTGCCCGTCGAAGAAAAAAGGATGCTGGCCGCTAATCCTATTCTGGCCCTAGCGCGCAAGTCACGGGCGCCGCTGACCCCGACGACGGCTCGACCAGCGTCAAATGAACGTCGCCCGATTTCATCACGGTTGAACCACCACCTTGCTGAATCCAATTCCATTCTCCACGATGGGAGGCGGTCCAAAGATCCCGTGCGTGTCTTCCTGGCTATCCATCCACGATTACAATACAGAGAGAGAGGAATTACTGACCAATGCACGTTGATAGGTATCCGAAGGAAGTCTGGTCTCCGGCTGGAGGCTGGTACGCACAACCAGGCAACTGGAAGGCCAACACGGCCATCATGTTCGCGGCCATTTTCGGAATTGCTGCAGCCACCTGGAGCCTCAGTGCAGAGCGCGAGTACCGCGACCGGATGCCAGAGCCTGGCAGATTCTTTCCCAGCCGAAAGTTAGTGCACTGAGTGATATCATCTACTTGCTACGTGCGACCTTTGCTGACCTTTGCTGGGCTTAGCTGGAGCAAGCAAATAATCGAACACGAAAAACAACAGAACGCCGCGAAGAACGAGTCGTAACGGAAAGGAAACACTACAAGAGGCAGGGCTGCCATTTTCAATTTGTTTTGTTTAGAAGCTGCGCGCAGTGTGCGCTTTCCATAGATCACCTCGATTCACTGCTACGGGGATGAATTAGTCTTCCAGCCAGTCATGGTCTGGAGGGAACTGTTCGAGCGTTTTACATAATCGCTGTGTATAAATACGGAGTCGTTCTGTGAATTCAGTCCCGTTCCATGTCTCTCTTCCACCCTCTGCCGTTGATACAGTAGGCACGCCAATTTGCTCCACCACAAATCCCGCAGCTACAGTAGCACAGATTAGAGCCTTTGGCACTTGCCCTTCATTGCCCCATCTAGTCTTGATTCTGTCCCAAAGGCTAGAGGCTGCCAAAGTAACGTCAAGAAGTTGGTGCCCTTGTCGCCCTTCACTAATCATGCCTTGAGCTAGTGCTCCAAGGAACGAGTTTCCAGCACCAGTCGGGTCAATCACTTTGGAGGTCTGGTCGGCCCGCGTTTCGTGGTATGCTGGAAGCCAGATTCCTTTTCGACCCAATGAATAAGCGTAGCTTCCATCTTTTCCTGCTCTGATGACCAGAGTCCCCTGGTTGTCAAAGCCGATTCCTGATTGTAGAATATTTTGAACTAGCCTGCGGTCCTCTGGGTCCGTTTCATTCCAGCCGGGGCGTCCAAACATCATTCCCAGCTCGAGCTCGTTGGGACTGACCATGTTGACCATGCGACAAGCAGCTAAGAACTTTCCCTGGTCTTCGGGGGTGCACCGATCTGGGACAGGCTCCCATATGAATATTGGTTTTGTCACAGATTGGACTGGTGTACCATGGGCCTCCTGGAACGTTTGTCTTCTGCGAAGAATCTCCTCTACTATATGGATACATCGCTCGGAGGAACAAACCATGTGGAAGGTTTTTGAGAAGAGCTGCGCTTGTGAGAGCATGGAGGGCTCCAGTCGTAGTTTTGGAGTTAGGTATTTGAAATCTGAACGCGTTAGACTATACGCTCGTATGTCGAATTGGCTCTTCTCACCTCTTTTCTCGTTTGCTCCGTACCCATTCCATGCTCGAGTTGTCAGGCGACTTTTATCCTCTCTAATGACACAACCCGTGTCCCATGATTGAATGGTGTCCAGCACTTCTGCAGGAAAATCCGATCCAACATCGACAATCCAGCTCACAGCCTTGCCATACTGCTTGCCAGCAACCATGCGAGCTCCCACAACAGCGAAAGACCCTGCTCCTCCGATAATGCCATACACCGGCGGTCGGGAGCCCTCGAAATGTATTTCATCTACAACAGGTCCAAGTCAGATAGCTGTTCCCGGAGATCTGCAAAAGAGTCGGGTTGGTACCTATAATGAACATTCCCAATGTACAGAAATCAACATCATCCTGCTCCTTGGTTGCGCCATTATCGAACATGGTGGGAAATGGTCTTCTGCCTTTTACCCCTCCTCTTTGTACCGTTATTTCTATGGTTATTTTCTGTGGTGGGTGGCCGCGTTTTGCTTGATCGGGTGGGCTGCACCCCAAATTTCTCAACCGGCAGGGTCTTTAAATGCAAAAAAAAGCCGTCGAGGATGTCGAAAAAGCCGACTGGGCAGTGGGCGCCCTCTGGTTGTTCGTCGAAATGCATGCCTCTTTATCGGACCCACTGGGATGTTATCGCGCCTCAGCTCTTGGCTGTTCCTGGGCGAGAGCCTTGGAGGCGGAAAGCTATTTTGCCGTCATCGTCGTTAACGCTAGGCTGGCCGCTTCGGAGCTCCGTCTGGCAACCAACCTCCTATTTGGCGTTGGAGACACCTCACATATACAATCTTTATTCCTGAGCTGGGTTCTTTTGAGTTTCAAGATCCAGTACATGGTGACAGGATACAGGCGTTCTGACCCTTCACCTGGTGCCGCAAACTATACACGCATCTCCAAGTTTGGCTGCCTAACCAGCTGTTTCAACTTTCAACACCAGGAAACCATTTGCTTTGTTCAAAACTTCTACAAACATGGCGGCCGGCAACCAGATGCATAATATGACAACCCTCCTCAAGAGGTATGTTTCTGTGGATTTCAAATTGTGTCTTGTTCGGGTATGCAAGCAGAATAGCTAACGGCTACGAAACTAGGCTTGAGGCTGCAACCTCTCGCCTTGAGGACATGGCCATGTCCTTCGATGGAACAAGCCCTACGACTCACGGCAACGTTCCAGTGCCTATTCAACCTACAGTGTCGGAGCCACCCAAACAAGTCGCCCCGCCAGCAGCGCCTACCCCTGAACCAGAGCCGCCGCAAATCGAAGACTTTGACGAGCTCATCAAGAGCGATGTGCAGGCCTTTGTCGGTCTTGGAAAGAAAATCGGGGACTTGGTTGGTGAACAGGTATGCGATGGGCGAAACATTCAGAAATCAAGATGGAAGGGCTAACAATAAGTTTCTAGGCCGAAGCAGTCTTGCAAGCGTTCCAAGCTGAGCGTACCTTCATCCTCGTCACGACCAAGGCAAAGAAACCCGATTCATTCCAGCCGGCACTCATCACCGAACTTCACAAAGCCTCCGATACGATCAACATGATCCGGGAATCCAATAGACCATCGCCATACTTTGACCATTTGAATGCCATTGCGGAGGGAATCTTCGCCCTCGGGTGGTTTTCCGAGCTCAAGCCTGCGTCCTTTGTCAACGACATGATCGGGGGTATTGAATATTACGGAAACAAAGTTCTCAAGGCGTACAAAGACAAGTATGGCTATTCACAGTTGTTATTGTTGATCAATACTGACAGACCCTTTGCGCAGAGAACCGTTGCACGTTCAATACATCCAAGCCTACTATAAAGTTTTCAAATCTCTTGCTACATACCTCAATAAGCACTACCCGCGCGGCTTAACATGGAACGACCAGAGTGGTACTTCTGCGTTGGATGCGCTCAAGGAGATTCAGTCGGGCTCATCCAAGTCTGCCCCGGCAGCTGCAGGAGCACCTCCTCCGCCCCCTCCACCACCTCCTCCGCCGCCTCCCCCTCCTGCCGACCCCAGTTCGTCCGGTGCAGGACAGGCAGACATGTCTGCAGTGTTTGCCGAGTTAAACCAAGGCGACTCGGTGACGTCTGGTCTTCGCAAAGTCGACAAGTCGCAAATGACGCACAAGAACCCCAGCCTCCGCGCAAGCTCCGTTGTGCCGGAACGATCCAACTCAAATAGCAGCCTGAGCTCACCCATCAACCGGGGTAAATCCCCCGCGCCGGGCAAGAAACCCAAGCCCGAGAGCATGCGCGCCAAGAAGCCTCCTCGCAAGGACCTCGAGGGCAGCAAGTGGCTCGTGGAGCATTTTGAAGGCGGGTCGGATATTATTGAGATCCCGGCACAGCAGAACCAGTCCATTCTCATTTCGCGCTGTAACAAAACCGTGATCAAGATCAATGGCAAGGCCAACGCCATCTCCATCGATAACTGCACGGGACTCTCGGTTATTGTTGACTCGCTAGTTAGTAGTTTGGACGTCATCAAATCCAACAAGTTCGCCCTGCAGGTTGACGGCGTGGTACCCACTTTGCTACTAGACCAAGTCGACGGCGCCACCGTCTATCTGACCCCTGCCAGCATGAACCTAGAAGTGTTTAGCAGCAAGTCATCCAGCGTCAATATCCTGCTTCCGCCTAAAGAGGATAGTGATGAAGATACCAAGGAATGCCCGCTGCCCGAACAAATCAAGAGCTATATCAAAGACGGTGTCTTGATCAATGAGATTGTCGAACACGCCGGTTAACTTGGCGTTGCTTTTTGTGAAAAAATGACTGCAGAGGCTTTTCATTCTCTTGGAAAGTAATGACAATTGATTTGCCGAAATTTTTTCTCTTGTGGTGTAACTTACTACTCAATGTCGATGTTTGTGTGTTGGAAATGAGTTGTCTGACTTGGCAATTGCTGTATTTTTGTATCTCCTATCATGTAATTTTGAGATATTAGAATATGAGAGAGACAGAGAGAAAGAGAGTTTTGTACTGTGCTCTAACATAGTATCTGCCTAGGGCTCTTCTAGGGTTGCAAGTAGCGAATTAGGTAGCTTGGTGATGTGCTGTGTTATCTAATATAGAAGTATTTATGGGCCTTTTTTTTAAAACTTCTTAGCTTGTATATAATAGGTAGGGGGTTTAATTAGTATGGTAAAAATTTACCGAGGAAAATACGGCCTCGACAACTGCGCTCATTGTTATGAAAATTATGCATCAAAGTGTCAGATGAGCATTTTTGTACTTTATAAGAAATATATTACAATAAAATTAATAGTATCTTGGAACTATTTTTTATTTTTAGAAAGTTAGTTTGTATGGGTTTTTATATTATAAAATCTATACAAATGTTAATAAATAATCGAAAATTGAGAGTGCTATATATCAGAAGCTTGAACATCCCATGCTTTATCCTTTCTTGATATAGACATAATTGGACGCTAATTATTAGATATGATTATAGGAGAATGATACTGCAATAAAGGAGACCCTAGCAGCTTGCCAACTATCTTATTCTAAGAGAAATTCCTATCTAGCTTCAGATATAGTTTACAATAGCCTGTATTAGAATAACTAAGAAAAGAAATTCAGGCACTCTTTAGACAATGTTGCCAAGAAATATAAACAAACAATGAGGCTAAGTTCGGCGGTGGCTTTAGTCCCAATCTCCGTTGTTAATTCGACATATCTAGAATTCTGAATAGTCCACAAGACAACTCGGCGCCCCCGCTAACCGTGTCATTGTAGGTATCCATTGATCAATTGATATTGTTTATATGTAAAATCTTTCCTTCTATCAAATACTTGAAATTTCAAAATTTACAAGTAACATGGAATAATTGAAGCTCTATATGTTCCTTAACCTGCACCCAAATATCTAAAAGGACTGAGGTTTTGGAATTCAAAGTTGCGTGGTGTCAATTGATCGGTTCACTAAATCTCTCTTCATGACTGTTCAATGTTAAAAGTGTATATTGATATTTTTTTTCTTTGGTATATATATAATCATATTAATGTCGATGCCGAAACCCTCAAATACAGAGGCCAGCTCTCGATATAGATATATATGGGCACGGGCTTGCTGAGTTTTTCTTTCCTAATCACTTTTTACAAGTCCAATCCTTGAGCTTCTGCGCCAACAGGCTTTCTCCGCTTTCAGATGATGATTCGGCCAAGGAGCCGAAGAACCGGTATCCACCACCGTAGCCAGCGTCGCCCTTTTGGAGTTTGTTGTACAGATCGTTATCATTATTATTATGAACGCTAGTATTGCTTTTGTTGTGGCTGTTATCATGCTGTAGACTCTTTGGCGAGTGAGGTGGGGTTGTTGCCGTATTGTTCTTTTGATGGTGGAACGGATTGTCGTCGTCGTCGTTTTCGTTCGTGTTGGGTGGTGGGGTTGGCTGCCAGGGGCTGCCAAAGGTTGTTGTCGATGATGAGCCTGCATCATGTTGTATAACTGGAGCATCCCGTCTGGGTTTTGGGGTGGAAAGTTTGAACGGGAGAGTACTAGCTATCTTGCTTGGTGGCGACGCAGGGGGTGAGTGTTTAGGATAAGGCGAGGTAGTATGAAGATGAGGATGGTGATTGTTATGGTGGTAGTCGTTGTCGTGGAACTGAGAAGCTGTGGGTCCAGCCACAGCACTGCGTCTCCTGAAAGAGTTCTCGGTAGGGGTACGAGAATTTGCATGAGCCGAATCCTTGACTGGCCTATAAGGACTGTAGCGAGGCTCCGGGTACTGTATTTCGTTGCGCAATTTTTCTTTGCCATCAGGAACTCTATTGGCAAACACAACTCGGATGGTCGAGTAAAGGTAGAAGCGGCCCCTGGACGTGCAGCAGATGTTCAAATGGATGAGATACCGCAAGGTTGGCTTGTCCTTGGGATCGCCAGTGGAATTCAACGAGGCTTCAGGGCGATCAGTGCCGAAGTTTTTACGTGCCGTCAAGGGCATGTCGATGATGGGGCCTGCTGAATAGCTTCGTTGCCGAATAAATGTTTTCGTTCCGGGTTCCATCCCGTCCAGGTCATACGGTACAAGGAAAAGCTTGACGGCTGTTTTGTTGGGATTTTTAATCACAATCTGTAGCTGGCCGCGTTGAGGGATACGATAGGAACCTCCTGGAGGCGTTTTCAAGCCTTCAGGCCGGCCCACGCGCTTCTCTCGCTTGTTGCGAGGTTGGCTGGACTCATTGTTGCTTGGAGAGGCTGTCAGTGCGTGCGAATCTTTGCTTTCCGTTGGTAGATGCTCGTAGGAGCGCTTCTTTCTCTCTTGATGAGCAGTGCTTTGTGATATTGAGTTATCAAGATCGATCAAGCCCACGTATGGACTAGGATTGTCATCTGATATAGATCGGCCAGCTCCTGAAGTCGGATAACTATAAAAGACCGCTGGAAACGGTACTGCAATATGGGGTGGACATTTTAAATTTGATTTGCATTTTCCCTTTCCCATTACACCGATCTGAGCGGTGAAATCGAGAGGTTTTGAAGGACTGGTCGACATCCTTCCACGGAGAATAGACTCCTCGTATGATCCAACCATTGAGGCGTGGATACAAGGGGACAAATCCGACGCAAGTGATGGTCGTCGGGGCCGGAATTGTGTATGTGGCGATGATGCAAGTTGGAGGCTGTATGCCGATGACCTGCGGGGCTGATGAGCCTGAGAAGGCAGGCTTTCCTCCCTTTGGAGGGATGCGAACGATTTTCCGAAACCAGCGTTTCGCGAGTGTGCTGGTGGCGATCCGCGAAACTGCCCAAACGTTTCTGGAGGGAGTGTTCGACGGCGATTTCTCTTTTCAAAAGTCGACAACTCTGACGACTCGGCCTTTGGTGAGAAATCGAGGTCGGCATTATTTGCCTGATGCACCAGGGGGCTAGTAGGCGCTTTGAGGATATAACTCGAGGAGAATGAGCCGAGTGACGGAGCGCGCGATCTCGATCCCTGTATGCTAGCCCGTCCGGCCAGGGGGCTTGTTTCAGGGTCCTTGACCAGCGGATGTGCCGAGAAAGATTGAAAATACCATGGCGTAGTCGGAGACGTGCTAAACCGATGGCCAACAGCATGTTCATATTGGATATTGTTAAAACGCTGGTGGCCGGGATGCTCCGGATGCTCTGGAGTTCGGTTTTGCTGGCCTTCTGTGAAATCACCAGAGTGCAAGGCCGAGCGAGGTCGCTCGATTACGGGCAAGGGACCAGCAACTTGTCTCTCTTCAACGCGAGACATGTCTTGGACGGCGACGCGAGGTGGCGAGTATGCTGTATCATGTTGAATTCCAAAAGGTTTAGGGTGGTGGTCTAGATAAGGTTGCTTTTCCAACTGTCAAATCAAAGTCAGTCTCTCGACGAGTTGAAAGTGAATGTTATATAGTATATAGCAAGGAAAGCGTGAAAAGATGAACCAGCAATCTTTTTCAAAGTATTCTTACCGAGAAGAGTGACTTCCAGCGAGGAGCCTGCCTTCGCTTGAGAGACTGGATATACTCGTCGCGCCCATTACGATGATCGTAGTGATCGGGCTGGCAGTTTATAGGCGAGGTTCCGGCCATCTCTATATCGACAAGTTCATCGTCGGCCCATTGCTGAGACCACGAGGGATTGCGATGGTGGTCATTGTCGCTGGCGGGCGACTCGGGCGGCGCAGCACCAAGCGATGATATCACTCTTTCCGGATCCTGGAATATTGGCATTTTGAGCCGGACTCGGGGAAGAGACTGGTGTGCAGGGAAATCGATATCATCGAAACACAGGAGCCGCACGAACAGCCGGAAGCCTTTGCAATGAAGTAAATAGTACTCTGGAATGACTCAAGAGGAGTCACAGTTTGAGGCGGTGGCGGCAAAAAAGGTCGGAATTCGAGCCGGAAGTAGTTTGTTGGCACGTGCGGGAGGGGACCGTCGGGTGCGCAAATTAATTTGGGTCCATATATCACGCAACCAACTGCCAAAGGAACCGGGAGACGACACTGCAGAAACAGAAGACAGGGTATTCGCGCAAAATCGAGCCAGACAAAAGAAGCACGTCGTGATACAAAGAGGAAAGGGGAGAACGGAGACGGATGGTAGACACGGAGGACGGGATGCATCATCTGTACTTTTGCGTCAACACCATTGAAGGGTCGGAAAGCGACTGCCTGAAGAAGTGTAGCGCCACCCGATGGCGGATGGAGCCGGTGGGGCGCGACAGCCGGCGATCGCACCACGCGTTAGTCAGCCGCGCTAGCCGGGCCCGCGGCGAGGGCAACCAATGGCCGGCCACGCTCCCCGCCAGCGGACTGGGGAAGACCGTTGTAAGGCAAATGTAAGCATGCTTGTTAGAACTTAATTAGTGATGACTTCATCTTGATGGCTTTGTATGAGGGTGTGCGACATCATACCGAGTGACTTACGTGTCTCACGCAGTCGTGGCGCGCATCAAGTTGACTCGTCGGCTGGCCAGGTCACGCCTGCATTGCCTGCACCGCCTGCACCGCCTGCAACGTCTCGGTGCCCGAAACAGCCTAACACTAACAGACCCAGCACTAAATAGTAAAGACATAGTCGATACCAACACGTCTGTTAGGACGCAATGCTAGGCACAACTATCGAGGACCCGCTGGGACTAGCGCACTCAACCAATAAAATCGAGTTTAGCTCAGAAAGCGGGTCCTCTCGCATGATCAACACACCCAAGACCCTGAATGTAGTAAGTATAGTTAACGATATAATTAGCAATTAATAGTACCTTCACGCAAAAAAAAAGTCCCAAGGCGCTGCTTTCAAACCAATGCTTATTTTATGCAACTATTAAAATTATATCATTCAACAGCAAGGGGCTCTATTCACGATCGACATTCTCCGTGTGTGTGACCTTCTCTTCAAAAAGTTTTTGTAACTGTTGATCATAGATTTTCTTGTGTGTCAGCTTCAAAGCTACAGTCCTTCTCGCATCCGGTGCCCAGTGCCGGGACACGATGTCGTCAAAACCCTCGGCCTTGGTTTTTGCATCTGCATCGAACATCGGCTGCACCCGCCCCCGGAAAGGTTGAATAGGCCCTTAGGGCTCTTGAGGGCGTGAAAGTACCAAAATTTTCCAATTTGCCATCCCTTTTGCATAATGACAGATCTATAGGTGGGACCCCCGTAAATGGGAGGGAACGATTTTTCCTCTTGTTCGAAAATGCCTGCAAATTCTTCTTGTACCTTGGTAAAAGTGACAAGTTCTTCGTCTCTAAGCTCATCGACCGCACGGTTGGTGATCCAATACGGCGGAGCTAGCATTTCAATTGGAGTGGAGCATGCCAATTCCAGATCAATGACGTATTTAATATTCCATTCGCGGTCAACGAATAGATTACTCCCGTGTATATCTGTGAGAGTGAAAACGAAAGGTCCATGGCGAAGCTCACGGCTTGTGAAGAAAGAAGCCCTTGCATTGCAAATAGACTGGCCATTTGAGCATTTCCATCGGCCTCGTCAAGAATCGAGGTATGTTGATGGCGGATACGGGCGTCATGACAAGCCAAGAGGTCTCGATAATACGCATCGCCAGTCGTATAGTTGAGGCCTCTTGGTATCTGAGTGGGAATGCCTTCGTTTTCCAAGGACTGTAGTTGATGAATAAGTGGTCGATCCGACAGCGTTAGGACTCCTTTGTCGTTTATCGTCCATGATCCAATTCGAGGCTGAGGTATTTGACTAAGAGAAACAATGATGCGAGAAATATTCTTGAATAGATTAGATCTTAATTGTGGGTTTTGGAAGTTATCCGACCATGTGTCCGAGAGCATCTGCACCTCTCCTGTGTCAATATAATCCATAAGCAAATAACCATGTTCAAAAATCCCTTGACGGCTGAAACCCGCATATCGGGAAGGGGTGGGGCGTCCAAGAACAAATGAAATTGTGCGTCGAAGAACCAGGTTATTTTCATACCAATAGGCGCATCTTCGATGGATATGAACTACACATAAAATTAGAAAGAAACCTATATAGGGGAAAGAATACATACACTCCTGCCACCTGGAAATCCGAACCCTAGTAAGTCGGGCACGGGAACTTGGGGGCAATTTCTTGAATCCAGATGTATGTGGCGACTTCCATTCGAAGCTTTTCGTTCGAGTTACCAGGGTATGTAAGCTCTCACACTTTATAAGGAAGGGGAATCCTTAGCAGGACCTTCTTTCCTGGCCGCTTTCTCCAATTATCAACGTATATCGGAATGCAGACGTTGAAGCTGCCGTGTTTCCACTCTTCGACGAGTCCTAATCAGCATTTCTCTGGTGATCGCAGTGAAAGATGCGACGACACAATATCCTCAAAATCCCTTTCATGTTGCAGGAGCCAGACAAAAACTCGAATCGCTGATCGGGATATGCTAGGCGTATGAGCATGTTCTCCTCTTCTTCGAGGGCATCTTCCAGTTTAATCTTTCCATTGAGAAGTGGGAGTGTGTACGCATTCGGACGCACGTGATACCTCCTCACCATCATAATATTTTTGAATGCGATACTTTGCTCTAAGAACGATTTTTATAGTCTCCTGCCAGTGCTGTGGACCACACTTGCCAGCTTGCACCGCTAAATTCAAGGCGTCAAGATTCGGCATTGCAAACCAGTTTAGTCCGTACAAGATACGTGCCCATATTTAAATTCAGTTGTTTTTGCTCAGCTTGAATGGATTCCCCAGAAATTGTAAAAAAAATTTTAAAAAAAAAAAGCAGAGAAATTCAGTGTCACTAATACCCAAGCTTCCAACTTCAATCATGCCAACTCGTCACCATCTCAGAGAAATGTCAAGCCAAGCACGCCGTATTATCATTCTCCCTTTCGTCTCTTAGTAGCGTCTCCGGTTATTGAGGGTTATTTTCAATGTTATAGTCGCTTCATCGCCCAGATCTTTTGTCCCCACGCCGCTTGTTTTCTCGACGTCCGTCCTCGCAGAATTAGAGGCTTTATTCTGGTCCGTTACTGGAGTTCTCCTATCTGAGGTATCATTATATATACCTGACGTGGAGTGGATCAAACTTAGGGTTGTTCTGGGTTTTATTCGAATCATGATATTTGCCTTATAACATTATCAAACTATATCCATCCAATTCCTAGGTAGTATCGTACCTAACAAACAACACTGTTGCGTGCTTCTACCACTAATAACACGTTATCCAGAGGTCTACAAAGTTGTTTCCTGGAAAACAAGATCTAGCCTGTTACGGTTAGCACCAACAAGCGGGTCCTCAGTTCCACCCGCATCCCGCCTTTTTTTTTTTTTCGCATGAGCAGAAGACAGACGATCACTCGACTTCCACATCCTGGGACAATTGATCCTGGGACAATTATTGTATCTCATCTCCTTCGAAAGTTGCCCAGCATGTCCTCCAAACGCGCCCGCGACGCCGACGATGTCACCAGCCAGGCGCCCAAGAAACAGAAAAAGGGCTTCTCAGTCGGCCCAGACAATTTGCCCGATGGCACCTATCGTCGAAAGAGTATGTTTAACTTCTCGTGGCAAAAAACAAAATAAAAATCATAAATAGAATGGTTGACTAAAACTATGGTTTTCCAGCACAAAAAATCAAAAACGACCTGATCCAAAAAGCCAAAGTGAAAAAGGCCTATGCAAAAATCAAAGCAGCCGAAGAGGAATCCGCGCCCGCAAGGTCGAGTTACTACAACTATGCCGATGAGTCGACGAGTGCAGACAACAATAATGAACATTCTTCAGCTTCAGCGCAGCCCGCTAGTTTGGAACTGCATCCTGATCGCCTTGCCATGCTGAATACCGAACAGCCGGCAGAAACAAACAACAACAACGACAATAGTAACAGAAGAAGGGGGGGAAGAGGAGGAGAGAATGGAGAGAATGGCCGTCGAAAGCGGCGCCCAAAGCCCTCGGCGTTTGCCAAGGAAATCGAAATTGCTGAAAAGCGCAGACAGGCGCAGGAAGCTCGTCAGAAGGAGAGGGAATTAAAGGCCAAAGAGCGCGAAGTCATGGCGAGGGCAAAGAGGCCCGATCAATTCGGAAAACGGAGGCTTGGGCGAGAGAGCAAAGCACTTTTGAGCAAGGTTCAACGGATTGTCGGACAACAATCCTAGTGGGCTGGCCTTTTTTGAGATTCTTATTAAAAATGTTTATAATAAGCATTTGTGTCTGGATTTCCTTTGACTGTTTATATGATACCCTTGTCAAATTACTATACTTAAAAATCGTTTTTTGTCATTGCGCGAGATAGATACGATGTATTATTTAACGATAGATCCATGACACCTCTCTACTCATGCACTACTTCCCTTTGACCCAAGCGTCGGCCTCATTTTCCGGAAGCATGTAAACTCCCCCTTTGTCCGTTCCCGCAATTTCTTCAAGATACCTCGCATTTCTCCAAGTTCTGCCTGCAGCTTGGCACGGGCTTCATTGTTTGTGCGCCGATCCAACTCTAGGTAAATCTGGCTTTGAATCGAAGATGCTTCCTCGGTTACGTATTGCGACATGGTTTGCGCTATAAACTCGGTGTCTAGAGTTGCCTGCATCAGTGCCGGAAGACTGTATTTTGTGCGGGATTGGAACGCCTCTAGAAGCGACGAGGAGATTTTGGTGACGAGGTGGTTGAGAACCCCCGTCAAGAGCGGGTGGGTAGTAGAAGGACTATTAGTAGATGATGATGATGGCGGCGCAGTCGCGGAGGAAATAGGAATCGTTGTTGTAATTTCCGTATGGACCAGGACAAGCGTAAGCATTGTGCTGTACACGTAGGGCCGGACTTGGTCTGGTCGGTTTGTGGTGGGCACCCAATCCGCGGACTTGATGCCATTTTTGATGATTGAGTCCAGGGCCATGATGGTCGGTGTGGTATAGGACTGGAACAGCCTGTCGTCGATCTGACCAAGAACGTCGCGGATTGTCTTGGCTTCGTCCGTCAACTTGACAGAGAACGCGTTCTCAAAGTTGGATATCAGCTGAGGAACGAAGTCGGTTTGGAACGCTTTGAGGTTGGAAAGTGTGAGGAGCATTCGGATATTCTGTATTTAGATTAATATTTGAACGAGTGACCCCTAACAGAAAAAAAAAAGGAAAAAAGAAAGACTTACCCTGTTTTTAGCATCAATACTCTCACTTGTTGCTATGACCGGCTCGCTATCCATGCTCTTCGCTGGCCGACTGGGTTCGGCGAGAATCCACGAATCCTCATCATTTGACATCACTGGCCGCTCTGCATTTTCCACCAAGCCGCTTAGAGCCTTGTAGACACTGGTGACAAACTGTGTCCGCACCATTTGCAATATTTTGGCCGGTGGTGGTGTCACAACATCCACAGAGCCAGCCTTGCTCATCGCTTCCGAGATATACAGTATCTTCTGCATCCCTGCCAGCACAGTGCTCTCAAAAGTAACAAAAAGTCCAGGCATTGTGGTCAGTTCTCGCCTTTCAGGATCGCGAGTCCAATCTTCTAGCATCTTGCAGTTTTCTGCGTCCTTGTTCCAAGTTGCACATGCCACCCGTACAGACCTTTCGCGGGTGACGCTGACAAGGCTTTTGAGATGGTCATAGGAACTGCTTCCGGCCGTTATTGGAGACAGGGCGGCCATTTCGCTGGCCGCAGTGCCGATAAGAACCAAGAATTTACCGAGGTAGTGCACTCCGCTTAACGAGTTGGAGTACGGTGGCCAAAATGCGTACTCCTCTCCTACCTCTCCGCGACTTGGCGAAGGCGGAGGCATGTTCTTGGGGTCAAGTTTGAAACGCGATTCGGTAGGTGTTATATGACTGAGAGGAGTACCGGGAGTTGGAGGAACGGGAGAGAAGAGAAGCGAGATATCCTCGATTGGGGGTTCTGTGAACAGGGTGAGCACGTTTTGTCGAATCAAATCGACAAGCTCGACAACGCCTTCCTGGAGCTCCCTCACGCCGTCGCTAGGCAGCTGATGGTGCTTGCGACTCTCTCCTTCAAATCCCGCAGGAAGCATTTTCTGTTTACTGCCGTTGATGAATGACTGCGCTGTCTCCCAGAACTCAATTACTTCACCCAGCAACCCCGTCTGAACAGACAAGAGTTTCGTCAGAAAAGCCTGGATACATTCCCATAGCTCTATAGTTTGATCTGTATCGATTTTATCCTTTGGATCTGCCCCTTCACGTAACGAAGCCCGGAAAAGCGCCGTCATTACTCGCGGACTAGGTTTCTCGCTAGCGGCTAGTCGACGCCGTAGGACCTCAATCTCAACAATTGAACGTTCGCAAAAGGCCGTCAGTTTTGTTTTGAGTAACTGGTAACTGCTGATAAGCCACACCCATACGGGATTATCTTCGACACCCAGTTCTAAGAGGGCCCCAATCAATTCCATATGTTCTTCCACTGGTCCTGCTGCAGTCAGATGGGAAGAAGACGGCGTATGCACATTGCTCAACCGCCGCCATAGATCGCGTTTGAATGCATCAACTTGCTGTTCCACATCCGTCCACATCCGCCCCGTGCCTATCATGGTGTGACTTTCGGCTTCCGTCAGCTCTCTCTTTTCCGTGGCGGCACGGTCAGTAATTGATCTGGCTTCATTGGTGAGAGTTTTGGCTCGGCGGTATTCTTCAAAAATTCGATCAAAGTCCTGTTGTTTGATCGCCTTTGAAATGTTGCCTCCAATTTCAAACACCGCGCGATTCCGCTCCACATTGGTCACCACTGCGTATAGATCTTGTTCACGCTCTCGACCGCTCAGAGCAGGTCCCCACAGCTCTTCAGCTTTGACCGATGCTTCGACCAAAGGAGCCCGGATCCCTTTTACGCCGTATTCGCTTTCCTTGACGAGAGCAGTTTTGTTCGCGGACTGGCTTGTTTGGGCTGGCGGAGCACTCCCAACAAGTGAATAGCGATACTGCCCACTTGCACGGTGTGACGAAGGGCGAGATTTTGCAGCGCCATGATTCCTCATCTCAGTGTACACACTGTCTATGGTTGCCTTGGCACGTACGAAGCGTTCGAAGTTGGCTTCAACAAGCTCCTTCAGTGAAGCCGACTTCTGGTCGATCGAGCGTGACAGGAACTTAAGGCCTTCGATGAGATCCTCGGCGGATGCATCCTGGTGTGCCTGAGACAAGAACAAGGCGGGCGAGAACGATGTCGAAGATAGCAAAAACCGGTTCCGTAAACGCATGTCATCGTCGATAGGTATGCCTCGCTTCTTGAGAATGTACATCACACTGTCAGAGGACCCCAACGGATCCGATTCATCCTTCTTCGCGACATTATCACCAGTTCGATGTGAGCCTCCTGCTATGGTTGACCCGCGTCCCAGTGCCGAGTATCGTGTGGATCTTCGTTTCACGTTGGCGCCTGCTGAGTACTGTTCGCTTTCGGACACATCGCTTTCGTCCAGCTCAGCGGGCCAGGTCTCGGGGAAGGCGGTTTGTATACCATAATGGCTGGCGACATCAATGTCCTCGGCCATGTTGCGCAGCGTCTGAGATGCCACGAGCGTCGAGTTGGGTCTTGAGAAGAACGGTATTCACAAAGGCACCAGTCACAGACTCAGGGTGACCCTGGCACTGCGCGGCTATTCTCCAATTGGAGGAGCGCCGGTCCACAATCAGACGCCAAACAAGAGTGATGTCGGTCGAATAATACGCAGCGGATGCTGAGTCGCATTCGCATAGTGAAGCCGGGTGCTTGATGTCACCCTGTGGACTGTTGCCGATGGAAAGCTCCGAAACGCGGAAGTTAAGGCAAGAAGTGGTGCCGGACCGTCCACCACAGCAACGGGAATCGGATCTTGCCTTGGACTAGCTGGATAAACTCTTTTCACTCCTACCACCTTGCACCTTTTTTTCTTTTGCCTCTTTCTACCCACGCAACGCCCTAGCATTTTTGTGAGACAAAAGAGGTGGGATCTTGGTATACACATTTTTCTTCGATTTATTTCACAATGATTTCCGCGCGTGCTTTCGTTGCGCCTTCGCGCCAATGCCTGCGGGGCTTGCGAGTCGCTCCTAGCCAAGCATCCCCATTCTCACAGGTTTGCTCCCCTCCAGTCTATGCTTTTAATATGTCAATGGCATATACCTGACAATTATCTTTGTATAGACTCGCGGATATGCCGCCGCTGCCAAGGGCAAAGTCGGCGCCTTCAAGGGAACCAAGGGCCCTGATGTAAACCACCCTGTCGCATATTCCGTTCCCCCGGGGTTTCCGCCAACCTCGCAATCACGTCGCGTTTGGAAAATATAAACTAAATATAATTGGGATAGGGCAACTACACAGTGACTCTCATTGAGGGTGACGGAATCGGACCTGAGATCTCTCAGTCCATTAAGGATATTTTCTCCGCCGCAAAGGTATGGTCGGTTCCAACACCAAGCGCGGCAGCAGCTTATCTCGATTTTAGGTCCCTATCAAGTGGGAGCCCGTTGATGTTACGCCAATTCTGAAGGACGGACGCACCACAATCCCCGAGGAAGCCATTAACAGTGTTCAGAAGAACTACGTTGCTCTGAAGGGGCCCCTTGCTGTGCGTTGACTCTTGTCGTCATTGCGGTTGAAGCCATACTCATAGTTATTTTTTTTTTTTTTCGCAGACCCCCGTCGGCAAGGGACACGTTTCTCTCAACCTTACTCTTCGCCGAACCTTCAACCTTTTCGCTAACCTTCGTCCTTGCCGCTCCGTTGCCGGATACAAGACTCCATACGACAACGTCGACACTGTCTTGATTCGTGAGAACACCGAGGGTGAATACTCCGGTATCGAGCACGTTGTTGTCGATGGCGTTGTCCAGAGCATTAAGCTCATCACACGCGAGGCTTCCGAACGCGTTCTCCGCTTCGCTTTCCAGCATGCCCAGGCTTCTGGCAAGAAGAAGGTCCGTGTTGTGCACAAGGCCACTATTATGAAGATGTCCGACGGTCTTTTCCTCAACACTGCTCGTGACGTTGCCAAGGAGTTCCCCGACATTGAGTTTGATGCCGAGCTCCTCGACAACACCTGCTTGAAGATGGTCACCGATCCCACGCCATACAACGACAAGGTCCTTGTCATGCCCAACTTGTACGGTGACATTCTCTCGGACATGTGCGCCGGTCTCATTGGCGGTCTCGGTCTTACTCCCTCTGGAAACATTGGTGACGAGTGCTCCATCTTCGAGGCTGTGCACGGTTCTGCTCCTGATATTGCCGGCAAGGGTCTGGCTAACCCCACTGCGCTCTTGCTCAGCAGTATCATGATGCTGCAGCACATGGGCCTCAACGAGCACGCTTCTCGTATCCAGAAGGCCGCCTTCGACACCCTGGCTGAGGGCAAGGTAAGCATATCTTGGACTTATTCTCCTGCTCTCCTTCTAGATACTGATTTTATTTTGTTAGACCCTCACCGGTGACCTTGGTGGATCTGCCAAGACCCACGAATATGCTGGAGCCATCATCAAGCGCCTTTAAAAAGTTACTGACCTGAATCCCGACCTTGTATTATTTACCACTTATATCCGACCTCTTTAACTGCAAACCTTTTTCTCAACTGCTTGTGAAATAGCAGCCATGAGGCATGATTTCTCTACTTGTACTTAGATGGCTGGTATACCTGATATAGATCACAATTAGTTTTTTTATGTTTGATTAGGATCTCATGCGAATAATTAGACATCTCTTGGCATCTCTTGGCATCTGTAGCTCTGGCTTTAGAGGTGCCTAAATGATCGTAGGGGGTTTCACCATACTTGCATGGTACTACATGTTCAACATTTGAAAGTTAAGAAAATGCATGTTTACATATGTAATTTGAGACACTAGCCGACCCTATACATATGCGCCAACCAAAACTATAGTTATTGTACACCGTAAATCAAAAAGCGAATCAACGCCGCCTTCCAGTGCGTCTTGTCGTAGCGCCGCCTGTTGTACTTGGCCCTGAACCTTTCTTGTCCTTTTTGTTAGATTTTGTCGTCTGAGTGCGAGTGTTGCGTGCGGCAGGGGAGCTGGGAGTCTCAGCGTCTTGTTCCTCTTCCTCGTTGTCTTCCTCCGCACCATCCGTATTCTCGTCACCTTCATCATCGCCTTCGTTCGCATCTGCGTCTTCCATTTCCTCGTCTTCACTGACATGGTTTGGTGATGGCTTCTCGACTTCTACTTGCAATCTCGTCGAGCGCGTACCACGGGTAGACGATCGCGTTGATTTGCCTCGACGGCCTCGTGACGGCGCGGGGGATGAATTAGGCTCTGGATACGGAGGTTAGCCGTGGTAAGTGGGAGGGAAAAAAAAAGACTGCTCGGTGGTCTTACCGTCTGTATCGGCAACTGTACTGCCTCTCCTAGACTCGGCGTGTGTAGATGTCTCGGCCGATTCTGATCGTCGAGATGCCAGCCGTCTGGCAAACATCATTTCACCGTATTCGTCGTCGGGCAGTTCGAAAGGACAGTACTCGGACTCACCCGACTCTTCAGCATCTGGTGTAATCACTGAATCTTCCTAGATACCAGAACCTTGATAAGCTTCTGAAATGGGATATCGCCATTCGTGCCCGGCACATACCATTTCATCAAGTGCAGATAGGTTATAGAGCGTATCCAGCTTTTTCCATATCCCTGGAATGCGCGTGTGCTCTTCATTCACCGGCGCATAGCCCTGACTTTTCATATATTCCGAAATGGCGATCATTCGAAAATGCTTGTGTATCCCTGTCCAATGAGAAAACCACAGGTTAGTTTAAAAAGCCGATAGCAGACAGGACTCAAGAGGATGGACGCACCAACAGGCTTCCACCTGACCAGGCCCTTTAGCAGCGCCGTCTCTTGCTCGTCCGTCCAGGGGTCATTGACTAAGTCGTATTCCGTATCTGACTTTGGCGCGCTGTCTCTTGCACTGGCTGTCGAAGCCGACTGCTTGGAGTCTTCTGGTTGCGGTGTGTCGGGAGCTGCGCGTCTTTGCTTCTTCCGGGGAGGCATTGTAGCTGATGTTTCGGATAAACTGTAAAATTTTCAGAGATTTGTCGAATCCTAATTTTGCGTTTCTTCGTGCTGTTTGAAAGTGTGCAAGATGGAGTTCTGCGATGCTCAGCGCGGAATTCGTTGGAGGTCGGGGCAAGAGCGCGGAATAAGCGGTGGTCCGTGCATCGCTGCAGCATCGCTTCCCAACTGACGCGCATCGCGTGGCTCGACAGACAACTGAACCAGCACGTCTCTCGATGGCAGCTGTGCTGCTCTTGAACGATGGATCTGGAGGATGAAATAGACGACCCGTTCAAGATCAAGGATCTGTGGCAGCCGTCGAGGTTTGCGCTTCCTGCACTGGAGCCCCTCGAGCCGGTCCCATTGGAGTATACCCCTCCTGGTCTGTTTATCCTCTGTATTGCTTTTCTTTCTGGCCGCTCAGTACTGACATACAGCATCCAGAGATCCAGAAAAGTATATTCGATACCCCTCTTCATGTATTCGACAATAATGACTCGCTTCTGTACCAACTCAATGTCTTTGGCACCGATCATACCGAGCACTCTACATCGGAACCCGAGCCTTGCGACGACGAATCCTTAGGGGTTACGACCAACGACACCGCAGAATCAGAATTTCCTACACAGGAATTAGATAATATATGGGTGCTAGAGTCTCTGCAAAGTCCTTCCGCTGGTCAACCCAAACTCGAGTCCTGGGATTCGTTCTTGGATGGAGATTTTCAAGAGCCGGCATCTGCTTACTTGAGCGAGTTTGGCAATAAAGGGTTTGACGCAGCATTGTCACATCAGGCCACTGTGAGCGGACTTGAAAATGCTGGTCGTCTACTTCAGCCCTCTATCTTCCTGAACTCGTTATTTCGTTTAGGACTAGGATGGAACTCAATACTTTTCCATTACAATGAGCGAGATAGGGCTTTTGAAAAAAGTATACGTGATATTCGCATCACCGGTATTGGGCTTATGACACTGAATGGCATGATTGGGGATATTTTGAAGTGCGGAACAGATATGCAAAGAATCCGAAGATTTGTGCGAAAAAACCCAACACTTACCGAACAACCGTCTGTTCTCACTGGGTTGGCGAGCGCGGCGTCTGTGTTGATCTACAGCCTTGAGAAACAGTTAACGAAACACATAAGTCCCAGTATTTCCTTGATCCAGATCCAGTCCCTGTTCCGAAATTGTGGTGATTTAGTAAGCACACTTGCTGAAATAATCACTGCGGTTGAAGGGGCTGGGACCGAGAGTGAAATCATCTCAATTATTCTGGACAAATGCGAAAATTATGAGCAAAGATTTCCTTGGATGGCCGACATTTTACACGAAATTCTGCAAAAATGCGCCAAACCGTGGCTAGCTCTGGTGGAGTCGTGGATTGGACTACGCAGCGAGAAGCGTCGATTAGCTGAAGAGCATACTACCAGGAAGAGATTTGTTGAATGGCAAGGGTTTAGCCCTGTGGGAGAAGACTATATTTACCATTCCGAAATGATGCCGTCGTCCTTACCAACCGAACAAGCGCATCTGATTTTCGAAACAGGCAAAGCACTTCGCTTGCTTAAACAGAACCAACCAGATCATCCTATTTCAAGAGACGATGTTGTGGAGAAGTCCCAACCACCTAGCTTTTCATGTGCCTTTTCTTGGGCACATATCGAGCAGATTCAACAAAAGGCTGCCGATTACGAAAGTCGACTCCGCCAAGAAATCCTCAGGTACCACAATGGCGATCGCTCAAGCTCTCGCCCTGTTACGCAATCTGGCGAGATACATCTTGCCGGAGACAAGAAAGACGAAACAAGTACATCTAATGAATTTGAACTCATTGATCTCGATAAAGAACCGCAAACGAGTGGAATATTGGCGAGTAATTCATACATGGAAGCCGACAACTTGTATAAATACACCGAAGAGAGTGATTTGCTAAATCCAGACTCTGCAAACTTTGCCGAGACAGCCTTTGGACCTCCTCTTGGGTCAGTCCTGTACCTTTCGCTAGCCCCTATATTGGCAGTGCAAGCGGAACTTATTGATTTTTCATGTCTTCACCTTCTCTTCAAGCGGCACAAGTTACGGCGCCACTTAACTTTACAATGGCGATTTCAACTTCTGGGCGATGGAATATTCGCTTCTCGCCTATCTCGTTCACTGTTTGACCCGGAATTGACGAGCGGTGAGCGAAAATCCGGGGTGGCTCGTGGAGGTTTCCACACGGGTTTACGGCTTGGGAGCCGCGATACGTGGCCCCCAGCAAGTTCCGAGTTGCGCCTTGTGCTCATGGGTCTGTTGACCGAATGTCATGCTGCAATTGATAATGAAGCTGCATTGTCCATTCAGCCAGAAGCAAAAGGAAAAGAGCTTCCAGGTGGCCTCAGCTTCTCCATCCGGGAATTGAGCGGTGTAGAACTTATGAAGTGCAAGGATCCAAATGCAATCGAAGCACTAGATTTTCTTCGCTTACAATATAAACCCCCTGCGGTTCTCGAAAGCGTCATCACGCCGCAATCACTAGAAAAATACGATCGACTGTTCAAACACTTGCTGCGATTGATACGAATGTTATCGGTCACCAATAGCCTGGTGCGAGATTCCACAGCCCGGCACTCGTTATCAGGAGACGCACACAACGTCTTCCAAAAGTTCCGAGTCGACTCCCAACATTTCATTGGGGCCCTAAACGATTACTTTTTTCAAACTGGAATCGGGTCTAACTGGGATCGATTCGAAAACACTCTATCTAAAATCGAAACCTGCCTAGACAAGGGCGACATTGACGAAACAATCGAAATTGCCGGCTCCCTACACAGGTTGCGACAATACCACGAAGCCGTTCTCGACCAAATCCTCTTTTCGTTATTCCTGAGCAAACGCCATGTACAGGTCAACAAACTCCTAGAGGAGATTTTTGGGACCATTTTGGCCTTTGCGCCGCTCTCGAGGTTTGATGGGAGTCATGGGATCCGGCACCAAAACGAAAAGACGGCACATCGATTGTATGCCACGTTCAGAAAACAGGTAGGCGCGTTTGTGCGCTTTCTGCGAGGGCTGGATGGGGGCAAGATGTCTTCCTCCAAGTCGGCGAGTAGTCAATTTGGTGGTGGTAGTAGTAGTAGTAGTAGTAGTGGCATGTCTGCAAAAGCTTCGTCGAGTATTTTTGAATATCTACTTGTGAGGCTTGATCTTAGGCAATATTATTAGATACACCTCGTGCTGCTTTATGATAATTGGTGCATATGTAAACTCATATATATTCAATATTGTCTAAAAAGCATGCCATCAGTATGCATTTCATCCAAGGGTCTACATGTATCTAGGTGTCATCACTGTGCGGTCGTATATAATAATGCTAATCAGAAAAAGAAAAACGCCTTGATAAAAATGCATCATTAGATCAAAAGAAGACGAGGTCATTTTCATCCCATCCCTGTGCCAACAGAATCTTCTTCGCAGAGCTTTCCATCCCCGGCGGTCCGCAAATCAGCGCCAAGCTCTGTTCACTCGGTGCTGCGTATTGTTTGAGCAGGTCCTCTGATATACGACCCGTCAAACCTTTCCACTCCTTTGAAGGTTTTGTCAAGGTATGGATAATTTTGCAACGCGGATCTCCCGTCGCGGTGAAGGCGTCGAGCTCTTCTCGACATAGAATGTCTTCTTCCAGTCTGTTTCCATCGAGAACGACGCATTCTGTTGGATCCGCGGGGTTCTGCATCACTCCTCGCAAAACTTGGAAAATGGGTGTGATGCCGCTTCCGCCGCAAATCATGCGGAATGATTTCACGCGTCGCTCCTTATCGTTCAGCAGGACGCGGCCGTCGCCAGTGTAGGTCAACTTGCCGATTGGTCCTTTAATATCGACCTTGTCGCCTATGTTTAGTTTCTCAAGGGCCATGGTCATCTTGCCGCCTTTAGAGGTCTCAGTGTCGAAATAGATCTTGATAAGTATATCAAGAAAGCCTATTTGATCCGTTTCGGAGATGGGTGTGTATGAACGGATAATGGATTCGGAAGAAGCATCTTTCAACTTCACCATGAGATGCTGGCCTGTAGGAAGACCAAGCTTTTGAGATTCGTGTTCCAGTTTGAATGTGAATATGCGAGTGTCCCATGAAACGGACTTCTTCGAGCACAGCTCGGCTTTTTTCCATATTTTTGGTTGAAGGAATATCTCATCTAGGGTTTGTGAACTAGAAGAATCTTGCGAGTCATTTTTCAAAATTTCCCTAGCTTTCTCATCAAGAGTACCAATGTGGTAGTCTGGCATCATCGCTTTGGCCGTTTCGCTGTCTAGAAAATGAAGTCAGCACCCGATCGTCTTGGTAAAACAAAAGATTAAACTTACGAATAGCCAGGAATTCTTCAGATGCATCTGTGGCAGCTGCTGATATGATACTTTGGGCACCACCAGGATGGCCCTCCAAGAACTTCGTTCCATCGTAAACTTCTCCATTCACGACAAACCAGGGTTCTGTAGGCGAGTCGTGGGCCTTTAGTTCCTCAATGCTTATGCCTCGGTTGACGCCTTCCTTCTTCATGTTGATTTCTTCGGTCGGTTGTTGATTCTCGGCCGGAGAGTCAACATCATCACTCGATTTCTCTCCCCAGTTGCCATTTGTCAAATCTCCTCCGGCCTTTTTGACGCGCTCCATCCAGCCACCTGGCAAAAGAGCCGGCTGTGTTGGGTGCTCGAATCGAATCACATCATCCGATTCTTTGATGATTGCAACTCTGAACCATGGGTTATTCATCATCCCTAGAACAGACCAATACATGTCTCGGGGTTGGATATTGAGAGACTCGTCCATAGCTCGAATTAAAATCGCGTCGCTCTCCTTCAAATCCGCGATAGCTATGTCGAGGTTCCAGAAACACCAGCAGAAAGACGCCTCGCGCCAATACATATCTACTCGACCGCCGAATAAATTCGATTCGAAGTCACGATATTTATCTTCTGGGTACTCTATGTTTGCCAGTCTCCAGGCTGCACGATGGTATTAGTCCATGATGGTGTTATTCCGGTGAGGGATCGTCAAGACTTACATCGACCTTTGTCGAGTGAAATCTCTACTCGATTAATGCGCCTGCCACCTCCCCCATAGGCATAACCTCTAACTGAGTATGTGGCACCAGCTGTAGATAAACGCAGTTGTTCGTCATGTTGTGGATATGCAGCGGCCGAGTTCACATTTAAATCATATATAGCGTATCGGTCATCGGTCCACCATTTAGGCTCCTGGGCTGATTGTTCTGGGGTGATCATTGTCCTGGATTGGTTAGAAAATTTATACAAGGACGCAAAAGCAAGAGTATACTCACGGCAAAACTCTGTTGTCATAAATATGATACCAATTATCGCTCGGTTTGTCGGTAATAATTAATTTTTTCAACCACTTCACACTTCGTCCACCGATCTGTCCAGGCACTACCACTCGCAGTGGGCGGCCATGATCCGGAGTAAGACTTTCGCCATTCATTTTATGAGCCAGCATAATGCCTCGGTTAGCGTCCATGACCCAGTTCAGTTTGACCGACGTCCCGTAATATCCGTTTGGCTATTGGTGAAACGGAGTAAGTATGTGGGTGTACGTATTTCAACATGAAGCATACCAATTTATCAGCCCCTTCCATACAAACAAACTTTGCTTTTCTCAAAGGCTTCGCTCGTTTGATAATATCCGCCATCATCGGACCTGTGAAGAGAGCAGTTGAAACACCGGCAGCGCCCCATGAGAACCCTTTGGATTTCCGAACTTGGTTCTGCTCCTTGCGCCTGTTACCGGCGCAAACCATGGTGACAGGAGCCGTAATTTGATCAAATTCCGATAATATCTGTTTGAAGCTTAGAGTAATGGGGTTTTGGACAAGCCTGTATTGCAGATACAATTGTTAGCGTATTGAAATCTATGTAGTAGAATTTCAGACATCCTACTCACCCTTCTATGCTAATGTCCCATGATGGGATGTCCTCATCGCGCACTTGGGGTACTGCTCCATGATTCCGAACATAAAATAGCTCGGGAGGAGTCAAAAAGCCTACGAGGAACAAGAAAAAAAATTTAGATTAGCTACTATACCCAGAACGTCATGGCTAGAGTGTGATGGTATGGAAAAGCTTACCTTCATTGAAGAGGGTCGTCAGTGGCGGTTCAACATTAAACGGATGCACACCAGTCAATCTGATCAGTCGTGGATCTCGTGGTACATGATGGTCCGGAGTATTCTTGTCAACACTTAGAACTTCCGTGGGAACATTTGACGGCGGAGGAAGTGGGATGTCAGATAACGGCTCGGCCTCGACTGGTGTATTTGGATTGGTATCCTCATCCTCTGTGACTTCCGTGGTTGTGACTAGAGGTGATATAGTATGATAGAACTTGTTTTCATTACTGAGTAAGCGCTCATACTCGGTGATGCTTTGAGTGATCGTCGTCATTTTGCGATGTTGACTTGCGTTTAATCACCCCTTATTTGGCTGAAAACGGGCATGTGAATGAAACTTATGAAAGGAAAAATGAAGATGTAAAGTGTAGGGCAGGAGTGTAAATATCAAATTGTACTATATTTTGACTATGAGATCATTCGTCGAGTGCGTGCTGACGAGAGCACATTGGATCGTAGCAGCCAGCAGTTGGCCATTCCGGAACAAAAATAGTATCCATGCCTGGTAGCCGGGTTCCGCGGAAAAGATCCACATCGGAGAGCTGTCGAAAGATTTGTTATTATTCGCTGTCATCATTTGCTGGAGTAGAAATAATGTGCTGCACGGTGCTTGGCAAGGATAAGGAAAGTGGCAACTTGAGACGTCTCGAAGCGTCAAAGTGGGGAGAAGGTCTCCGGGGAGAAGCTGGCAAACTACAGCGTAGGTAATCGCAATTAGTCGTTCTTTAACAGGCGCTGCAAAGTGTACGCACGATATCATGAGAATTGATAGACTTACCGGATATGGTGACTGCGGCGGCCCGTGATTGGGCGAGCCGGCGAAGGGTGAAATTCCTTATCTCCCGCTAATGACAATGGGCTTCAGGCCCACTGTTCCGCGGAGATCATAACTGACATGATACTATTGAGTGATCCAGGTTATCGTCACGCATCACCCGTAGTGTGCGTAGTAATAATGCGTGGGTGAATGCTTCTATTGGTGATACAGGCTCTGAAGCAATAGACTGGCCTGTTGCGGACCTATCACAAGCCTGCGCCGATGCGCGGCTGTGCTTGGCGATAATGCGATCACAGAATTTTGATTTGCCATGCCCTTAGGACAGAAGATAGAGCGATATTTATTCCTTGGGGAGGCGACTGAATCTTAGGGTGGGGGACTAGATGTAGTTATTGATCTCCCAGTTCTCGAATTCCTGATCCTCTTCTTTACATGTCACACACGAGGCAGGGGAGAAGTACCAGAATTGAAGATGATGCAACTAGAGAAGCCAGTGGATGTGCCGCAGCCATCTGCTCATGGCCTTCTCTCAGAGAAAATGAACGACAGCGATCCTCAAACGAACCAACATTTGAGTTCATTAGACATAACAGCTTCGAAAAATGAGGAGCGATTGAACGGACGGAAAAGAATCGTCATTGTAGGGCTGGGGATGGTGGCGATATCTTTCATGTATAGAGAACCCCATGATCCAGAAGGCTAATATGCTAATATAATCCAGTGAGAAAATAATGAAGCATGATGCTGAGCGACAACAGTACGAACTGGTCGTCCTTGGTGAAGAACCACATCTGGCATACAACCGAGTTGGACTGTCGACTTTCTTTGAACACCGCAAGGTTGAGGAATTGTATCTGAATCCTCAAGAGTGGGTAAGTTGGCCATTCATTGCGCCGAACTAGTAGGTGTGTCGTATTGACCCGGAACAGTACTCGTCGTTTGCAGATGGTTCACTTCGTTACCATCTCGACACCCGTGTCACAGACCTGGACCCAGTCAAGAAACAAGTGCATACTTCGACCGGCCACTGGATCTCCTATGACTTGCTCGTTCTGGCAACAGGCTCCGATGCCGTTCTGCCCGAACACACGCCTGGCTACAATGCAAAAGGCGTCTTTGTATACAGGACGATTGCCGACTTGGAGAACCTGATCAGCTTTGCATCACACCACAAAGGCGAAACCGGTGTCACGGTTGGTGGCGGTCTGCTGGGTCTTGAGGCAGCCAAAGCCATGACGGATCTGGAAGAATTCGGTAGTGTGAAGCTGGTCGACAGAAACAAATACGTGCTTGCGAGGCAGTTGGATGCGGACGCCGGAACCCTCGTCACCGAGAAGATTCGCGAGCTGGGACTGGAAGTTATGCACCAGAAAAGAGTCGCGCACATCGAGACTGATGAAGAGAACAACGTGCGTGGGATCGTGTTCGAAGACGGCGAGAGGTTGGATTGTTGCTGTGTGTGTTTCGCGGTAGGTGGTCTCTGTTGCGGAAGGAACTTGGAGTCACGAGGAAGGAGCGGCTGACTGTGAGGTAGATTGGAGTGCGCCCGCGCGACGAGCTGGGAGCCACCGCCGGCATCCAGTGCGCTTCACGAGGAGGGTTTATTATCAACGAGCATCTCCAAACATCAATCCCAGATGTCTATGCTGTGGGCGAGTGCGCCAGCTGGGAGAACCAGACTTTTGGCATCATCGCCCCAGGAATCGAAATGGCCGATGTGCTGGCCTTCAACCTGACACACCCCGAAAACGAGTTCAAACACTTCAACCGCCCTGACCTGAGCACCAAGCTCAAGCTGCTCGGTGTCGACGTAGCCAGTTTCGGTGACTTCTTCGCCGACAGAGATGGTCCCAAATTCTTGCCTGGCCGTCGTGCTTCTACGCAGAAAGTGATGGCATTTGATGCTTCTGGAAAGCCTGATCACGACACACGAAAAGTCAAGGCGTTGACCTACAAAGACCCCTTTGGAGCTGTCTATAAGAAGTATCTTTTCACATTGGATGGAAAATATCTATTGGGTGGAATGATGATTGGAGATACAAAGGACTACGCCAAGTTAAATCAAATGGTAAAAAGCCAAAAGGAATTAGATGCCCCACCAAGTCAGTTCATCCTAGGAGCACAGAATGGCGGAGAAGAGAATGCCGATGACCTGTAAGTTTCTGCTCCCATAATTGCATTTTGGTTTTGGTTACTGACTTCAGTAGCGACGACGACACACAAATCTGTTCTTGCCATAATATCACGAAGGGCGACCTAGTTGAAAATGTTAAGAATGGGACCTGTTCAACAATCGCACAAGTGAAATCTTGCACGAAAGCCGGAACGGGTTGCGGAGGGTGCATGCCATTGGTACAATCCATCTTCAATAAGACCATGCTTGACATGGGCCAAGAAGTCTCTAACCATCGTGAGTGATTCGTTTTGATGAAACTAAACAACACTAATAATTTGGTTAGTGTGCTCTCATATCCCGTATTCAAGGGCAGACTTGTACAACATTGTTGCGATAAAGCAGTTGAAGTCCTTCGATGATGTTATGCAAGCTTGCGGCAAAAACCCTTACTCTCTAGGGTGCGAACTTTGCAAGCCGGCAATTGCATCAATTCTATCAAGTCTTTTCAACCCTCATCTTATGGACAAGCCAGTCCATGAGCTTCAAGATACTAACGATAGGTTCCTTGCCAACATCCAACGGAACGGAACCTTCTCCGTTGTCCCTCGTGTTGCCGGAGGAGAAATCACACCGGATAAACTTATTGTTATTGGCCAAGTTGCGAAGAAATACAACTTATATTGCAAGATTACTGGGGGTCAGCGAATTGATATGTTCGGAGCTAAGAAGCAAGATCTTCTCGCCATCTGGAACGAGCTGGTGGAGGGAGGTATGGAGAGTGGCCACGCGTATGCGAAATCACTTCGGACTGTCAAGGTATGTAAGAGTCTGAATTATTCTATGTTTTTGCTAACCCGTCTCAAAGAGTTGCGTTGGGACTACTTGGTGTCGATTTGGTGTGGGTGACAGTGTTGGCATGGCTATTCGTCTGGAAGAGCGATATAAAAGTATCAGAGCGCCTCACAAGTTTAAAGGTGGTGTCTCAGGTTGTGTCCGAGAGTGTGCAGAAGCACAGAGCAAAGAGTAAGCTGCGCAAAATATCCAAATGTTCGACAGAAACTGACTTTTTACAGCTTTGGTCTCATCGCTACAGATAAAGGGTTTAACATCTTTGTTGGAGGCAATGGAGGCGCCAAGCCACGACACGCAGAGCTCTTAGCCAAGGATGTTCCACCAGAGGAGGTTATACCTATCCTGGATCGCTTTGTCATATTTTACATACGAACGGCAGACAAATTACAGCGCACGGCACGTTGGATTGAAAATCTCCCAGGAGGGCTCAAGTATCTACAAGAGGTTATTCTTGACGACAAACTTGGCATCTGCGCGGATATGGAAAGACAGATGCAAGAGCTAGTTGATAGCTACTTTTGCGAATGGAAAGAGACGCTCCAGAATCCAGAGAGGAGGAAGTATTTTGAACAATTCGGCAATACTTCGGAAACCGTTGAGACAGTGGAGGTTGTCAAAGAGCGCGACCAAAGTCGCCCGACTTATTGGCCCGATGAATCCGCATCTGAAGATTTCAAGGGCCACCAATGGACTACGACAACATGGCAACCGATTATTAAAGCCAGCCATTTCTCAGAAGGCAAACCGCAAATCTCCTCGACGAATATCAAACGCGGCGATACACAGATAGCTATTTTCAAGATCAAAGGGAAATACTACGCAACGCAGCAGATGTGCCCCCATAAACGCGCGTTTGTGCTTTCAGATGGTCTGATCGGTGATGATGACGCTGGCAAGTTTTGGGTGTCGTGTCCGTACCACAAGCGGAACTTCGATCTCAATGGTGAACAAGCCGGTCGATGCTCAAACGACGAAGCTATGAACATTGCCACGTTCCCGGCGGAGGAGAGAGAAGATGGTTGGGTTTACCTGAAGCTGCCGCCAATCGAGGAGCTAGATTCTATTCTTGGTACCCAGAAGTGGAAGGTCAAGCAAAGTGAATCGACAGATCCTTTTGATAAGGTGGATAAGATTTACAAAGGTGGCAGGGGAAAGAAGATCCAAGACTTCAAACAACAATCTGCAAAGGTTCCTGCTGGGGGAAATGGCATCGACTGGTGATTTGATCTTGAGATGATACGAAGTGATGAACTTTTCCTTTTTGTTTTTCAGGAGTAGTAATTAGACAGGCAACACATATAATCGTTCATACTGGAGTTAGCTGCACCGTTGTAAGGTCCAAATACTTCACGAGTAATTCCAAAATATTATATACCCAAAACTAAACAAAACCTACCAATTCATGCATAAACAGGGACTTCCCCAATCAATCCGCCATATAGGGCTACATGAATCACGTGATTTTTTACCAGAGTTTCTCTTATCAGTGGGTCTTTTCTAGTCTCCACCGGAAGATACGCGCGCCTCAGATGAAAAAAGTTATTATTAATGGCGAATAGTTATTATCTTAGGGCCATTTTCAATCCCCGGAGAATTGCTCCGCGGAAGATCTATTTTTTAAACGTGCTGTCGTTGCTTCAAAAGAACCGAAGGAAGCGTTCATACCCTGATTGTCCCGACTGAAAAGGCGACAGGCGCTTAGTCCGAGGCCTGGACAACCATCACCCGATCCATCCAATGGCGTCTTGTATGGTTATCACCCACTACCCTGATCTCTCGGTGCGCTCTCTTTCTGCATGCGTCAGAGCTGTTTGGACGGGCAAATGGGGATTCTCGTTGTCTGGGCACCCCTTGTCGCCCTCCCACACCTTATAGGGCCTTTTTGATTTTTTCAGGTTAGCCTGTACATGCCTTATCAGCACAGCCAGTCTCCAATCCGGTGACTTCTTGGCTTTTTGGCCCATCGTGGCCTCAGTTGGCGTTTCTTGATGCTGAGCCTAAAATGCCCGCGGAAATGCTTTCTCCATGATAAAATGATTGAGTATAGATTGTTGCAGGCCAATTACAGGGCTTAGAAATCTACATCTATAGTCCTTGATAATTGTGGAATGGCAACCCACGCCTGATTATCGCTATTTTACTGTTGATTATTATTATAGCAGATTCTCAGGACTGCCAGGCTTAGGCTGGGATGACATCAAACTCCGCGGGACACAAATCACAGTTCTTTTTCTTTCACATATAGCATGAGGATATTCCTGTCCAAGGGCATTCACACGCAGTGAGAAGATCAAGTACTTGGAACTGAGGCTGGATACTCAGAGAAGAACGATCAACTACCCCAAGCTTTATTCTCGCACATCCCTATAGCGCCCTCTATTGCTTACTGGCAACGGCACAATGGCCAACAACGCTTTTACCCGCCTTTTTGCGGCTCCTGAAATCAATCCACTGACATACAAGGCCTTGTCCGTGCCTATTCTGAACCCGTTCAATCAATATGGACGCGTGTTTTTGTTTTCCTGGCTAGGCTTCTTCGTAGCCTTTTTGTCATGGTTCGCCTTTCCGCCTTTGGTGAGTTTGACCTCCGAAATTTCCTGAAAATAAGTAAAGATTTCCTGTCGTACTGACCGTTAGCTTCACAGCTGACCGACACAATCAAAAAAGACCTGAAAATGACACAAGCGGATGTCGCCAACTCGAATATTGTAGCCCTCTTGGCAACGTACGTGGAGCGAAATACTTGAAACATAAGTTCAAATACTCACATGTGCTGATTTAGTCTTCTTGTACGATTTATATCCGGGCCCTTGTGCGATCGATTTGGCCCTCGCTGGGTGTTTATCGGCTTGCTGCTTTCCGGCTCCATCCCAACTGCTATGGCCGGGTTGGTTACCACACCTGCTGGCCTGATCGCGCTTCGATTCTTTGTTGGTATTCTTGGCGCCAGTTTTGTCCCGTGCCAGGTGTGGACGACGGGCTTTTTTGATAAGAGTGTCGTGGGTTCTGCTAATGCCTTGACCGCTGGCTTGGGAAATGCTGGAGGTGGTGTCACATAGTAAGACCTTTCATTTTTCTCGTGCTCATTTGTCGGGCTTTTTTTGGCCTTTATTTTCTAATTGATTTGTAGCTTTGCAATTCCAGCAGTCTACAACTCCCTCGTGGCCCGCGGTCTTACGGAGCACAAGGCATGGAGAGTCACATATATCGTGCCGTTTATTATCATTGTCGCGATAGCACTCTGCATGATTTTCACTTGCGAGGATACACCAACAGGCAAGTGGTCGGAGCGACACCTCAACGGCGCAGTGACGCCACTCACTGTGGTGGGAAGACCGGAGCTCGGCTCTCCCGAGATGATACCCTCTGGAATAGCTACTCCGAATTCAATAATGAAGGCAGAGGCAAAAGTCCAAGGCACCCCAGATCCGGAGGCACAAGTGGACAGCTCCAAGGGCCAAGTCTTGCAGGAACTTGTCGTAGCACCTACCTGGAGCGAGACGATGAAAGTGGTGTTCAGCGGTCCGACTCTGTCCCTTGCCATGCTATATGCCTGCACGTTTGGAGCCGAACTCGCACTCGATGCTATACTAGGTAGCTACTACTCAAAAAATTTCTCATCGCTAGGCCAGACAAAGTCGGGTGAATGGGCAGCTATGTTTGGTTTGTTGAATGTCGTCTTTCGTCCTCTGGGAGGATACATTGCCGACATCATCTACCGCCGTAGCAATTCGCTCTGGGGGAAGAAAATCTGGCTATCCTTTTTGAGCATCGTGACTGGGGCGTTTTTGCTTGCCATCGGCCTATGTAACCCCAAGAGCGAATCCGCCATGTTTGGACTGGTTGCTGGCATGGCTTTCTTCCTTGAAGCTGCCAACGGCGCGAACTTTGCTCTCGTGCCTCATGTGTATCCTTTTGCAAATGGTAAGCTACTTATTCTCCTAACTACGTCAAAATGGCTGGAACAAAACGACTAACTGCTACTGATAGGTATCGTGTCTGGCACTGTTGGTGCGTCTGGTAATTTTGGCGGTATAATTTTCAACATCATTTTCCGGTACAATGGCACGCGATATGATCGATCTGTGTGGATAATGGGTGTCATCTGTTTGGGAGTGGGCGTTCTCCAATCGTGGATTCGGCCGGCCCCCAAGAGCCTATAACTGACTAATTAATGTACTTAATAAAAGATCCTTAATGAAAACGTACATCACCTTTTCCATATGAAGGGATATTGACATTGAGTGAACTAAATATAGATGAACGTTCAAGCTAAGCCCGGACTGGCTAAGGCACATCGAGAACGTGATTGGCCACAGCCACGCGTCAGATCGTATGCGGGGAACCAACGATGAATAATTTCACGATTTCACATGCTATTTGTAAACTACGTGTCTTCCTGGTTCAAATGACCCTGGCCCAGCTTTCCAGCCAAGCGGACCTCCCCGAAGCACAGGTACTAGACAAATGACAGGCGATAGTGATTCTACAGTCGCCTCGAATCCGAGATCCAGGGTGTTCCGCCCGTGTCTGACTTGTCGTCGCCGAAAGATCAGTGTTCGTGTTTATTGCTCTTTTTCATCCCTTTTTTTGTGTGTACTTTTTTTTTCTGGATGCGAATAGGACTGACAATGCAGGTTTAAATAGTGCGACAAGACCAAGCCTGTCTGCAAAAGATGCACTCAAACCGGATACCAGTGTGAGGGCTATGGTGAAGAGCGGAGTTTCGTCTATGTCATCCCTACCAGAACGCCTCAGTCTCACGATGTCGACGGGGAAAAAACCGAAGAAAATAATATAAAAAAAGTTACGCTAACATCGTCCCGGCAGCTACCCCGGTCGCAAGCTCCAAACTCAATCCATTCGGGTGCTGCCAATCGAGTGCAGATTCTGTCATATTTTCTTGAACATTATCTTCCAAATCGACCGTTAAACCAGCGGGAAGATCAGACGGCTTTGACATGGATCAGGAGTCTTCCGGCCAGTCTAGGGAAGTGGAATTTTTTGGACATGGCTTTGTCGGCACTGTCTCTGGCTTATATTGGAGATATGCATCAGAAGCAATCGCTTCTTCGTCAGGGAGAGCGTTGTTACGACTCGGCCTTGATACACATGAGAGCACGTCTATCTCAAAAATGGGTTGATGAGGGCGTGCTTGCAGCCTGCATGTGTATGTCGATATATGAGGTTGGTTGGATCCTTTTTTTGAGTTCAGCTGAGCCCCTCGTGCTAATTTCAGGACCAACCTGAAGCTGTTTCATACTACAGACGGAGGTACACAAGGGTGGATGTTTCATGTGAAAGGCGCTTGTTGGCTGCTCAAGCTGCGAGGACCACCATCGGAAAAATCGCCTCTTGATATGAATCTTTACCGTCGAATTCGAGCCGCAGCGGTAAGAATCCGAGCCTACTGGCTCCAGTCTAATGGCTGAGTATTTGTCATAGTTGTGGGACTCTTATGGAAGTGGGAAGCCGACATTCCTTGCCAAACCCGAATGGCGAGGCCTGTCAGACGCGCCATATGACCGATTACTTGACATCCTAGTTCGGCTTCCGTCATTGCTGGCCAAAGCAGATCAAATAGACTCGACTACAGTTCCCGAAAGCCTTGACATATCGACTGTCCAGAGACTTCTTAAAAAATGCCATGCACTGCGAGATGAGCTGATTTTCTGGTACGCAGAATTTCAATCCAAAGAAGCCAGTCCTCTATTCTATCTAGAGCCGGAAGAGCAACATCCATACCTTGAACCTGGTTCGGATTTGCAGGATGTATTCCCAGAAAGCGTCAAGTTCCAAAGTGCTTACATAGCTCAGATGCTGCTTCTATACTGGTACGGCGAAGTGGTGGTACACAGTGTTATGTCGCATATGCACAGACACATCCGAGAAAAGCTTCAAAATACTACAATCAAGAGTGAGGATACAGTAGCAGACTCGCAACAGCAACAGAGACCTCATGATACCATAGCCGATGTCGAAACAGTCGGCGATTACTTTGCTTCCAAAGTTTGTCAAGCAATGGCAGGCTGCGGGCGGAATCCTCTCCAAGGTTACGGGTTTCAGATCGCGATGGTCCCATTATGGGCCGCTCAACAATTCTTCTTAACACGTTCGACTCGTAAGTACATCTGGTGCCAAACAGTTCTCGTGAATTTTGGCACGAAAGGCTTTGTGCTGGCACAATCATTGGGATCTTTACCGCTGAGGCAATATCCGGGACGATATGTCGGAACACCATCCTCAACTGATGAAATTGTCTAAAAATGGACAATTATTTGCTCGTCCTCCAGCTAGTATGGTCACTACATTCGGCGTAAGATTTGAATACAGGCAAATATGATTGTTAACAGGCAGATTGATTGGCAAATGCCTAGTTACATCGAGTGAACGGTAACCCCCCTACACCCCCCCCTCTTCACACTTCCTCAATAAGAGTGATTTTTAATAAACGAGTGTCAGTCGCTTACATCCTCAAAGGTTGCCCTGCCCAGCGCTTGACGGCACCGAACTTTGCGCAGCAGTATACGCAGAGGCCGATGCAATATTCTTACCCTCGAAATCGGCGAGGAAACCAGTGTCTGTCTGATCAAAAGTACCAGAGCTGCCGAACCCGTTGACGACGCAAGCACGTCCCAAATAGGTTTTGCAGACGGCATTCTCGCTCGTCGATGGAGAGGTGAATAACTGCCCGTCGACCGGTGATTCCACGATTGTGCCTACGTTTTGGAAGACGTTCCCTTCTGCGAGAACATATCCTCCAGATCCAATCTCAAACCCGTGGCCACTGGAGTCATGCCAGTAGTTGTTGACCTACAGTTGCATACAAGTGAATCAGCAGTTATCTTAGTAGGAGACGGTTATGGCTCTCACCGCGTGGAGAAGGGTGTTGCCCTGGACCTTGGGGGCGCGACCACTGAAATGATAGATGTAGTTACCCTTGAGGGTGACAAGATCGCTTGAGCCGTCCAGGTAGATCATCCAGTAGGTATATCCATCGCATGTCGCGCTATAGCTGGTCTCTCCGTCAAAATAGCAATTTGACACTGTCACTCTGTTGTCTGCGCTTGTTCCAAGCACCAAATGTTGCCGACCGATACGGGCAGTCTTGAGGCAAGCAAAAAGCTGATCAGCCATCACTCATCCCAACACCTAAATGAGCACGTCAACTGGAGTCAACTCACCGTTACGTGGTCAATCCAGACCATGTCAGCATCGTCGATAGTGATGGCATCACCTCCCCAGACGTACTTGGGGTTTATGTCTGTAATGGCAATATTCCTTGACACGGGGGTTTTGACATTAACGTTAGTCAAATTGAGTTGGATTGTTTTCACTTACTGGATGATAATGTTGCTTGCACCGCCGACGATTCTCAATCCTTTTCCTTTGATGATACCACTTGATCCGGATCCCAAGAGGGTCTTATCTGATGCAACTGTGATACCGAGCACTCCGGCATTATCACTACACTCATGTCAGCTTCAAGGTGAGCGCAGAACGACTGTTGTTTTTGGAGACGCACTATGTCACAGATACAGTGGGGGCGTCCGGTTCGTAATTAGTGCACCAGTCGTCCTTGTTGATGGCATATTGACAAGCAGACGAGGTGCCCCAGGGAGCACATCCTGTGCCAGTCGTGGTGCCTTCAGTCTCCGTGAAATCAAAACTATCAAATCAACAAATCAGTGATCATCCTTCGGCCAATGATTCAAAAAAGGAAAGAAGAAACAAAAAACAAACGTCTTGTCCAAAACAATCACACGAGCTTCCGAGTCCCCCAGATACGAAACAAGCTCATCGGTGGTGGTTGGGTACACAGCAGTAGCACTTCCACCTCCTGTAACACCTTTGGCGAATCCCTCGGCGGCGCCGGAGACACTCACAGCTGCCACGCCATGAAGAATCGCAGACGCAGCACCAAGGATGACAGTACTATACATGTGTTTCATGCTGGATGGTCATAAACAAACAAATCGAATTTGTTGATCTCGACCTTACTACGCAATTAATCAGGACGGGATGGATTTTTCCTCCCTGCCTTATATGGCTTCTCACCGGAATTTCTCTCACAACTTTTTCCACATTAATGCAAGCACCTAATGCTGGAGATTTGCTGGTGACTTCGCCAAGCTTCTTGGACCTGTGGAGATGTATCATATTAATTGGTGGAAATTAGTACGTAATTACATTCACATCTAGAAGGGCACAAGAATATTCCGACGACTAAAAGGACAAGAAATGCGTAAGCTAAAAAGAAAATAGGCTAATATTTTCCACCAGCCCCTCGTATTTAAAACAGTGGTTTAAAAAAAATTTATAGCGAATGAGTGCAATACGTGACCAAAGTGAAACATCTGCTAATACACAATGGGGGGTTTTTCCGGTAATGGTACTATTCAACGTGGTTTTAAGGATTTAGTTTCGGCAAATTTGCACCGGGCGTTTGGATGGCCCTGCAATCATTTGTTTATAGTGGATATATTATTAGGAGTTTCTTAGTCACAGCCATGGTAGAGACCCACTCTTATGATCAGTCTGGACCTCACCTAAGGCCGGTTTGACTCATTGGTTCCATTCCTACATTATTATTTTGTATTTCGGATATTGGCTACGTCTTTTTTCAGTATAGCACATCAATTGATAACATACGCGGGTGGCGTAAGAAGCAAAGGCCATGGCGCAAACTAATTTCCTAACTAGGTAACTATTCCTCACCCAAGAAAAATCAATTATCATCAATCGTTAAGGCCCGTCGAGTTGGCTTGGATTTTATCCATTAGCTGCTTAGAGTACAATTACAATTTACTTGACGCCTGGTCCTTGATCATATGCGCGTTCACCGGCGTTAGAGCCTTGCCACTGGAGAAAAAGCTGAGAATATTCTCCATGGCTAGCTTCTCAAATCCGATATGCGTGTCCACCGTACCACCAGCATTATGCGACATAGCCATTACACGTGGGTGTCGAACAAGACGAGGATGAACTGAGGGTTCTGCTGCGTGGACATCCAGGCCAGCAGCAATCAAATGCCCGCTTTCCAGACTTGCGAGGAGCGCCTCCTCATCCACAAGCGACCCTCGCGCAATGTTTATAAACCGTGAACCCTTCTTGAATTTCTGCAGCCGTTCGGCTGTGATCAACTTCTGGCCCGCGAACGGCGTTGCGATCACCACGCAGTCCGAGTTGCCGAGCAGGTCATCTAGATTGGCGAAATAGGTGGCTTCGACGCTGGCTTCTTGCTCTTTGCTCTTGCGGAACAGGTCGTTGTACTGAATCTTCATTCCAAATCCAGCATACGCCTTTTTGGCGATGGTGTACCCGATTTGGCCCAGGCCCACGATCCCCAAGGTTCGTCCACGAGGGTTGTATGCAGACAGCGGAGAGTTTGTGTGGGCATCTTGGAAGAGTTGGGGGTTTAGTGAGTATGCTGCTTGGTGCGACCAGGCCAGGTTTCTGAACACGGCCAGGATCAAGAAGAGCGCCATGTCGGCGACGGATTCCGACGATGCGGCGGCTCCGTTGCAATACAGTATTCCTTTAGCCCCCCTTGTTAGTCTTTTACGACCTCACAAGGAAAGAGGTGTGAATAATTTCACCCACCTCTCTTTGCAAAAACATCAACATCCACCCAGTCATAGCCCGCACCAGCTGATGCGCTGATTTTGACCGAGTCCGGCAATAGAGAGATCAGCTCGGCGTCCCAACGTCCCATTTCGCCACCACTGTTCCAAAAGGGCCTAAATATGGCGTGGAAATTGCCCCATCGCTTTTCTTTGAGAGCACGAATAAATTCGGATCTTTCCCGTTGCTCTGCCGGTGGCTGGATAATGTCGAAGGCTGACGAGAATTGCTTGTATACATCGTGGTTGTACTTTATATCGTCCCCGAGATAGAGCACGACAAACTTTGAGGTGCCCATGGTGATGTGGATTTATTTTGACAAGTTGAAGAAATCAATTGTTTTTTTAAGGAACAAAAGGAGAAGTATGTGAAAGAATTATTCTTATGTTATTTCTTCCAATTGCCGACAATCCCGACCAACTGCTGTCAATACCCGATGCGTCCATCGGAAATTGAAACCCGGAAGCATCAATTGTTAAATAATAATAATATCAGGCTCAAGTCCGGCAAAACTATCAAATATAATGCGGGGATTTGCCAATACTTTGAGAGTGACATCAATCTCCAATTAAAGCTACACTAAATAAGGTAGCCGTAAGGTAAACCGAGCCAGCAGTTGCCGCTATCCAAACAAATAAATACCTACTTTCAAGATCCTCGCTCGCATCTGGATCCGGGTTTAAAACCGGACTTTTTTGTATATATAATTCCTTTCTTGAGACCAATTGATGCACATGTGCTCTTTGGTCACATGCAACTTTCCGGTTGCGAGACATTGGACAATTACACTTGATATATCGCTCACCAGCACAGTGACTAAGTCAAGGGCCATTGCTAGTTGATCATGAACACCCGTTTACTACATTTCTAGCACTTAAGGGTGAACTATATACCCCATAATTTGATCAACTTGAGTATGGAACAATTGAGCTAGCCATGGGGTCATAAAACATTGCTTGCCAATTGTTCTCAAGTGCTAGGAAACAAAATACGGACAACGTTCTCTCAATATTGAGCATAATACATTGAATGCACACTTTTTTCCTGTGTTGGATTCTCGGGATTTTGATAGGTGAGGCGGCCGGTTTCTCTCGTAGGGCTTGCTAACTATGGATAAAGCCGGACAAGTCGAGAAGAAAACGATCCAAGTACTGGCATAATAGAACCACAATCTACAACCATGGTAATTAGATTTTTGATTGCGGAAACTTTTCTATACTGAAAAAAAAAGTACTCTGAGGTTGGATTAAACAGGACTAGTTGACGTAACGCCTTGTTCGGTACAAAACAACCCGAAAGTGGAGTATAGATATTCCTCGTGCGGGGATCATTCAAACAGAACAGTTTATATCATTGTTATTATATTATTATTATTATACAGACGCCGTCCATTTGACTTCTATGGCTCATACCCTTTTTCAGTCGAAAATACAACATGGTCCGCAGAATCGCACAGATCGTCCACCTCAAACCATCCGCAGTCGCAGCGTACAAGGACTGCCACGCCAATGTCTGGCCTGAGATCTTGCAGCAGATCCACGACTGCAATATCCGAGATTGTAAGAAAATCACTACCAGAATATCCCCTTTTATTATTTATTATTCTTTTAAATTAATTATTGCTAGACTCGATTTTCTTTGACAATGAAAAGACCCTCTTCGCTACATTCAAATATATTGGCACCAACTTTGAGGCTGATATGCTCAAGATGAGGGCCAACCCCAAAGTGCAGGAATGGTGGATCATGACTGATGGGATGCAAGAGAGCCCGAATCCCGGCTCGACGGGCAGTATGGATCAAGAAACGTCGTGGTGGAAGCCGTTGGAGGAAGTTTTTTATACTGAGTAAACCTGACATGATCAAGAGGATTATACACTTGAAATTCTTAATTGTTTACGACTCGAAATCACCACGAGCCAAGCCAAATGGTTCTAACATCTTAGTGATACATGCAAGATTAGTAGCGAATGATGCTGAACTCTCCGAATGCCAGGTCGTGATAGTATCGTTTTTGTATCGTGGTAAGAAAATCTTAGCCACGCAAGCTGCGCCACAGAACGCCCAAACCCCCAAATCCAAGACGCCTTTGCCATGATAGGTTAAACATAGTCGTTAAGAAGAATATCATCAAAATGCCCAAAATATACGAGATTTGCTGTACACCATACCCGCTGGTATGAGGCTTGATTTAATCTTCACCCGAAGGGAGATCCTTGAGAAACTCATAGCCCGTTTCCTCTTCGGGCTTCTCAGGCTCAAGACCAAGCGCTGAACGAAGAGCGCGAACCTCGCTCTGCAGGCCTTGGACAACGCGGGTAGGCGCTACGTCCTCCTCGCAACGCAAGCGGTATGCAGTACGCAGCATCTCTGCAAGACGGATTGTCTGGGCGTGCCAATGGTCGCGATCCAAGCGGCTAGCGAGATGAGCGTCCCGCTCGGCTTGTAGAAGAGAGTTATAGTCCTTCTTTTGAGCAAGGAAATACATGTTGTTGTCCTGGCAATAGTTGCGGATTTGCTCAACGATGATACCCAAACTCGATTCAAAATCGCCGATCAGTTTTGTGTTTTCGACTTGCTCGCGCTTCAAAATGTCCACAGTGTGTCGTTCTTTGGCCAAGGCACGCTCTAGTTCTGCAATGCGGGCAGCTATATCGACCCATCAATATCGTCCTCGTAACGGTTAACAACAGGAGGGGGTAAACTAACCAGAGATCTCGCCTCCAATCTGCTGAATATCAGAACTGGCACCTTCGGCGGTGGAACGTCGCTGAAGCTTACTATTAGCAGCGCTTTACTCAAAACGAACGAACAAACGCACCATGAGCTCTTCAGCGCTAGCAACAATGCCACGGGTCATCTCGCGGTTGTGCTTGAGGACATCGCTGAATTCAATGACCATTTCATACAGATTATTGAGATCCATCTGGTGGCCGGCGTTCATGGGGAGGCCAGCCATCATGTTGTTGCCGACCGGACCGCCGCCGTTGGCCTGGGGAACTGCATGCTGAGCAGCGGGAGACGGAGGCTGACGAGCCATGTTGGTCATGTTTACATTCGACGAATTATCCACAAAGTTTCCCATCGAGACACCGTTTGCTGCCATGCTCCCAAGAGCGAGGTCGTCCTGCGCAAAGACCGCAAAGCTTCGAGATACCGGGCGGGATGGCAGGCTCGGAGCTTGTTGGGGGAGCGGTGCTTCGACAGCCGCGGCCTGCTGCTGCTGCCTGCGTTGGTCCGACACGGTGTCGGATAGGGCGTTGTTATTTTTGCTGTTGTCGTTTGGGGTCAGGAACGAATTCCCAGCTGCTATGGACGGACTCGTCTGTACTGGCGAAACCGACGTCAGGCTCAGGGTCGTCCACGACGCGATACGCAATAATAGTGGCGGAACTTTGATTCTCCGGGCGAGGCTAAACCATTGTCGTCTGGAGTCACATGATTCTATACATTTACTTGCTGTTGATTGGCTGTTGACTGAATACTTATATTTATATTAATTTTGATAGAATATTATGTGGTGTTCTATTATTATCATAATACTCACAGTGAATCATATCTCATTCATAAAGGATCCATACAACAATGGGCATATTCTACTACATGCTGGGGTATTCTTTACCGGTATATTAACTGCCGTTTGTATAAATAAAGCATCTCCTCAAATTAGGTCAATTCAAGCAGCGCTGCCAGTTTATCGTCTGGATCTGCCGTCAATATCGCGCTCGACTCAGTACCCGGCTGAGACGAGGGTGCTTTGCGAATTCGTCCAGCCACTCTTGCCATCAGCATTCTCATCTTGTCAATCTCTTGAATAAGCTCGCCATCTCGCGTGATTAGGTTCGGCTGGATGTTTTCTTGTGGGTTTTTCAGTGGCTCGAGAAGAGCTTCTAATTGCCTGTACTGAGCTAGTCGCTTCTGCTGTTCCTGTCGCCGGCCGTCCAGCGCCACCAGTCGTTGGTATAAACTTTCGTATCTAGGGATTCATTAGTGACTATCGAAATTTTCCTGGCGAATGAGAAGGAATTACCTGTTTCTATCTTCCTCTGAAATATCTTCGCCTGCATATTGTTCAGGGAGTTTCTCAATCACGCTAACTCTGCATCAATATAGAAATCCCTTACTGACAAGGAAGCCGGCTTACTGGTGATTCGACAAGTCTGAGCCCAGTTCGACTCCACTCAACTCTTTGGCCGGGCCAATGGCTTCTTGCTTGACTGAGTCCCAATACAAGCTCTCGATCTGACGGGCAACATGTTGAATCGCCTGGTTGGAGTACACAACGCGGTTGTGCTGCTTCAACGTGCTGTTTACTACGAGTTATCGTTGTCAGCGAGATAAATGGATCTGGTTTTTGCGAGAGTGGTTCCAGAAACAAACATTTTTGTAAAACTTCCTCTACTGTTTTCTCGCTCAGGTTGTCTTCCGTCTCGGGCGCGTAGTCGCGCCAACCCTCCTGCGGCGCAATCGAGGCAGAAAGGGTGCGCACCTGGCTTCTAATGAATAAAGTCTTTAATTCTGATATCGTGCGTAGATTCTCCATGATTGAAAGTTACAGGATGGTATGTTTTGACAGGTTTGTACGCGTGTAAATTATGTACGGCAACAATCAATCAGTTTCTCGTGCGATACCGCTAGGCCCGAAGCAGACAAGCGCCCCCCGCGTTAGCCCACACACCCATCTCATCATTCTCTGTGTCTCTTCCAAGTCAACAATCAGCATTCAGGTGGTTGGAAGACCCAATCAGCGTTCAGGTGGCATGCTATTCTCAGCCATGTGCCGTAACATCCCGTGGATCACTGCACTGTCGCTTCGAACATGAAACACATTGGTCGACTGACCGGGCGATTTCCATGGGAGAAGACGGCCCTCATCAGGTAAACCCCGATGGTATTCGTAGAATTGAAAATTGCATCCTTGAATTAGAACCGCCCAGCAGCGATCAACTTGGGCATTCGGACCTTCCAAGGCATTTTTGAGTTGGTCCAAAGAGGAAGATGATGAGACATCATCGGCTTCCTCCTTAGCCTCAACAAACGCATGATCCACGAAGCCTCGGTTTTTAGGAGATCGTCGTTGGATACGAAGAACGAAGCCCGGAAAGTCATTGCCTTGATTAGTATATTTCGAGGCAATTACAAAGCCATCTACCAGCGGGAAATAATGGGTGAAGATTCCTGCTGCCATTGCCTTGATAGGGTCTTCGTGTTGTGGGTTCTCTTCAACGCGGCGGACAAACTCCTCGACAATAGGGATAGATAGATAGTTTTCCATCGTGTGTACGCAATATAAAAGTGTTTGTAGCTGATGATATTGTTTGGCATGTCTATGAACGAGGAATCCTACTGCTTATAGTTTCGATAGATAGCTTCTGCCGCCCAGCTTCTCGATAGTTTCATGCCCAACTAGCATTATACGATAAGACACTAGGTATTTACTAATACTGTAGATCCTTCTATAAATAGTGACACTGTGGGTTTGAGTCTGTGGTATTGGCTGGTAGGTGTGCGTAAGCGCCGAATGGGCGCTTATGATGACCATGACGAATCAATGTGAGAGAGTAATATGACAAGTCCCAACAAGAAATCTATTATTATACGTATAACATACTAACTAATTTTATTCGTAATTCTAGTGGGCATCGATAACTTCAAATAGTTGGTATTGCCTAGCACGGTCCCTTAAAAATCAATGTATATATAGCATGTATATTTTTGGCAATAGTTAGTTGCCTAAAGGCTTCTCTCCCACCTACTACCTAAACAGCATGATATTTCAATGACCTGCATCACACTGTGTAGCTCGTAAATCTTCCAAGTCCTTCAAAACCGACTTTCGCTTGCCCTGATAGTCCACCTTGTACATCCACTCCTCAAGACTTTTTATTCTTTTAGGTAATATCTCAGTCAACAACGCGAAATCTCTCGTTGCGCCAATCCCTTCAGACCAAAACCGCCACCACGCAGTAAAATTTTCGCGCCAGGTCATGTTGGATTCGTCGTCGATCCGATTTTGGCCTCCAATGGAATTGACCGGTGCGTTTGGGTAGGGCTCCGCTTTGTCCATGTATTCGTCCATTGGCAATGGAACATGGAGAGCAGGCTTTCCGGTGACTCGGGTGAAGACTTTGACGATATCTTTGAATGAGACCTGGTCGGTTGCGACTTCGAGATCCATACCGGCAGACCGTTCGATATTGTCGAAAATCCACAGCACGTATGCTCCGACGTCAAGGAGTGAAATCAGCGGTATTTTTCCATCACCTATAATAGCAGTGGTAAGGCTCGGAAACATTCAAGTTTAGAGAGACAGTCACATACTGGCCGGATTGGCCCAGACAATAGTCCCATCGCTACGCTCTTCAGGCACAAACATACCATCGAAAAGCATTTCCATGTATGGCCCTGTAGTAAAGAGGGTACTTTTAATATGCGCCTGCCCTTGCGCCAGAATAAAGTCTAAAATTAGAAATTAGCTTATTTTTTCTTCTTTCAAAATGACTCATTTTTTTTTTTTCAGTTCTTACCGCCAACCCTCCCCTTTGCATCAGTATGCCCGCAGTGATATCTCTCATCCCACCCAGCCTTGCGCAACGCATAATCGATATTCGCCCACACATAATGCGTCACGCCTTCAGACACGGCAATTTCGTACGCCCGCATCGCATAAAATAACTCGTTCTTCTCGCCCAGAGTGAAGCCATCGGTGTTGACCCATGCCCCATAAACGCCACGGAAAGCAACGTGAAGGTCACGCTGCCTTGCTGCAGAGTCACGTTTGGAAGAGCTTTGAGTTCTTTGGCTCTGATTGATTGGAGGTCGCGAGTTAGAAGGCGGACTGCGTATCTGCCGCTGTTGGCCAGTGCTGTTGTCAAGTTAAAAGATATATTGGCATATAGGTCGGGATGGATGTAGGTACCTTCTACCACAGGATTTCCTTGGGCACCAGTGCCACCGACGACGAGAATTTCGGATAGTTTGGACGGTGTAGCCATTTTTTGCGAATGAATATTTTATCAACTATCTCAATATTGAATGTTTCAATGTTGTTTGATGGGGATGCATTCATTAAATCGGTACAGTATGAAGTGAAATGTGGGTCCGGCTCATTATATAACATTTGAACAACATTGAGACCACCTTTGCAGAAGGAGCATTACACGGTTTCTAATCCAATATTTAAAAGAAGATATCTAGAATATTGGAGAACCGAATTTGTCAGTACTATTTCAAATATTCCTGACGTTAATAGATGTATGATGATTAAACATGATTACTTATCAGACTGTAGCACAAAGAGATCATACAGGCACCGCATTAAACTAATTATTGTTTTATTAATCAGTTAAACAGTATAGATTGGTGATTTGGCCTTTTGAATCGACTATTCCTTTTGAAGCGTCAGCTCTAGCGCTGGAATATCCACACCGACTACTTTGCCCTGAGCATCTAAAGAGAAAACAATCTCGTCTACACCTCGCCCGCCGTATTGAAAGACATCTAGCCTCATCCACGATACACAAGTCGGGGTATTACCATCGTCAAATTCAGTCATATCCTGCAAAACAGCTCTAAACACCTGTTTGGAGCCAGAAGAAGCATCGTCATTCTCACCCCGTTGCGTCGGGTATAACCGAATACTCAGATCAGTAGAGTTTGTCACACCGATCAATGCCGCCAGAGATTTCCGCATATTCGTGCCATTGCGGGAAAACTCCCCTATGTAGAGACCCGGTAGTTTATCGTGCAAAACTGTCATGGTGGATGGAATAATATTTGTGCTGTTATCAGAAACGGTGTAGTTGCCACCAAAGATCTCGGCGGCTTGGGCCAGAGCCGATCCTAGCGTGGCTTCCAACGCGATTTCCGTATAGTCTGCATGCGCGTTGAGATCGGCTGGGGATTTAGTGTCAGCGGACAGAATTGCATACCCTATGCCATAGTCTGGCACTAGGCCGATATATGAGCTGTACAACCCTTCGCCCACACCTTCGTTGCTGAGCAGAGTGTAGACGTCTATCATCGGGGTTTTTGGGTAATCGCCGTTGCTGTAGATAGTCCAGGGTGCGCCGAGTGAATTAGCTGTGTTGGAGGTATGAGAAAGGGGCTTTAGCCAGCGTCTTGTTTGGGCTGTAGAGAGAAGCGTCGAATTGAGAATAGCTTTTCCGGCGAGAGCGAGATCTTTGGCGTTAGAGAACATTGATGTTGATCTGTGATGTGTTAGCCAGGTTTCAAACTGTTATAGATATAAGGTTCGGAAAATGGGAATTTCTCACGCTTCAGATCCCTTGGAACGTTGCGACCAGCCGCTGGTTTGCATATCAACAGGAATAACGCCCACTGATGGATCCTCAGGCGCGAAGACAGTAGTCTCATTCATTCCAAGCGGATCGAGGATGTGACGCTGAACCATCTCACTATAATTCAGGCCAGTTTTTCTTTCTAAAATGTATCCCAACAGCTGATATCCTATGTTGGAGTAGCTCGGAGTTGCACCTGCCGGGGCAACAGGAGGCCGGGTGGCCAAGTTGTTGATGAATTCGCTGGTGGTGCATTGTGAGCTGTCTCCACAGCAGGGAAGCACAAATTCTGAGATATCTGGAAACCCTGCTAATTGGAAGTTGCCTTGAGAAGACAGGTCATGGCCGCAATCTGAAATGGCGATTAGAAATTTACTGCAAATAGATTTATATTTTTAGGCGAAAAATAAAATAAAAAAACTCACAATCACGGGCAATTCCGCTCATATGGCTTGCAAGTTGACCGACAGTGACATGGTCCCAATCAACACGACCAATACGATTATCTTCAGATGCCAATGCAAGCTCAGGAAGATGCTCTGTAACCGGATCATTGAGGATGCGGTCTCCTTGCGTAATGAGAAGACTCCATACGGTGAAAAGTTCGGTCAGCCCACCAATACGATAGATGGTATTCCCATTGACATCTTGAGTGTCTTCTGATGAGGATTCATTCAAGGCATGAGACGTATAGTGGTATTGCCAAAAGAACGGCTCATCCTCGGCGTCCCCGTTGTTTGTAGAGAATATCACTATACTGAAACTAGTATTGGGCGAAATATCTCCATTTGGACCGGTGTGTGTTTTGGACAGTTGGTCAAAACTCTCGGTGAGGTTTTTAAAAGAGCTCGCAATGAGCTGGTCCTTGGTATTCAGGGTGAAAGGAGGGTAAGCTGGGCCAAGCAATGGGCATGGCGTGAATGAGAGCGCGGAGAAAAGGAACAGAAAGAGGGAAGCTGTGTGAGAAATCATTTTTATTTTTATAACGAACATGTCAACAGTCCTAAAACATGCGTTGTAAATATGTACAGATGGAGCCCGAAGACTCAATTGACCAGGGGGAACAATCAATTATGAATGATCTGGTCCATCGTCCATCGTTCTTCTTGTGTGGATTGATGCTGACAGTCAGAGGAGACACGGACACGGACACGGAACGGCGGCGACCGGGAGGCCGTTTGGAAATTCTGGACTCTGAACTGCATTGATTTTTATTTAACTTGATTATTTTTAGACACATCAATTGATCATACTCCGTACTTCATGCTAGAGATTGACTCAGTCTAAAAAGGTCGCTTGGTTTCTTGGTTCTGTGCTACACAACTAGACCAATGTGGCGGTACTCATTACACGTATTGATCGGCATTAATAATAAGATGACGTAAACTAGAACATACATTAAGGTATTGTATTTTTATAGTCAAGAATGGATGAAAGACTGGAGTAGTTAATGTTGTATAAAAATAATCATCGATCAATAGAACATTGAGAATAGTATAAACGCACTATTCCTAATACGGCTAGCCTGTTTATACCTGACCTTTCTCGATTTGTATCAATCCATTTTTTAAACATGCGCTGGCTGACTATATAAATGAAAGTGATGTTAAATTAAATCACAACAACTGTGTGATTGGCTAATTAATAGAGTCGTTGTGGACTCGTTCAATAATGCTGTAACTTAACAAAAGCCCCTCAAAACCTCACCCGACGTTTGCCTCGGCAACTCTCCGACTTGCCGACATACTAACTCATCTACAGTCAATGTTTCTCTGCATTCTTTTAACCTGTATATAAATTTCGACAAAAATGGCATCAACAATGCGGCCTCGAGTGCTGCTATTTGACGTTGGGGGAGTGTGTGTAAGCGCCAGTCTCACCATTGTACTGTAGTTACTGTACTGTACAGACCTAACAGACGCCAGGTGGTGTCTCCCTTCCAAGCCATATTGAACTACGAGATTGCAAACAAGATCCCTCCCGGATGGGTCAACTTCAGCATCTCACGCACGTCGCCAAATGGAAGCTGGCACAAGCTCGAACGCGGCGAGATTCAGCTCGATGCCGGCTTTTTCAAATCATTCAGCCAAGACTTGCACCAAGCCTCGCTCTGGAAGGAGTTTCATGAGCGGCGTCGATCAAAAAATGGCTCAGGATCGTCAGATTCTCTGCTGCCGGCCTTGCCCAAACTAGACGCAGAGTACTTGTTCTGGGAGATGATGCGCATCTCGCGCGAACCGGACCCGTTCATGTTCCCAGCACTGAACAGATTAAAGGCATCGGACCAGTTCCTGATGGGAGCCTTGTCAAATACAGTTATATTCCCGCCTGGTCATCCGTACCAGGCTGATACCATCGGGCTGCGGGATCAGTTCCATTTCTTCGTCTCTTCCGCTCACACAGGACTTCGGAAGCCGGACCCCAGAATATACGCCCATGCGCTGGAGAGAATGAATGAGATTGCTGCCGTGAAGGGCCAGGCCAAGATAAGCCCATCGGACGTTTTGTTTCTCGACGATATTGGCGAGAACTTGAAGGGTGCCAAGCAGGCGGGCTTTCGGACGCTGAAAGTTGTCCTGGGCCGGACGCAGGATGCGGTCAAAGAATTAGAAAATGCGACGGGGTTGCCACTTTTGGAAGAAGCAGCTGTCTCTAAGTTATGATATATACTCATACAAGGTTGGGTTTTGTAGCGAGTCTTTGATTCAATATTTTGATACATGTATAGATAGTATGGTAATTAATTTTCTACAGAACACATTATACGAATTATAAATATAAACGAGTTTCCACCCAAAAAATAAAAAATAAAAAAATGGGTATAAATTATTCAATTGAAAAAGTCGAAAATAATTGTACGTAGTAGAAAAACCACGAGTCGTCGCCAACCCAAGTACTAATTAGTCGTGGCCGACCACGCTGTCCGCGCAACTTTGACATGCCGGGCGCGCTAAGCGAAAAGCAGCCGCACAAAAGCATCCCGCGCACACTGAACTTTTTTCCTTTTGCCAACCGCAACAGTCGACAAAAGAGCCTTCCAGTCCTCGACAACCGTCAAGATGGTGAGTGTTATCGAACTGCCATACAGCTGAATATACCTCTATGTACCTCTGTATATATGTATATTCGCTGCGGCTTTCCCGAGTCCTCCGCAATCTATAGGGTCTTTGCAAGATGCTTCGGATGGGAGGATGTCTGAAGCGCAAATTGCTGACTCGCTCGTAGCCTTTCCACAAGCTCGTCAAGAACAGCGCGTACTACAGGTGAGCTTTCTTTGATGCCTTCAATACTGCCTTTTCTCGTTCGCTTCAATGTTCTAACGTCAAGGCAGCCGCTACCAAACCAAGTACAAGCGCAGGAGGGAAGGAAAGACCGACTACTATGCTCGCAAGCGCCTGATCACCCAGGCCAAGAACAAGTACTCGGCCAAGAAGTACCGTCTTGTGGTAAGCAGCAGAGTCATTTCTCTTCTGCAGGTTGCAATGAATAACCAGCATCCAGGTCCGCTTCACCAACCGCGACATCATCACCCAGATCGTCTACTCCGAGATCACCGGTGACAAAGTTGTCGCTGCCGCCTACTCCCACGAGCTGAAGCGCTATGGAATCGAGCACGGTTTGACCAACTGGTCTGCTGCCTACGCCACCGGTCTGCTCCTCGCCCGCCGCCTGCTCAAGAAGCTCGAGCTTGACGAGACCTTCGAGGGTGTTGAGGAGGCTGACGGTGAATTCACCTTGACCGAGGCCGCCGAAACCGACGACGGTACCCGCCGCCCTTTCAAGGTCTTCTTGGACGTTGGTCTTGTCCGCACCTCGACCGGTGCCCGTGTCTTTGGTGCCCTCAAGGGTGCCTCTGACGGTGGTCTGTTCGTCCCTCACTCCGAGAGCCGCTTCCCCGGTTACGACATTGAGTCCGAGGAGCTTGACGCTGAGACTCTCCGCAAGTACATCACCGGTGGTCACGTTGCCGAGTACATGGAAGCTCTTGCCGATGATGACGAGGAACGCTACAAGAGCCAGTTCACCGAGTACATCGACGACGAGGTTGATGCCGGCGACCTCGAGGACATCTACCTCGAGGCCCACAAGGCCATCCGCGAGGACCCTTTCAAGAAGGACGAGGACGCCGGCCCCAAGAAGTCCAAGGAGGAGTGGAAGGCCGAGAGCAAGAAGTACCGCACTCCCAAGCTCACCTACGCCGAGAAGCAGGCCCGCATTCAAGAGAAGATCCGCGACCTTGCTGCTTAAGCGGGTGCGGGTTATGGCATGTACGGATGAAAAGTTACCAAAATGGCCATGTAGCAAGTGTTGCAGGGTTTTATGACAACTCAAAAAATGCCTTCTTCTTTTTTTTAATCTCTCTCTTTTTTTTATATACCAGCGTTAGGATTCACGGATGAGATTCATGTCATGATTTTATTGGAGCACATAGGTTGGGGTATACCCCGGGGAAGCCATTCTTCTTAATTCTCAATCCTGATTCCTGGCCTGTTGTAGAGTGTGGAAACAACGTACACAACATAATTCTCCTGGATTTAGGATTCAATGATCAGTGACATGGGGTATTTGTGTGCCGAAGAACAGCCGGACGAAGCCGGATGGACGATGCGTGCATTTAGGAAAAAAAAAATCGCGCACTTCCCCTCCTGCACAGGAAGTATGTACGTAGTACTTATATGCAGTACGTACTTAGTAACTGCTGCTGTAAAATCCAACCTAGTAATAGCATGCATATGATGGTCGGTGGCTGTTGGTTGACACTGGAATTCCATTCCCACAGCTGCAAGGGCCTCGAGTATACGATTGGCCCGGCGTGTGTGTTCGCGTGGTGATCAACGGGGCATGCTTCTTGAGCCTTTGGGCAAGACTGAAATTTAGATATTAATGCTCGGAGAAAGTGCGAGTAGTCTATTCTGCGTAATGATATTATCTATTACCATTACTCTTGTTGATGACAATTAACTTGGACCGTGACAGCGAACACCGAACCGTTGTGCGGGCGGTCTCGTGACCAGCAGCTAAACCGCATCCACATCCACATCCATCCACATACATCCACACTCTCCGGCCGTGCTACGCCACCCACACCGTGTTGAAACACACCACCCCCAGCAGGCTCGCCCCCCTCAAGTACTGGTCTTGCACTGCACATTGAACAGCGTAGTTAGCTGTTCCCCTTGGTCAACTGACAAGGATGCCCGCATTCTGACTGTTCGTTGATCAGCCTTCTCCGGCCCGACACGGCTTTACTTCCACGTCACGCCGCAGCAGGAAGTCTGTCTGTCCTCTTCCAGAAATCTTTTGTCTTCAGCAGCGCCCTCTCATTCCTCTCCGATGACGGGGCATTCGCCAATGATCACCGCATCCCGAATTTTTCGAACGGCTTCGACCGGCTGGCCCTAGGCGCACTGCTAGCCCGACCCACTCGCCCGCCAGACTGCATGCGTGCAAGCGACTACTGACAGTAGACTTCGACTACGACTATTACCTACCACGATTATTACTGTGCCTCTGTGCTCCCCTCCGATTAAACCGACTCGTCTAGGCTAGGAGCCAAGGAGAACACAAAAAAAGAAAAGAAAAGACTCTTCGTTTATTTCTCCCCTCCCCTCCCCATTTTTCCTTGCTTCATTCTTTCTGGCCACCGTCGCTCATGGGTGCGGAGGATGTACATCGGTGAAGCACTAACGTGACATCATTCCACACCGATCGGCAACCCCGGCCAGCAGAGTCCCTTTTTCGAGTTTTGCGCGCGTCGTGAGACCCTTGGCCTGGGAAATAAGAGTTTATAATTTGCTCGGTCGGCCGTTGTTTTTGCGGTTCGTTATCGGGTTGATATATATAACTATATAGTTTCTGGCAAGATGGACGGGGTCGAGACAGTTGATGTGAGCTGGCTCCATCATTCGCATCGAGGTATGCATTATCATCATTATCCATCATTATCATTACTTGACCAGTCGTTGTGTACTGGTGCGAAGCTGACGTGTCTACTATTATTGTAACAGATCAAACGCTGCGGAATAAAATCGCGGCCGAGGACAACACAAATGGAGACACTGCGTCGACCTCACGGCGCAAACCCTCCGTGGACAAATCCAATGCAATCCCCCAACAACAGTCACAGCAACAACAGACTACCAGTCAAGGTGACCAGTCGCAGGGAGCAAATGGAAACACTACGCCAGAGAAGCTGTCGGACCCAAAGTCAAGAAATTCTCCAAATACCTCGGTCAAGGGAAGCGCACCAAAGACTATCCCCGGTAGGCGCAATTCGTGGATATCGTCTATAAGCTCCAAGTTTTCTACGGGCAGCACACCACCAGCGCAAGGCACTGTCAAGGAAAATGTCAGCACCTCTCCCAAACCGAGTCCTCCAGCCCTCAAACAGGATCTTAATCCCTTTGGAGCTTCGTTCTCTCCCAAGGACAAGGACGAGCGAAATGGCGATCCAAACAACCCTTTTACATCGACCTCTCCCAAGAATCCCTCCTTTCTGCAAAATGCTTTTCGGAAGCTCGGTGCGAGCGGAATGAGCAAGACGCCACAGCAAACTGCCCCGTGTCAGCGACGGGTGATGAATGTCGATACCAACCGAGACCGATGTAAAGTCCCAGAATTGAACCAAGGAAAGCTAAAACGAGTGGCTTTTTGTGTCGATGTCGAAATAGCCGGTTTCTCGCCACGCGAAGATGATGGGACGACACAGCCCGAAACCGGTGGTCCGCCTCGCAGCCACATTGCCAAGACAAAAGGAAAGGAAAAAGGCGAGGCATCGGCGCTAAAAAGCCCAGAAGCTACTGCCAAGGAGAAAGAGAAGGCTGAAAATGCCAAAGATGGTTGCGATAAGCTATCGACGTCCCCAAGTCCTGACGGCGAACCCAAGGTGGAAAGCCAAACGAAAGAGCCTACAAGGAAACAGGAAAAGAAGAAGCGATCGGAAGAAGAGAGAAAAGAGCGCAAAGAACGCAGGAGAAAACAAGCAGAAGCCAACGGTTCGATACCGTTGCAGCTCAAGGCAGACGATGATGAGGAAGACAGCTCAAGGTCATCAACACCCGGTTCTTCGCGCTCCCGAGCACAGAACCATCCTACCACAGACCCCGTGCGCATATATCGCCGTTGCTGTCAACTGCGTGAAACCCCGGTTTTGAAGAGGCTTGTGGAACGCATGACTTCGCCGTCATCGACTCTGGCCGAAGCTCCTGGTACTGTTGCAGTATTGGACCTGACGGATTTCCCCATGACCTTGCCGGATATCGTTACGTTTAGCGACTGGCTTGCAATTGTTCCAGTGCGGAAATTGATCCTTGAAAACTGCGCGCTCACGGATGAAGCAGTTCGCTCAATCTTGGCAGGGCTCTTGTCTACCAAAACCATGCAACAAGCTCGGAATAATCGTCGATTTGCGAGACAGGCAACTGGATCCGTGCAACGACTTTTTGGTATTGTCGAGAAACTATCTTTGAAAAACAATCCAAAGATCGGGCCTGAAGGCTGGCGTCATATCTGTCTGTTTCTCCACCTTTCCAAATCTCTCAAAGCAATCGATCTGTCTGGTGTTCCTTTCCCGAACAAGTTAGTCAAGTCAAATGAATCTGCTCGAGCGCAGAAACCTTCAGTTGACATCGGCACAACGCTTTCAACATCTTTGACAACACGGTTTGGCGGTGGCCATCTTGAGGAGTTGCTCATTAGCGAATGCCAGCCATCCACAGAAGACATTGCAAAACTGTGTGACGCGGCGGTTTTTATTGGACTACGGCGCCTGGGTTTGGCTAGCAACAACTTGACTCGAGAGGGGCTGGAGCATGTTGCCCGATATTTTCACTCGGGTAAATGCGAAGGACTCGATCTCGGTGGAAACGACCTGAAAGACCATCTAGATGTTCTTATGCCTGCAATCAATTCATCCAATTGTGTACTGGCTCTCAGCTTTGCAGATTGCTCCTTGACTCCGGCCTCGATATTCCCTCTCCTCCAAGCGTTCCCCTCAATGCCGTGTCTCCGGTTCGTTGACTTTTCGCATAACCCGGAACTCTTTGCAAACCAGCCAGACTCACTATCGATGCTTAGGCGATTCCTCCCTAAGATGGCACACATGAAACGAATTCATCTGGCAGATGTTGACCTGTCTCCGGATCATGCGATCGCGCTTGCGGAAATCCTTCCAGAGTGCCCTAGTCTGTGCCACCTCAATATCATGGAGAATCCAAAGATTGCGAGTCTTGCTTCTTCTAGCGATCCCGCTAGCCAGGAAGAAGCCTGTGCAGTGTATGCTTCTCTCATGGCTGCAGTGCGCGTCTCACAGTCCTTGATTGCTATAGACATTGAAGTTCCCAGTGCCGAGAGCAGTGAAGTTGTCAAGGCCTTGGCCTCCCAGATTGTTGCTTACTCATTGAGAAACCTGGGCGCTATCGAGGACATTGGCGGCGCAGATCAGGCATCACGTCCGGGAGTCCAAGTTCCTGAAGTACTTCAACACATCGTGGGTCATGACGCCGGAGCTGCCGCCAGTCTTGCTGAAGACGAGCCTGCTCCAGACGAAGATTATGTCATTGGAGGAACTGGGGTTGTCAAGGCTCTTGGAGTCTGTCTTGGAAACGTTGATCGCCGCAATTCTGAAACTGGAAGCGGGTCGCGACCTGGCAGTGGTTATTCAACTCCTGTAAATCGTGTTCCTGCGTCGGTCAGCAGTGCTACCAAGAAGCCGCGGGATATGTCCAAGAATTTGCTTGGATCTGCGCGTAATATCAAAGCAAGGATCGAGGTAGCACTCGTTCGGGAGGATAAAGCGGGTAACGATAATAACTATAGTAAGTCTCTCAAAATATTCTATTCTTTGTGGATCAAATCGCTGACAGTTCTTAGGACGACTTCAATTCCTTGATCACACTCTGCAAAAGATGATCAGACGGTTTGAAGAAGAATACCCCGAATGTCGACTCTCGGATACTGTAAAGGATGAAACATCCTCTTTGGAGTCTGGTGACGATACTCAAGAAGCCACAACAGTTCCCGCGAGCTTGCCTGCGGACGTACCCGAAGGCACCTGTGTGGAGGACGAAGAGGCAGATCCGTTTGCCATCCGGCTCTCGCGCAAGGGCTCCAACACTTCTCTACATTCCCGAGCACTCACCTCGGAAGAAGGGCGTCTTCATCGCATTGGCCAAAACTTGAGGAGAGACTTCCTCGAGCCGTCTCTTAGCTCTTCCGAGCAAGGTCTGCCCCTTTCTGACGACGAATCGCACGTCCATGCCCTTAGGGAGAAACTCAAGGGGCTCAAGGGAGACGAAATCCGGTCTCGTGTTGAAAGCGTGGGCGCCGACAAAGCCCTCCAGGACCTGGGAGCCACGGTGGAGGAGCTGTGGATTATCCAGCAGCAAGACCAAGACGCATTCCAGCGATTCAAAGAGAGCCAAATTGCGGCCCAGATCAATGCCGGCCTGCGGCCACCCTCTTCTCAGAGCGAAAAGAACCCTCGGTCGGCTTGATTTGTTTATATTTTCTGTGCTTGCGCATATTATAAGCATCTATTACTTGACTTGGTTCAAGCAATTTTTTATCTACTACATTATGTTCTGACTACGGTTCCATTTGGTCATGTTTAGTTTGTTTTTCTGTGGGTACGTTTGTATGCGTTTATGTTGAATGATGAGGCATGACTAGCGTGGGTGTGTTGGGGCGTAATCATGGGTCTTTGATATTTTTCTGTCAATTATACTATCTACTCTGCGAACTCCGTGAGATCTGCACATATACCCTATTATTTTTATCTCATGGCGTATCGACTGTAACATTGACTTCTGCTGAGCGGTATATGCTGATGACGTCATAACGTCTTTCCGTAGTAATAGGGAATGCCAGCGGCAGAAGTACATGTACTGTATATTAAATGTGAATATACAAATAATCAGCAAATATCCAAGAAGTATTAAATATTACCAAGTTGTATAGACTGGAATGCGATGATTATATTATGAGTGAGTGAGAGCGGAGCCACATCCTCGGCTGGCGCGTGCCCCATTCACATGTCACTCACTCACTCCGGGGTAACTCCCATTCCAATTTCGTGGCTCGTGACAACCACGTCGACTCGTCCCACGACGATCCATCCATTCTCGAACTCGAACTCGAACTCGAATCGAATCGAATCGGTCTGGTCTGATGGGGTTTTGCTGATAATCTAGTATTGTTGTTTTTTTCCTCTTGACAATAGTTTGTTTGGTCGACGACTTCACGCCCCGATGACCGCTTGACAGTCAAGATGGCAGCGCAGTCCAAGATGCCTCTTCCCGAGCGCTCCATCGGCCACATCTTCTCGCATCTGGCAGGTCTATACGTAAAACACCGCACGCGCATCTCGCGCGCCGTCTATCTCGCGCTTTTCCTTGCCCTGGCCAAGCGGATTCACAATGCGATCGGGGAGCAGAAAGCAGCGTCGCGCCGACAGGCTGAGATGAGGTCTCGACCGGGGACAAGTGGGCTGGACAATAATAATAATAATGATACAAAAAATGAAGCGCCAGGAGGAAGAGGAAACGGGGACAAGAAACGGGTCGAGCTCAACCGCGAGTTCTTCAAGAGTCTGCTGCGTTTGTTGCGAATTGTGATTCCCGGGTGGCGGAGCAAGGAGTTTCGTTTGCTGGTCAGCCATAGTGTGTTTTTGGTGCTGCGGACGATGCTTAGTATTTATGTCGCCGAGTTGGATGGGCGCCTGGTGAGCAATTTGGTGCGAGGCAAGGCCAAGGAGTTTTTGTCGGGGCTTGCGTGGTGGATGACGGTTGCGATTCCGGCGACTTTCACGAATTCTATGGTGAGTTTTTCTTCTTTCTCTTCTTCTCCTTCCTTTTTCTCCCTCTATAAATGAGAATGCTAATTGTTAGCTTTCATATCATCAATGCCGACTGGCCCTGCAATATCGGAAACGACTCACAGATCACGTCCACGACAAGTACCTATCCAACATGACATTCTATGCGCTGTCCGCACTGGACGATCGCATCAAGAACCCGGATCAGATGGTGACGGTGGACATTTCGAGGTTCTCCGACAGCTTGGCCGAGCTCTACTCGAACCTGGCGAAACCTGTGCTGGACATGGTTCTCTACAATTACCAGCTGTCAAAGAACGTGGGCATGGAAGGTTTATTCTTGATGAGTCTGCTGGTTCAGCTGTCCGCCAACGTGATGCGCATGTTGACCCCTCCGTTTGGCAAGTACGTCGCCGATGAGGCTCGGCTGGAAGGCGAATTCAGATTCCAGCACACGAGGTTGATCGACTACAGCGAGGAAGTTGCGCTGTACCACGGTCATGAGGCTGAAAAGGACAGCTTGGACAAGGGCTATTTTACTCTGATTAAACACGTCAACCGCATCCTGCGACGGCGACTTTATCATGGGTTTATGGAGGATTTTGTTATTAAATACTTCTGGGGTGCGCTTGGGCTTGTGCTTTGCAGTGTCCCGGTGTTTTTCAAGATCCCCGGTCAAATCAGCCAGACGATGGGAGACCGGACAGAGAGTAGGTGCTGCAGGAAATCCCCAAGTCTTATAAATACTAATTCATTATTATAGGTTTCGTTACTAATCGACGGCTCTTACTGTCTTCTTCTGACGCATTTGGTCGTATTATGTTTTCTTATAAAGAAGTATCTGAGTTGGCAGGCCACACGTCTCGTGTTGCCTCTCTGCTCGACGTCATGGAAGACGTCGCCGCCGGACGCTTCGAGAAGAAACTTGTATCCTCAGCATCCACGGACGAGAATGCGGCAGTACTTTCTGGCCGCGGAACAATCACCGAGAGTCCATCCATCGAGTTCACCGACGTCCCCATCGTGTCGCCGAACGGAGATGTTCTTGTCAAAAAGCTGTCCTTTACCGTCCATCCGGGCGACCATTTACTGATAGTCGGACCCAACGGCTGCGGAAAATCATCTCTCTTCCGAATCCTCGGCGGCCTATGGCCTGTCTACGGCGGTTCAGTGAAGAAACCCACTTTTGAAGACATTTTCTACATCCCGCAACGCCCATACCTATCCCGGGGCTCCCTGCGCCAGCAAATCATCTATCCGGACGGCCTCAAAGAGATGCGCCACCGGGGCGTCACCGACGACGATCTGTTTGAGATTCTGTCCATCCTAGAAATATCCAATGTCGTTGACCGCGCCGACGGCTGGGATGCCGAGGAGGAATGGCGCGACGTCTTGTCTGGCGGTCTGCAGCAGCGCATTGCCATGGCGCGACTGTTTTACCATAAACCCAAATTCGCAATCCTGGACGAGTGCACGTCCTCGGTGACGCTGGAGATTGAAAAAGTCATGTACGAGACGGCAAAAAAGTTGGGTATTACCTTGATGACTGTGTCGCACCGTCGGAGTTTGTGGCAGTATCATAAGAAGATTTTGCAGTTTGATGGTCAGGGTGGATACATTTTTACTGGATTGGATTGGGAAAAGAGGTTGAAGTTGGAAGAGTGAGTTTCTTTTTTTCTCTTTTATTTTCTTTTTTTTCGTGCAAAACTAATACCTCGTTAGTGAGAAGGAAGAACTCGATCTGCAACTCCGCGCCGTCCCTGAGATCCAGAAACGCATCGCGGAGCTTTCATCATAGAGCAATCACTAGACTTGATGATATATTGAGATGTTTCGTTTGGTGATTGATATTGATACTGCTATTTACTATACACCTGCCCCGACTTGGACGCCCATGTACATATACCAAACATTGAAGGATAGGCGCCATGTAGTTGACATATTGAGAATTTATTGTATTAATGGAACCTGTAGAGGGAACACATTCATCATATATGTATCAAAGTGGTCGATTTGGTCTATGGAGACTGGTACGTGTAGATCTCCTTATAGATTTACGATACAGCTGGGGTTATTAATTCCAATGCTCCCATTATTAATGCTGGACTATCTATATCCCACTCGGCAGCGGGAGCCATCAATCGATATAAAACAACTGAGTATTACTTATTATTGACAGAACGAAAACATCACAGCCAGTGAAAAGCGCCACTCCCAAACCATTTAATATCAGAGGTAAAAAAAAAAAAAAAAA
>CVMT01000006.1:1533265-1571601 GCA_000985935.1 Talaromyces islandicus | reverse complement strand
AAAAAAAAAAAAAAAAAAAAAAAAATGAAAGCCCTTGTCTGGAACGGCACCCTCGCCACCGTCACCACCACCCACCCCATCCCCGACTTACCACCAGACTACCTCCTCATCCAAACCATCGCCGTCGCCCTCAACCCCACAGACGCCAAAGCCATTGCGCAGGGCCGCGCCTCCCCCAACAATGGGTTGCTTGGCAGCGACTTTGCGGGTATCGTTCAAGAGGTTGGCCCCCTGATCCGCAAACCCTTTCGTGTTGGTGACCGTGTCTGCGGCGTTACGCACGGTGGGAACTCTGCTAAACCGCAAGATGGCGCGTTTGCAGAGTATATTGTGGCAAAGGGGGATACGTGTATACGCATTCCAGACCACATGGGGTTTGAGGAGGCGGCGACCATTGGGGTCAGCGCGATTACGGATGGGCAGGGCATGTTTCAGGCAATGGGCCTTGCTTTGCCAGCTATAGATGGTCAGGTGCAACGGAAAGAAGAGTTTTTGTTGGTTTATGGTGGGAGTTCGTCGACGGGGACGCTGGCGATTCAGTTTGGCAAGCTGTAATGATTTCCTCCTCTCCTCCACTTTTAAGCGGGTGAGAAAAAAAAAGGAAAAAAAAAAAGCTGACTTGATTATAGAGCTGGTTATACCGTTCTCACAACCTGCAACCCCAAGAACTTTGCCCTTGTCAAATCTCGCGGCGCCGAAATGGCCTTTGACTACAACGACCCAACCTGCGGCCAGCAAATACACGACTACACCCACGGCCAACTCAAACTCATCTTCGACACCATCGGCAACAACACAACGGGGATCCAGATTTGCGAAGCTGCATTCTCCAAATCCCCGACATGCCGATACGGGACATTGTTGCTTAACGACTTCTCGCCGCAGCGGAGGCCAGATGTGGTTGTGTCGAGTAGTGTGTTGATGACGTTTCGGGGCGAGGCGTTTGATCTCTTTGGTAGGCATTTCCCCGCCAGCAACGAGGATTTTGAGTTTGCCAGTATGTTTGCCGGGATCACGGAAAGGCTTTTGGAGGATCGGTTGTTGGTGCCTCATCCAGTAGTACTAGGGGATGGAGGGCTAAGGGGAGTTGTGGATGGGTTGGAGTTGGTGAGGGATGGGAAGGTGAGTGGGGGGAAGTTGGTATATCGTGTTGCTGATACCTAGACTGGTGAATTTGTTCTTTTTTTTCCTTCCCTCTTTCTTTTCTTTTCTTTTTGCTCAGTAGAGTAAACAGGCATAAAATGATCATTATGGGTATAGACTTGGACTAGTGACTCGTGCTCAACAATTATAAACACGTAGTTCATACATATGTAATGCCCCCTTTTCATGTACATCATCAATGAGGGATAGGATAAAGGAATATACGAATATACGAATATAGGTATTTGCAGCATTATTCTTCTGTTGTGTGCACCGTGTGTGTTTCGGATGTTTTGTCAGGCAATGTTTTGTCGGATGGTGTTTCGGACGGTATTTCGGACGGTATTTCGGATGCTTGAGCATTTTCAGGTACTTGTTCAGTCGAGTTTTTCTCGTCTTTCGCATCTTCTTCATCGTCCTCGTCTTGCTTCTTTCCAACAGTCTCATCCTCAACAGGTAACGAAGGCTCCGGCAACTTCTCCGCATCACTCTTCAAAGGCGTCTCCGCATCATTCGTCGACAGACTCTCCGCCTGAGCCAGCGGCGACTTCGGCAGCGAAGAATCGACAGCAGCAGCCTGCAAATCCACGCTGCCCCGTCTGCTTGAACTGGATGAGGACGTCTCATAATCCTTATCTTTTTTCAGCAGCACGCTGCTCCACCTCTTCCTCCGACTAACACTTCTCGCCAGAGTAGACACTTCCTCACTCTTGCGCTGATGTTGAAACGAGTCGCGTCGGCCGCTGTTACTGCTAATATTATCGGATTCGACTACCGTTTCGCTCACACTCGGTAGAGTCTGTGTTGATGGTGACGTTAGAGGAGGGGTAGTAGCAGTAGTAGTCGTAGCGGGAACTGCGGTTTGTGATGATGATGTGGTCGAGCTGCCACTTCGTCGATCTTGCCATTCCTTGCGCCGTTCACTGGCCCATGTACCCCAGGAACTGAAATATGCACCGGCCTTTTGGCCTGCGGTGTTGACAGATGCTTGAGTCTGAGTTAGGTCGACGGACGGGGCCCGTCGAGCTCCGAACCAAGAGGACGATGACGACGACGACGACGTTGCCGGAGGTGTTGACGTCGATGATTCCGACTGTCCAGCCTCGCCGTTACTCGAAACTTTCTCATCCGATGCAGCAGCGGCGGCAGCAGCGCGCTCTTCATTCTTTTTGCGCTGTGCTTCTCGCATGGCTTCGATATCTGCCCAGAAATTGGTAAAAGCGCTGGACACTTTCTTCTGGCCTGTTGCAAAAGTCTTGTTGAGTGCCTCCCGGCCCTCACGGACGCGCTCGTCCAGGTGAAGTTCGGATACCTGCTGCGCCAGTCTTCGCTGGATATCATCGATTGTAAGTCCGCCGGCGCATGGGTGCCGCGGCTCGACAATGGAGAAGAGCAGTGCGTCTGAGGTGAGTCTGTGGAACAGCGCATGGTTTGGCGTTGTTTGCCACTGCGTGATAAACTCTGCGCTGTATTCCAGCGTCGGGTCGCCGTCGCCATTATCTGTCGATCGACTCTTGTTATCCTTGGCCGACTCACTAGGCCTAGCCGGAACAGACGGGCCGACGTGTTCTCGGTGGTTCACACACGATAATAAAGCAAGGAGATACTCCTCAAACTGTAGGCGAATAAACTCTTCCGACCCAACATATCCGTGCGTCTTTGGCTGCTCCGGGTGCGACTCGTCCCATGTTTCGTTGACGGTTTGCACCAAGAAATCAATCCACCGTCTATCTGCGGCGGTCAACGCCAAAGCAGTTCGTAATGAGGGCGAAGTCACGCTGACTGTGCCTTCGTCCAGCTACATGGGATTTGTTAGCACATATGATATTGTTGGGAGGGTGGACGATCGTACATTGATTAAAATATCGCTATAACGGTCCTTTTGCTGAAGGAGTAAAGAATTCGTCGATCCCACCACGTACGATTTGGTGCCATGATCGGCGAGCAAGTCCAGTTGCTGTAGCGGTGTATACGGTCCAAACATGCTTCCCTGCGATGCGTTAGTATTCTTGCATTTTTTAAGAATAAAAAGAAGAAGAAAAAGACCGCAACTTACTTTGCCAAAAATCTGCAATGGCAAGCCCATATATGCAAGTACTACATCTCCATTAGTTCTTTTTTGTCTGCCGACTATCAAAGCCATCTCATACAAGAATTTCGCTCGCTAGTCTTGAGCGAGCTGGGCTTCTCGGCCTTTTCGGAATATGAATCAAACGCTGGATCGGCGCAGTCTTGTAAATTATTGATTAAACCAGGTATCAGAGAGAGCAAGGAAAACTGTATCATGCATAAACGCTCGCATCGGGAACCGAAAAAAAGCATCTATTCTGTCAGCCCAATTTTGCAGAATATTGCCAGTGGTGAATACCTTTGGTTGTAAAAGCAGCCCTTTAAATAAGACGAGGGTCTGGGATTTAAATTGATGAATCATCTCGCGTAGGGAAAGACCTGTTGGTTGTTCAGCTAAAAAAAATTACTTCACCGCGGTCAGAAATCTTACCCAGATAAGCATGTTTTTGGGCTTCATCGTTCAGTAAGCTGGCAATCAAGCTTTCCCGAAATTTCTAGATTCATGAGTTATGGGCATTTCACCAATGAGAGGGAAGAAAGGTACCTTTAAGATATCAATATCCGAAAAGTCTCTATAGGCGCACGTTAGCATTATTCGATGAATCACATTTCCGCTCATGCACAAAGCATGTACAGATATGCATGAAGGGAACCTTCTTACGTACCGCTGCGCAAACCAAGCCAACGTAACCATGGACAACTTCTCGCGCAACGTGCCAAAATGCTGCGGCCGATCCGTCACCACTACGACTGCCTTTTGTACGGTGGATCTGGTCACATCCGGAGAGCGGTTGAGGAGCTGGTTGGACGCGATCTGCCGTGTACACGAGATGCCGAATAGCGAGGTTGCTTGCTTTTGGGTCGGTGTGGCTTCGCGGCGGAGTGTAAAGTATGAAAAGTCTTCGGTTGACCTGGAAAGAAATGATATGGTGAGAAGAAGGTCGGTCTGACAACAGGAGAAGGGGGAAGAAACATACGCATGTGCTCCATCAGACAATGCCATGAATGGCAAAAGCGACCAGTCATTATCAACCGCCGGGTTCGTGCCTTCTTCCGCAAAACAGAGCTCGATCTCAGGACCCCTATACAAAACAATCGCGAATTAATCACAATGCCCCGCATCAGACAATAACAAATGGTTGTCAACCGTAGCGGCAAACAACCCAACAAGGAAACAAGGTAAATAGACTTGAACTAACCTGGCATGGTGGAAATCTATAACCAGGACAATAGGATCCTGATGCGCAATCGGTTCTGCCATGACTCTTTATATCCCAATGTCTCAGACGCGAATTAGTGTGGACAGGGGGGGGTTCTTGGACTGTCGCTTTTCCACCCTCTCCGACAGCCCCCCATAAAGCGAATACAATTGTGCGCCTGAGAAAAATATAGGGGAAATGATAGAGAGGAAAGAAAGCGGGCTCTTGACTGAGAATGCGCCCCGTGGAAAGGTGACGATTTGCTGATCGCCGTCCAATTTCGCGCAAGCTTGCTTTCCCCTTGTTGATTCTTCAGCTGAAGGTGCCTTATCTGATTGGTTGGAAGTCAAAGGCGGTGAGAGGGGGTTTGCGGGGTTTGCGCCAATGACGATGACGACGAGACTATTTACGATAATGAATATTTCCCCGATTTTACAGTGAATTAGTATCGAGACATGTGTTGTCCAATGTAAGAAAATATTACTCCAATAACCATTTCTGCTTCTAAGGCATGCAACATATGCCAAGGTCTCTGTTTAAGGCGTGAGAAGCGCCTTCCGGATAAGTTGCGTCTTCTCTCTTTCAAGCTCTCAAATGTCTCCGTCAAACACAGCATGGATTGTAAATAGGGATGATGGCAATAGAGAAAACTGGAACAAAAGTCAAGGAACTAAACGGCCAGACATATACATGCCGCATGTCCGCAACCGCAACACCGGTCAAGAGATTCCGCCGAATCGTTCAGGGAGTAGATTCATATAGGGTTGTTCCGGAACCCTGAGCTGTCTGTAACAGCTGCTCACAACTATAATATGCGGCATCCTCATTCTATTAAACTTGTTGTGGAACCATGCCCCCGGCTTGCTGGAGCGTAGACTGGGCCAATTCAGAACCCTGGTCGATATTGTGGTAGTCCAATATTTCCGAGTACCTGCGGGAAAACATGGCGATTAGATTGATGTACAGACTGAACAGAGAGAAAACGTACATCATGATTTTCCAGGTATCCACTGGCAACTCGGCGTCATTGAACGACCAGTCAAACTTTTCTTCGGCAACGGGCTCATCTGTGGGGTCGTGGTAGGGTGCTAGATATTCGTGGGCAAGGGCATCTCCAGCCCTGATACGCTTTCTCGGGTCAAAAACAAGCATGTTTTCGAGCAGGTCAACGGCTGCAAATATTAGCATAGCTTTCCCTCTCGTTTTCTGAAAACATACCCGCAGGCTCGGCGTTCTTGAACTTGCCGGCCAATGGCTGCCGCTCACGTTTTGGTAGCGATTGGACAAATCGAAGTGTCTGGATCACGGTCAGTGGGAAGCAAAAAAAATATAAAAAACAAAAAGTAAAAATAAGACACACGTTTTCGCTGCAGATCGTTTCAATCACGTCATCGGGAGGAGTCCCCAGAAGCTCTGTAATGATGGAGAACTGGTTGACATGGTCCTTTCCAGGGAACAAGGGCTTTCCGTCCAGCATTTCGGCAAATATACATCCGGCACTCCAAATATCAACCTCGACATCGTACTTTTGCCATGTGAGCATGATTTCGGGGGCGCGGTAATATCTCGTGGACACGTAACCAGTCATCTGTGGGTCCTGGACACGGGCTAGGCCAAAGTCGCATATTTTGAGATCGCAGTTCTCGTTGATGAGGATGTTGCTGGGTTTAAGGTCTCGGTGAACGACACCGGCGGAATGGACGTATTTCAGTCCTCGCTACGACTTGTGAGTACAGGCGCGCGGGGTTCTGCACGGGGAGAGCGGCGGGCATACCAAAATTTGATAGAGAAAGTACTGGATGAATTGCTTTTCGAGAGGGCGTGAGGTAAGAAGGCGGTGCAAGTCGGTTCCTAGTAATTCGGTGACAAAGTAACTACATCGGAAATTGTTTAGCAATCGGATCGATTATGCGACGGGGATACGTACATGTCCTCGAGCGGGGAAATGAAAATGTCGCTCAAGCTGATGACCTGGGATGTGTAAGCAGCTATACAATTTTTTTTTTCTTTCTCAATGACAGCGCACATTTTCATGCCTCAAATGTTTGAGGAGCTTGAGTTCGCGATATGTGCGTTTCGACAGAACCGGGGTGCTAAAAGGTTTCATGATCTTCTTCACGGCGACGGGCTGGCCGGTCAATTGGTCTCTCGCCGAGCTTTGCGACACACGGCAGTCAGTTTCATAGATTCTGGATCGCAGTGACTGGCGACATTGGCAACTTACCAGACCAAACCAAAAGCACCCATTCCCACCGGCTGGAGATCGGTATACCTGGCGGGGCATTAGCATTCTCCTTTCTTTCCCCCTCCTCCTTCCTTTCCCCCCATTTACGTTCCCTGTACAGACAGCGAAAGAAAAGAAAACAGTCCTACCGGCTAGTGATCTCAAAGGTCGTGCCAAAGATCTGGGCACGCACGAATTCCGCCATGCTGGGCGGGCAAGCAGCAGACTTTCCCGGGGAAACGTGACGCAAGGCAAGACACACCGAGAGAGGAGGCGGGCGCGTCTAGGAGCGGTGGATCGCTCGGAGCGAAGCGCGAAGATGGGGAGATTGAGTGAAGGGGGAGTTGTCGACGGGGGTATAATAATAATGCGACAAGAGTTGAGGGAGTTGGAAGGGGAAAAAGAACGAGGGTTTGCAAACACACACGGAGACACACGTTGTGGGGGAAGAAGTGGCGGACCAGGCCAGCTTTGTGGTTGGCGGGTCGTGGCCGGAAATGGGCAGATGGCCGACGACGTCAAATGAGAGCCGGACAGGGTAGTTAAACTTGATTTAGGATTTGGTAGTTGCGTGCGATATCGATTATCAGTACTACCAACTTCTCAATTTTTAACTACCACGAATTACTTGGCAGGGTTGCTGAGTGGTCCCCAAGCCAGTGTGGGAAGTCAATGAGGAGCAGCGCGAACGACAACGGCCCAAGTAACTACGTAATTAATTAGTTGATCCAGATGAAGGGTTGATGAGAGGGGTCAGGGAAAAGGCGCTTTTTGCCAAGGGAAAAATTGGACATTGCTAAATACATGGCCACTACTGTGAATATTCCCCTATAATGATCAGGTATGCATTTTTTTTTGTGTTGTTCTCGTTCCAGGGAAGAGACATGAATGACGTTGTTGGCCCAGAATGGATTAGCGCGCTGGCCCGCGGGGCAGCAGGCCAGCGTGCGGCTGCTGATTGGCTGGCGCGGGCAGGTCTCGACCTCCAGCCTGATCGGGTCGGATGACGCTATCGGCGCCCGACTTCCAAGTTCCCTGATGAAGACTGCGATATCATTATGCACTACGTACTCCAATTCCCAATAAGGCTTGTCCCAATCAATGTGGTCTCGCAAAATACAAGACAGCAATTCTTCAGAAGGACTCGGCATGTTTCTGCTGCTGCTGCTGCTGCAACAACAGCATTCCACGCGGCCAATTCGTAACATCTTGTTTGCCATTTCAAGAACCAGCCCCCGCGACCCTGCGGAAACTGAAAATCGGTGCTCACCGACTAGGGCGATCTCTTCCAGCATACCAACTGATGTGAGCATTGGGCGTGTGGTTGGCCGGCGGGACCAACCGAGATATTTATAGCAGGGGGCACTGGGCGGTAGGTCATGTGATCGTCCAGCGGTACTGAGTCTAGTGAGTACAGTGAGTACACTCTGTTCTGCTCTAGACATACCGTACGTATCCGTCGTTGCTGTCCTCAAGTTGATCGATAAATGTTGGTCGGATTCAGTTAAATATGGCCTCGTTGGCCACTATTTATGTATATACGCATATACTTCCTTGTATTGATGTCATACAAAAAAACCAACCCCGAGTACAGTATATAACTATATATATAGATTTATATCCGTGAAAGAGCTTCTCGGTGGAAACTACATTCCGCCAACCATGTGATGGATTTCTACGCTAACTCGACCTAGACAGCCGAGGTCCCCGGCGAAAATAGACACGAAGAAAATAGAAACAAAAAAAAAGGCAAAGGGAAAAAGCATCCGTAAATACCAAAAAAGGTTAAAATAAAAAAAGTAAAAATAAAACAAGGCGTCCAAGGCACAGCGGGCTGAAACGTTTCATGTGCATGTTTCACAATTTGTATTACCTTCGGGGAACGTACCCCCTGCGACAGTGGCATGCAATCCGACGCGGCTCATCCTCGAACAAACGTGGCATTGTGTTGGGCTGCCCATGGGCCAATCTATGCTTTCAATAATTCCATTAAGTACGTACTACAGAGTACGTAAAACCAAATATTACCGCCAACCTGCAAAGGGAATGCACCGCGGATTCGTCATGAATGATTCGCTACCCCTGAAAGGCGGGTTGGATCGGCCTCACAGACCAACAGATCGGCAGCCCACGGGGTGACTCAGCACATCCCCAACCCGCCAATGGCTGCCGGCGCTGCGGATAACTAAGGCTTGCTAGCGGGTCGATGGGCTCATCACAATTAAGCCCGACTCGTGGTGATTTTTCCATCACGGTAGCTGCTAGCTACGTATCATACCGTGCCGATCAAAGAAAGCATATCACGTCTTACTTAGTACTTTGCGCTATCTGCCCCTGCGACGAGCCAGGATGACGATGATGGCACATAAAAATAATGCATGGCCCCAAACAAAAAGGGAAAGCGATGGATGACAAGCAGCGCTAGCCAGCGCCATGGCGTGATGATTGGCCAGTAGCGGCGCCGACGTCTGTGGCGGACCCACCACCCACGTGAAGCGGTGGCTGTCGCTCTCCACACTGGCCAAGAGCCGATCACTTATCCAGGCTTACGAGTTTCGACGTGGATACACTGAGCATATGCCAGCCAGGACTTGCAGCCATCGGGAGAAAACACCACCGGCGCCCCGATGGCCGTCTTCGTATGTGTTGCAGATGCTTGTACGAAGCACAGAAGCACGCAGGGAGTAGAATGATAATACCCAGCATACACAATTATGTTTGACACAGCCGGCTCTAGACTGCGCCCACCAGCCCAGCACCCGCGCCGATCGACGCAGGCAGCACCAAGGATGCCGCCTCGCTGCGTGTCAATTCAGAACGGAGCACGGTCCATCATTATCATTCATCACTAGTATTCATTTTTTGTTAGGTACTACGTACTAGTTAATCAATATTTACCATAGTATGTATTTGACTCGATGCAGCTCGTCTACGGATACTAGTGATGCATTCAACCGCCGTGACGCTCGGGCCCGCGCAGTCCGTACCGGTTATTACGGTGTCAAACGGCTGTGCCGGCGGGTCCTGCAGCCGCTGTCGCCAGGCAGACCCGTGACTCGCAGCAAAATTACGGTCACGGCAATACGGGTAATTCCTAACCGCACACACTTCACACTTCCCCCTCAACGAGGCGACGGCCGCTACTACCACCTCTTGTTTCGCAGCATCCACTCCGCCCGCCCGTCCGTCACCTGCAACCTGGCGGGCTGCCTTCACCTTTCACTATTCACCTCATCCCAATCCTCACCTCCTCGCCTCCTCTCTCTCTCTCTCTCTCCCCACCTTACCCTTTCCCTCCCCCAAGGTCTGCCTTGCCCTTGCTGCTCCTCTTCTGCCAGCCTGCGGCAGCCTTCGACAGCACTGCTCTCCTCGCATCAATCTCCGCTTTAGGCGCTTTCTCCGGCCCAGCCTATCACCTGACGAACGGACCTTCCGCCCGCCATAGCCACCCGAACACAACCACCTCAGCTCCGCTCAGCTCCAGACATCGTGGTATTCACCACTCGCAGCGCCTATTTTTCGTCGTTCCCCTGCCCCATCAATCTCGCCATATCGCTTTGATAAGCACACTTGCGAAAGGAAAGGACAAGAAAGGGAACAGAAGGGAAAATTTTCATCGTCGCTATCGTTCGCCCATTGTGTTGCTCGATTCTTGAGGGTTTTTGAAGGCTTCGACAGCTTGGTGACTGGAATTGCGGCCATCATCAACCTCCTTGGCCGGCCCAACCATTAACAGACTCGCTCACGATTATCTGCTTTTCCTCTCAATCAAACGGCATTCGTTCCTTCTCGACAACGCTATCGTTGCGGCCTCAAGCCCCCGGCGGCTGGCTTTGGCTTTACACGTTGACAGCGGCTTCCCCGACATTCACCCCTTGTTCGTCGGCTGGAGCTGGTCATTTCGCCCTTTTCTAATCGACATCCACACTATCTTTTCTACTAGATAGAAAATACACGCCCGTCCAGCAAAATGGGTGGCTGCGTCAGCTCCGAGACCAATGTTGACCTCGAGCAAAAAAAGAAGAGCCAAGCCATCGATCGAAAGCTAGAGGAAGACTCGCGGCGACTGCGGCGAGAATGCAAAATTTTACTTCTAGGTAAGACCACTTTGATTCGTTCTTTTTTTTTTTCCCCTTGTTTTCTTCTCTTCTTTTCTTTCTTTCTTTTGTGGCTACCGGTCACTCAACACTGGCTAACTGGATTGATTGTGCTTAGGTTCCGGTGAAAGCGGAAAATCGACCATTGTCAAACAGATGAAAATTATTCACCAAAATGGATACAGTACCGAAGAGCTTGCGCTTTATCGCTTGACCGTGTACAAGAATCTCCTCGACTGTGCCAAGGCGCTCATTCAGGCGTACAACCATTTCGACGTCGAGCCGACTAGCCAACGAGTCCGCGATTTCCTCACATACATCATGGATTACAACATTGACCCAGACCCAAACATACCCTTGGATCCAAAGGTCGGAGAGGCGGTGACCTTCATCTGGAATGACCCGTGTACCGCCAGCGTTTTAGAACACCAGAGTGAATTCTACCTTATGGATTCGGCCCCATAGTACGTTTTGTCTTGCCTTATTTACTTCTTCCCGTGGACTAACAAATCTGAAACAGTTTCTTTGAGCACGCGAAACGAATAGCAGCCTCAGACTATATCCCTAATGAAGCAGATGTACTACGCGCTCGAACAAAGACCACTGGTATCTATGAAACACGGTTCACAATGGGTCAGCTCAGCATACAGTATGTTTCGATTCCACGACTTGCTATTTTCTGGTAGCGATGCTGACACATCTCTTAGCATGTTTGACGTTGGTGGGCAACGTAGTGAACGCAAAAAGTGGATCCATTGTTTCGAGAACGTCACCTCCATCATCTTCTGTGTCGCCTTGAGTGAATACGACCAGGTACTATTGGAAGAAAGCAATCAGGTAGGAGGTTTCAGCACCATTGACATAGGGGGTAATGCTGACATTCCAAACAGAACCGTATGATGGAGAGTTTGGTGTTGTTCGACTCGGTCGTCAATTCTCGATGGTTCATGCGCACGAGTATCATTCTCTTCCTCAACAAGGTTGATCTGTTCCGGCAAAAACTCGGTCGGTCGCCGTTGAGCAACTATTTCCCCGACTATTCCGGAGGCAACGATGTCAACAGGGCGGCTAAATACCTCCTCTGGCGCTTCAACCAGGTTAACCGAGCTCATCTCAATTTGTATCCTCAGTAAGGAACCCCGACCGCCCGCTTGTCCACTCTGGCAATGCTAACCTTTTAATTAGTTTGACTCAGGCCACCGATACCACCAACATCCGTCTCGTGTTCGCCGCCGTGAAGGAAACCATTCTTCAGAATGCTCTGAAGGACTCGGGTATTCTATAAGCTCGGTCCGGTGATGAGAATCATTTATACTTTTACCTGATGTCCAGAATAATAACCACCACGCACCCATCTACGACTCTACTTTATCCATTCTTCTACCTTATTACTTTATTTTCGCTTTTCATTTACGGCCTTAAAATGGTGTTTCGGCGGCGGGTTTATCTTTTTGCCTTTCCAATTTGGCGCTATGATGTGGCATCTATCCTATTATCCAGCAGAAACATCATCTGCTTTCGCGACACATAATTTCTTATGTTTTTGTTCTATCTCGGCCTTGTTCTGCGACGGCAGACAAAAGTCGTTGGTGCCGTCCTTTCCGCATTCGCCTGTTTTCTGGCGATTTCGACCCGTGCTCTAGTTTGGGGAGTGTTGGTGGTCTTGACGACTATTGCATTTCTCCTTTTACCATATATCCCTCGGCAACGATGCATGCTTCTATTCGTGGTGCTGTCGTGTTACTGTTTTCTTATTTCTAGCGTTTGTGAGCATTCGACCGGACGGTTTTATCAATTAACCAGGCATTCAACGTTCTCTGTCTCTTTCTTTTTCTTTTTCGTCTTTTTTGTTTCTCTCGAGAGCTGGGCTTGCTGGTCTTGTATCCATTTCCGTACAATGAATTTCTATGATGAAATCATGTGCTTTTCTGTTCAGCTTTGGGAGCTCGGAGGGTCCTGCGTGCATGTCATGTCTCTTGAGCAATCTTAGAATTTTTGTCATTTTCCGGATATTCAATCCAGTATACAGTTTAACTTGAGTAACTCAGTGATAATCACCAATTTTATTACATGGTAATTGTAGTCTTGTGATCAGCATCCATAAGATTTTGAGTCCATCTATGTAGTCTATGTAGCTGACCCACCGACGTACATTCTGTAGCACAGCATATATATGTAATGAGGCGCCATCGTCTTGCAAGCCGACATGCGACCGGTTGCAAAACCTCATTAACCCACAAAGATCAAAAATTACAGTAAAAATACGGTAACGACATTGCCAGTTGACATCATTGATTTGTGCCAGAAATCCGGGGGAGGGGCCCCGCCGGTCTGGATCTAGACCTGCCTGTTCTTCCCCGCGCCTTCTTTGTGCTGTCGGCCGGAGTGACTCTTGCTCTCCTGGTCGAGGGTTATAAGAAGAGAATGTTTCTCTTCCCTTCTTCGTTCACCCTCTTTTCTCTTTTTTATTTCTCCGCTGTGCAATGCTGCCCTACGTGATGAGAACACTCTGACTTGATTCCTTTCTGGAATTGTCACTCTACGACTGCTATACACTTGTCATCTACACAATACATGTCTGTGTCTCCCTGGCCAAGATAACATCCCTAAACGATCATTGTCGTGGGACCCGGTCAAACGATATCACGCGAGCAACCTGGGTTACGCAGCATAAAACAGCCCGCCTCGCCCCGTTTATATCGCCACTCCAGTGTATACCATTCCATTCCAGCGCAACTGTTCTCCTGCCCTTTTGATAACAGCTCAATTCGGAACCAGAATGTCGGCTAAACCATTGTCTCGCGAGCGCAAGCCTTCTATCGGCGTCCCCGTGGCGGACTTGCAGCCCGTGGGACCGGGTTTCAGTCGGCCCAAACATAAAAGAACGTTTACCGGGCTGGGTCCGTCGGAGATCAAGGCTGTGGAAGCTAGCATTCCGGAGCCGCTTAGGGAGGCGTGAGTCTATTTTAATGCATTTAGTAAACACCAGGTTTTGCTGATTGCGATGTAGATGGAGAAAACACGTAGGGGACCTAGCGCATTTTGCTTCAGCACCGAAAGGAATTGTATCTGCAAGACTAACGGCAGCGTAGTCGGCACAAGGATTTGTGGACAAGGAAGGATTTGAGGTATTAAGCCCGAGAAGGAAATGGAGTCTCGGTACTGACCAAACTATCAGCGAGAATTCGTTCGGCACATTGAAACCACTCTTGCTCGCTCATTATATAATTGCGATGAGCTGTAAGTTTACCCATTCACGCATACCAAGACACTTTGCTCACACTTAAATCTAGGGCGGCATACTCTGGCACTGCCCTGGCGTTCCGAGACAAACTGATCATCGAGTGGAACAAAACTCAGCAACGTCAGACGTTTGTCGATAAGAAACGGGTGTACTGTAAGGAGATTTGATGACCCAGGTGGTGGTCACCTTATAATTATTAATTCAATTCGCTCAGATTTGTCCCTTGAGTTCCTGATGGGCAGAGCTCTCGACAATGCCATGTTGAATATTGGCAACAAGGAAGCTGCCAAAGGTATGTCTCGGATTGACCTGCTATCGCGGATATAGCAGCTCTAACCAAAATTTTTGATAGATGGCCTGGCAGATCTTGGTTTCAGGATTGAAGATGTCATCAACCAGGAACATGATGCCGCTCTGGGAAATGGAGGCCTAGGACGTCTAGCTGCTTGTATCCTGGACAGCATGGCCACTCTGAATTATCCAGCCTGGGGCTACGGTCTTCGCTACCGGTATGGCATATTCAAGCAAGAGATTATCGACGGGTATCAGGTCGAGGTCCCTGATTACTGGCTGGACTTTAATCCATGGGAATTCCCACGACATGATGTCACCGTCGATATTCAATTCTATGGCCAGTCCATCAGACAACACGACGAAAATGGAAAAGCCAGGTACACCTGGGAAGGTGGGGAAGTCGTCCAAGCAGTAGCATATGATGTCCCGATTCCCGGTTATGGGACTAAGACGACAAATAACCTGCGTCTGTGGTCTAGCAAGGCTAGCAGTGGCGAATTTGATTTCCAAAAGTTCAATGCTGGCGAGTATGAGAGCGCGGTGTCTGATCAGCAACGGGCAGAGACCATCTCTGCCGTGTTGTACCCAAACGACAATTTGGACCGCGGCAAAGAGCTCCGCTTGAAGCAACAATACTTTTGGTGTGCTGCTTCTCTTTGGGATATTGTGCGGCGATTCAAAAAGACTGAGCGTGCTTGGTCTGAGTTTCCCGACCAGGTTGCAATTCAATTGAACGACACTCATCCCACTCTTGCAATAGTCGAGCTACAGCGCATTCTTCTTGACCAAGAAGGTCTAGACTGGGATGTGGCCTGGGGTATTGTCGTAGACACCTTTGGTTATACCAATCATACCGTTTTGCCAGAAGCATTGGAGAAGTGGCCTGTCCCTCTGATGCAGAATTTGCTACCGCGACACATGCAGATCATCTACGACATCAACCTATTTTTCCTACAAAGTGTTGAGAAGACATTCCCTTCTGACAGGGATCTCCTAAGCCAGGTCTCTGTGATCGAAGAATCCGAACCGAAGAGGATTCGTATGGCGCATCTGGCCATTATTGGTTCTCACAAAGTCAACGGAGTGGCCGAGTTGCATTCCGACCTGATCCAAAGGACAATATTCAAAAACTTTGTCAGGATATACGGCCCTGACAAGTTTACCAATGTGACAAACGGAATCACGCCTCGACGTTGGCTCCACCAAGCTAATCCCAGACTGTCTCATCTGATCGCATCAAAACTAGGTAGCTATGATTTCTTGAAGGACTTGACACTGTTGGATGGAATCGAGCGTTACGTGGACGACGCAAGTTTCTGCAAGGAATGGTCGGATATTAAGACTGCAAACAAAGTCCGTCTCACCAAGCACATCAAGGAGACCACGGGATACGCAGTTCCTCCGACATCACTGTTCGACATTCAAGTTAAGCGAATTCACGAATACAAAAGGCAACAGCTCAATATTTTCGGCGTTATCCACCGCTACCTGAAAATCAAATCTATGACATCAGAAGAGCGACAAAAGTTGGTTCCTCGCGTGTCAATTTTTGGGGGCAAAGCTGCTCCTGGGTACTGGATGGCAAAGACCATCATACATCTGATTAACAGTGTGGCTACAGTGGTAAACAATGACAGCGACATTGGAGACCTCCTCAAGGTCATTTTTATCGAGGACTACAATGTGAGCAAAGCGGAGATCATCATTCCTGCTTCCGATATCAGCGAGCATATCTCGACTGCCGGAACCGAGGCCAGTGGCACCAGCAATATGAAATTCGTACTCAACGGGGGATTGATCATTGGAACTCTTGATGGTGCTAACGTAGGATATATTGTGAAAATTGTGAAAAAAATGGCTAAACTTTTATAGATCGAAATCACACGGGAAATCACGGAATCCAACATCTTTCTTTTCGGAAACCTGGCTGAAGACGTCGAAGAACTCCGCCAGAGCCACCGATACGCCGGTTTTACCTTGGACGACAACCTTGCCAAAGTATTCGACGCTATTCGATCAAACCTCTTTGGTGACGCCGAGTCCTTTGAGCCGCTGATTGCCTCGATCGCAGACCATGGCGACTATTACCTCGTCTCTGACGATTTTGATTCGTATATCAAGACGCAAGAGATGGTCGACAAGGACTTTAAAAACAAGGACGAATGGATCGCCAAATCTATTACCAGTGTTGCGCGTATGGGCTTTTTTTCGGCGGACCGCGTGATTGATGAGTATGCGGAGAGTATTTGGAATGTCGAGCCGTTGGTCGTGGAATAGTCTGTTGGTTAGGAACTTGGTCGATAGCTATTTATAGCTCAGTTGGTATTACCTTTTGGTACTTTTTAAGTACTCTGCAGGGGGTTTCATTTACGGATAATTTCACTTTTCTTACCTGCACTTCTATAAAGATATAATACTTGGATGAATAGGAACCCTTCTCGTCTCCGGCAGCCAGGAACCTCAATTACAAGCTTCATGCAAAATAAACAAAGATATAAGAAGAATGCTTATACGATATATTATTAGTCCCAGAAAGGAACTACGTACCTATACGTACTCCAACAAGATAGTGGGTCCTTGCGACAACTGGATTAAAGTTATCTAATCAGATGATCTCATCAGCACGCTAATGTGACGCCCCTCCAACAGTATCGTTCTCCATGATAGCAGAAGTTGTTGATATATGGATCCCACTTGAGAAACTGTGATAGAGTGAAATTATTATACTGGTTGACAAAAGGCCCGACAGACTGTGTTTTATTGACGCCAATGGGACACGTCTCGTCCATGCATGTCCGTCCACTTAAAACCTCCACATAGAATGCCATTAAGAGCAGAGATACTACCGGTACTGCCAATATGGAATTGGAACCAATTTATAATCGTGTCTGTACGGAGGTGAAATATATCACCTCCACACTGAACGTCATGACAATGCGATTCATTAACATGCCTATCGGTCCCGTAGATTTCCGGAATGAGCGAAAATTCGTGCTTGCGGTGACGACCTCGACCGATGATATCGGTTTCGCCTTATTCACTCAGGATGCTTGGTATGATACTGCAGCCAGCCGTCAGTGGTTTCAGGGTCGTTCGAGTTATGCAGAACTGCCAACTGACGCTCTCACGAGGGGCAAAACGCGGCCACGCGGTGATAGCGATCCAGCCAAGAAACGTTGGCTACATGAGTCACTTGAAGGTGATATCGACGACACCATAGTCGATGAGGGAAACATTACCCGACATGTTACCGACCTGGAATTGTGGGAAGTGCATGATGTGATTCGATGCCAGTCCAGCCAGTGTGAATCCGAGACTGAATGATTTGGGGATTGATGAGAAAAGACTTGCCTAAGCACCTGGAGCACAGGGATTCTCTGGTTGAAGCCAAGGCGGGATATTCCATCTTACCAAAGGCACCGAAGCATCTACGATACCAACGCTATCCGCTGGATCTGCAGACAGAGTTAAATATACCGCGCCTACTGTTACTACTGCGAAGAAGATTGAGTGACGTTAGTATATTCAGAGAATACAGGATGTCCCAAGTGATATGGATATCAATTCATGTAGCTGAGCATACGCGTATTAGCTACATGTATCCAAATGTTTTATACAACCTGTCATTATTCCGATGGTTTATAGCTTGATCTAGCATTCCAAATACACGTGCAATTAATCTAAAACGATAATTATTACATGTAGTGATAGTATAGATCTGCCGAAAAACCTTCTTGAAAACAACATTTGAAAGTTTTTGAAAGTCGATTCGAGTAAGCAAGATATGCGTTGAAGCATCCGTCTGACATCAACTCGTGCTTAGACTTTAAAATGCATAGGTAGAAGGCTATCACGCTCCTACTGTGCATGTATGTATGTAGGACAGACTCAAAATAATACAAAGTCTCTTATTCTCCCCTTTCTCTCAACACTGGCACTTTCGACTTACATAGTTGCAACGATCTAGGTAAGCTTCATAGTCCCAATTTCATCTCACATGCACGAAAATTATTCAATTTCTTTTACTTTTGGATTACATATGCATCTGCCTACCATGTCGTATTCAAACTGACCTCAACTGAATTGATTCAAGATAAATGGAACAGTGTCCACCCACCACCTATTTCTCTGTAGAACATCCCTATCAAAGAGGTAGAAAGAGAGAGCAATGCAATTAAATCATCCGTCCATAAGAACAACCAACCGACCATCCCAATTAAAAAAGAAAATGAAACACGTTGCTAGTCATGAGAGTTGTGTGTTCAAAGGGGCATGATACATGATAGGAATGAAACCCGCTTCCGAAAAAAAGTGAAAAAGAAAATGTTTTATGCAATATAAGCTAGCTCATCGTTGTCCAATCGTTCAATATAATCCTTTTCCATAAGAGCCTCAATGTTCTTTTTGATGTCGGGGATTTTAGGTGGGAAGCGGGCTTTGACCTGTTGGATGACTTCTTGGACCAGCTGCACGTGCTTCATTTGTTTCCGAGACTTCATGATACGGACGATGGAGGACTAGAAAAAGTTAGCATTGTTTATATAGATATGAATGAGAAGAGCATACCTGAAGAAGGAGCTTGCGGTCCTCCTCAATCGTTTTGTGCGTGTCGTCAGCTTCGCTCTTCTGCTCCGACTTGATCTGCAGGTTCAAGTTGACCTTGACCTTCTTGTGCTTAAAGTTTTGGTTCAGGACAAAAGATACGCCTGGCGCAGGCTTGGAGCCCTCGGGCCGGGCCAGGAGCACCCTAGCCTTGATCAAAAGACCCATGTTCGGTTCCAGAATCTCGTTGGATAATTTAGTCGCCTTTTGGATATCCGCATAGTCGAGCGAGTCGCTCTCGTTGTAAAGGAGCAAGATGCCCATTTGGTACGTTGACACCTGGAATGTGTACGGAACCTTGGTGTTCTTGATGTAGTTGGCTTTCATTTCTCCTTTGCAAAGCTGCCACAGCCATGTCAACTTGCGGCCGTTGTGCTTCTCGAAATAAAAGTGTTGGAATCGATCTGCGGTCTTGACAATCTCTGTGGGTGGAATGAATTCCGTTGATTGCGGGTTGAGAGGCCAGAATCCTGTACCAAGAATTTGGAAGTGAGGGTCCACTAGCCGTCGTCGATCTTCATCGTCCAGAACCTTCTCCTGATAATCACGGTAGTTTGCGTTAAGGTCCTTGGAAATCTGGATATCCTGGAACATGCGCTGGAGCTTGTTGGTGTACTCAAAACCACAGGCTTCTTTCAACTTGCTGATCATACTAGTCTCGGCATCATCCGAGACAGAGCTGACGTGAACCAGACGCTTAGCAAGCATCTTGGAGTAGAACTTTTGGAAAACATCTTTGTCCTCAATGTACTTGAAGACGGTCATGATTTGAACCAGCATATCCTCCAACTCCACCTCCTCGGTAGCCCTAGAACCCTTCTTGAGCAATGAATCGGTGTATCGTGCCAGCAACTCGGGGGATCTGGACGAGCTGGTCTTGCAGATAGAGTTTCGATTCACAAAGTCACGGCACGCGTTGTCCAGGGAGCGCACAAACTCGGATTCGCCGGCAAAGGCGGCGACAACTAGTGTCTGGTATCTCGAGTGAACCTGCAACAAGGCATCGACATACATCTTAGGGTCGAAATTCTCGCCTTCTGCAGCGACCTTATCGACGGTAGCAAGACCGGCGCTACGAACGTGCTTCTCAAATCTAGTGCGCAACGGATCGAGGCCATCTTTGATTCGGGAAAGCAGGCGGTACATCCGAGCCAAATCGTCCTGTCGGTCGTTATCGAGGAGCGCCTGGAATTCGTCGCGCAAAAGAGCTGAATGGGCGGTGACCAGCACCTCCAGACATGTTTCTGTCAGGCGTTTTGCAATGTCAGCATGCAGGTAAAGGCCCACACGGGCCTTTTCTTCCTCCAGCCGAGACTCTGCCTTCTTCATGTACTCGACGACACTGTTCTCTGAGACAAACTGGCGAGACTCATTTTCGTAATAGACCCGAGTGGCATCGATAAAAGGCTTCTCAAAGTAGAGGCGGTATACTTCTAGAGTCGACTTGGTGCTGTCATTTTCGTCCAGGCCCAGGGATACAAACGAATCTACGATGCTCTTAATCTGGGACTGTTCGATCGTTTCACCGTTTCGCTGTTTCTCAACCAGGTTGAGAACAGCCTTCATCACCTTTTCTTGAACACTCTTGAAAAAGTCTTCCCGCCATTTGACGAGATGGAGCGTATAGACGTCGTAGATGTTCTTCTTCCCTTCGTCAATCTCACGCTTAACCCAGTGGCGGTTAAGGTATTTAAACAGGTGGTTAATGTACTTCGCAGCAGTGGTGTATCGATTCCATTCCCGGATATAGAAGCCTAGTAGAGCCTCTTCGCTATGGGTCTCCGAGGTCGCATACACATCTCCGAGGTGTCTGGTCAGATATTGGCCGAGAAGGCTGTATAGTTCTTCTCCTAAGAGGTGTGCTAAAGCCAGGCGATCGTCAGCAAAGGAGAATATAGGTTCGGAAAGGGACAACGAACCGCCCCTGTGAGCTTGAAGCCCACCTGTGGTTCCGACAGCTTTCTGTGACGTGCAGAAGTTGTGGACGGCGCTGTAGTAGATCAGCATGTGAGAGAATCTCACTTGGGGATGAAGACTAACGTGTAAAGCGCCATATACTGGACAAGGACAAAAAGTCAGCCTCAGTCATGAATCGATAAAAATGGTTGTAAATTTCGTACTTGTTTCATGTCAACACCTTCCTCCAGCTTCACCATCACACCGTTGATGCCATGTTCTAAGAAGGCCCACCTGCGAGAGCACATTACTATCAGTCCATCTGTCGAGCCACGTACCGGGACATGGTAAAACTCACGTGTCTTGGATATCATCCTTCGGAGGAAGCGATGTGGGCGGCATGGCTGGCTTGTTCTTTTGGAGTCGATTTGAGCGGCGGAGGGGAACAGCAGGAGCTGTTGAAGCTGCGGTTGACAAACCCATGACGTATTAGCTTAACCCGACAGAAATAGTGAAACAAAATAAAAAATGGCCTGAGCTGGCGAGGATCGGCGGGGTGCAAAGTGAGGCCAGAGATATAGAAGGGAAAGCGGTGAAGGCAATGAGGTCTCCAAAATGTCGAGCGGTCACATATGATGGTTAGCGCCGTTGGAAGACTATAAACCTTGTCGTCGTCGTCCAAAGGTTGGAGGTTCTACCATGGAGTCACGTCGTTGACGGCATATTTGATAATACACTTTTGCGCGAGGGGGCAACTGTGGTTAGGACATGGCGAGATGCCGCAACCATGGACAAGGAAGACGGCGACACAACAGAGTCATGGTATTAAAGAGACAAACATATAGACATACCTTCGAGTCACGCAGTCTCAACAACTAGTGAGCGCACGAAAGGATGCGGTCTGGAAGCACGCAATAACAGGGATCGGTAAGAACGAAAGACCGCAAACGAGATGCAGCGAACGGCAAAAGACCAGAGTTTATAGGAAACGAAGAAAACGAAGAAGCAGCAAAAGTCACAGAGTTGCAGGACCAGGGGCAGTTGAGCAGGAAGTTGAGTCTACAGGCAGAAGTTGGGACGGAGAACAAACGGCAACAACGGCGCTTTGGGCGGGAAGTTGCCTCAGTCCGGCCCAGCTGAGCCGTGCTTGTGGTTGATTGGCCCGCGCGCCCTTTTGGGTGTGGAAAGCGGGGCGCGCGATCTGCGGCGAACTTTGCCTTCTTTCGATCTTTTTATATCTTTATGCTTTACGTCTATACTTCCTTTCCATATCTTCTGCGTCTTTTTCTTTTCTTTTTCTTTTCTTTTTTTTTGGTTCCCAGTTTTGGGCTTCTGTGCTGCGAGAACCGGTCTAGAGAGTGGCAAGAACGCAGCTATCGAGTCAGATCTCGACAATCGCTATTTCATTCGTTCAATCTCCAAACCACAAGGCGCCCTAGTTAGCTCGCGGAAGGGCGTCTACCAGAGAAAGAAGAGATGAACGACACACAGACACAGAGAGAGAGCGCGCATAAAAAAGATATCCGGAGAGCGAGGGGAAACCGAGGGAAGAAAGAAACCACGGTGAAAGCTAACGTATAGGGCTGCCGGGCAAGGCTGACTCCGTCTGCACAACATCAACAGCTGCTCATCTGCATGCATGGTGCCGACAGACTCAGCTGACTGGACTATTGATTGGACCGGGATATTACATGAGCAGCAGCGCAAGAACATGGCCGCATTTCTATACAAAAGCAAGCTTGTGATCTATGGGACATGGGCGCATGACGTCATTGCCGCATTAAGGGCTCAGATCCATAGAACGACTACAACTTGTAACTAGCATATAGGTAACTAGGTGAATACACGGCATTTCTCGAAAGTCAAAACACAGAAAGAATTCAGAATAACCATGTCTTTCCGGCCGCCCTCCGACATCAAAGTCTCCCAGCACCACATCCCCGCCTGGAAACGGATCCCCAATACCTCGATTCACAACAAGCCGTTGCTAATATACCACTCCGCATTCACAGCCTCGGCGTCGCAGCTCTCTGCACGCTTGAAGGAGATCGACGTGGTCATTCCGCAATGGCAGTATTCAATGTATCGCCAGAGTCACTTTCATTCCACGACCCATGAAGTCCTGGGTATTATCTCCGGACGCGCATGTCTGTGTTTCGGGGGCGAGGAGAACCCGGCGCGCGTTCAGCCGGTGGTACAGGCTGGCGATCTGATAGTTGTTCCTGCTGGGGTTGCCCATCAGCTATTACAAGACCTGGATGGTGATTTTGATATGCTTGGCTCTTATCCACATGGTAAACACTGGGACATGTGCTACGGGGTCGAGAGCGAGGACGAGGCTCAGATTACAAAAGCTATTGCACAGCTGGCATGGTTTGACCGAGATCCTCTGTATGGAGATGATGGACTGGCTATACATGTGTGACATGAACAGTTTACTTTGCATCATTCATGTCTCTCTGTCGCCGCTCTTCAATGCTACCTTACTAGAAGGAATAATTCCCCACCAGTTCCAACCTAGTCAATATTAATGCAACACCAACTAGTCTGCCAGCTCAGTCCGCTAATTCACCTGACTCCGCAAAGACGGAGAAATCCTCCTCGCCATGGGCATCATGTGGCTGACATCAACAATCGTGCTCGCCCTCGCCAACTCCAAGTCCTGGAAAGACCCCGGACCTCCCAAATTCAATGCCGACGGCAAACAAAATACATAATCTAGTCCCAATCTTCGTCCTTTCCCCTTCAGTTATTTTTTCGAGGTCTGGCCCTATTTGTATGGATGTTGTGTCTGCAGTATCTTTTGGCTGCGAATGCTGGGTTGTTGCTTGGGCCTGTGGTATAATGACACCGATGTACTCGGCTTTTGTTCATGATATATTCTACTTTTGTGCTAGGATTAGAAAGGGAGGTCAAAAGGCAGTCAAACTGTCCATCTGTTTCTATATCTCTTTAAATATTTGACGTCAGAAAAAGTAAAACAAACAAAACAACACCACGCTAAAACCAGAACCATCCAAAGGCCAAAAAGAATCATTTCGCAACCCTCTCCACCAGTCGAAACACGCTGATGCAAAACGTTAATAACCACGCTATCAGCGCAACCAGCAAAACGGACGCCAGCGCCGTCTGCCGCTGGCAGATTGCGTCGTTCTTCTCGTCTTGTTTGTCGTTGACGACGGCTTCGGTGCACGGCCCTCGAATGTCACTCAACCCAGCAAACGCAAGACTCAGGTTCGCTGCATCAAACACGATGAAGAACAAATCCAGTAGGATCAGCCTCATTTTGGCCTTGGGAGAACGCAGGCCCAGCGGTTTACCCGCATACTCGTCATATGTAATGTAGACCAAATAGACCAAAGCCACAGCATCCACCACAATGGCCATATCGGCCGAAGATCCCTTGACCTGACGGTCGCGATGCGATAGATGATTAATGACTCCTCCGAGGACCAGACCACACAAGGAGAAAATCCACACAGTAAGCCGCAGAATCAGCGGCACAACGGGGCTGCGCAGCAGATGAATCTGTAACCGCTCAATCCAGGTCCGTCGTCGGGCCCTCCAAGTCGATCGACCGAGTTCTGCTTCAGAGCCAGAGTTGCTGACCCCCCAGGGCTGTGAGTAGTCTCCCAAATTATTATTTAGCCATTCGAACGACACGCGCTTCTCTTCCACGCCCGTGTCGACATGCGGATATGCGACGGAGCGCGTGAATCGTGTCCACCGAGACTCGCGCAGCCCTGTTTTGAGGTCTGGCATGCCTATATCGAACCCTGCTGAGTCTCTTCCAGGGTTGTTGGACTTGTCGTAAGGAGTGTGGTTGTGCTGTGCGACTACTGCATCCTCGACCTGCGAGGGAAGTAGGCTGGTGGTAGCATCTTGTTGCTCGTCGTCGTCATCAGGGCCATCGACCGACCTAATCCAAGCTGAGGAAATGTGAGACGTGCGTTATAAAAAGTACATATAGATGACTCGTACCTGGCAAGGTGCGTATGGGTCGGAATGCCCAGTTCTTGTTCAGAGTAGGTTCCTCCGTAAAAGCAGAGGGTCGCGTAGGGACCACGCGACTCGCTGTAGAAGTTACCGTCACGCTGCGAGGGCGTCCTGCGCTGCGAGCATCGGGCTCGAGAAAGTTGCTTTGCGAAATAGTGCGGGCTGTTGGCGAGGTTAGACTCGAGTCCCGCGCATCTTGGGCCATTGCATGCGAGAATATTGCATGGCCCAATGAAAGGAAGAAATAGAAAAAGAAAACCAAAGATTTTGACGGTCAACCGCTGAGCGAGAGTAAATCGGTTGAGTCAAGGTGCAGAGCAGGGGGAGGTGAAGGAGATGAAGGAACAAACTTAGTTGACGAAGTCGGGACGCTTTCGGACACAGCGGAAACAGGGCTGGCCGCCCGATGCCGCGGTTTCTCTCTCCTGCTGAAACACCACTGTAGAAACACGAGAACCCACGTATGGTCGGGGGAAAGAATCACTACCCAAGTTCTATTCTCAATCGACTTGTCTCGCTAGTGGAGCGTCGCTTTACGAGGTGCTGATTACTGGGAAGCACTGGCCAGTGGTATGACGTCTCCGCGACATGTGCGATCGTCTGATTATTTACAATCTTGTTGTCCAGACTCTCCCCCCTACAGCCCCCGACTCACAAAAACCGCGATTCCTCCCTGGCAAAGCATGACATCGATCCCCAAGCGCCTTCATAGTTGCGTGCGATAGAGAACGCCCGCTGCTATGCGTCTTTTCCTCGTCCCCATCTCGACGAGACGAGCCTTCGTTTACTGCCGCCCGTCCCAGGCCGCCCTGAAAAAGAGCGGATACATCGACCGCATCACAAAAAAGGCAGCCGAGACATGGTCGACCTGGGAGAGGGCTGAGGATGGCTGGAAGAAGAAACTCGTGACTTATGGACAGGTCGTGCTGCAGCGAATCCCCTACGAAGAATGGGGTCTGAAAAGCATCCCCCCCTTGAACGCGCAGCGTCAGATTGAGGAGGAGTCGGCCGAGGCAAAACAGCGGCCGGTGGAAGTTATGTTCCCCAGAAATGCCATCAAACGGGATACTGTGTTGAGTGTGCTGAGGACGCTGGGCACGGAGCGACAGGATTTGCATCGAAGGAAGATGTGGTGGTGCCTTGGGATTGCTCCTCTGACTGCCCCAGTTGCCATCCTTCCAGTGTATGCCAGTCTATTCTCTCCCTCGGAGTTTGGAAGTATTTGCTGATCTGTTTCTTACTGGAAGAATTCCGAATATTCCTTTCTTCTATCTTGCCTACCGAGGCTGGTCACACTGGCGAGGTCAGCAGAAACTCCTTTCTTATATCATTTTACTTTCACCACTAACAATCCTCAGCATGGAGCGGCTCGAAACACCTCATCCACCTGCTCGATAATAACATAGCCCAACCGTATGCATCCCCAGAGCTCGAAAGATTCTATGCGACCCGTCTACTACGCGACAAAGAACAAGGCAAAATTAAACTCGAACCGGGATCAACACCGGAAGAACCCAACGGTCGAGAGCACCTTTTGCTCGAGACTGAGGATGGCAAAGAGCTAGGCGAGATCCTCAGTGCACCCGGCATTGCCATTGAAGTCGAGCGTGCTGTTTTCCAAATCAAGCAGAGATTGGAAGCCGAAGAGCAGAAGTCTGAAAATGGACAAGCGCAGAATAAGAAGAAAGAATCTTGATTTTGATCTTACGAGGGAGGATAGGGCTGTAGATGTATATTTATCTATGTTTTATGGATCGTGGGTTATACTAGATGGCTCGGCGTACCAATGAATTGGTAGATCAGTGGGCAGGGGGAACGAATTGAGATATGTACGATATGTATAGCGCGATGGTTTATTCGTTTAACAGGACAATTGATTTTTGCTTCCCGCCTGAAGTACTTCTTCTTTTTCTGTCCGGGTCCAGCACTTGAGGGCGAATACGAAGTGTAGCGTCAACGTATGACTCATAGCCCGTATACCATCGTTATTGCCTTATAAAGCCGGGAGCCCTAGGAATACTCTCAACATTGAATGCCTGCATTTTTCAAAGTTGAATACTCGCCAAATTTCAACACAACAATGTCTCAACCACAGACAATCCAGTTCAGCCTTCCAAGTGACCCCAATGTCAGCTATATAGACACCGTGCATGCCTACGACCAATGGGCCAATGTGAGTGCAGCATCACCTCTCTGTAGTCAACTATACCGCGAATACTTACATGTGCCAGATCTACGACGGAGATGGCAACTTCCTGCAAGCCCTTGATACCATTGAAATGCGCTCTCTTCTCCCCGAGTTCCTCTCCCTTGTAAAAACTACGGTGCAATCCAGACAGAAAGGGGAAGACACCACCACGGCCAAGCTGATTGACCTAGGGTGTGGCACGGGGAGAAACACCATACAGCTCTTGGAAAAGATCAGCTCGCAAACTGACGACAGCATTCCCTTTCAGAATGCCCAGATCATTGGACTAGACGCGTCGAACGGCATGCTCGACGTTGCGCGAGAAGCAGTTGCTACTTTTTCTGCAGCTGCAAAAAGCAAACCAAACGTGACACTCTTCCAGTTCGATCTTCTCGGGGATGATGATACTGCTACTACGTCTACTACAAAAGCAGACGGAATGATTTCCACCCTCGTCCTCGAACACGTCCCCCTCGACACATACTTTTCCAAAGCCGCCAACTTGCTTCACCAAGGCGCATACTTCCTCGTCTCAAATATGCATGCCGACATGGGCAAGCTGGGCCAGGCCGGGTTTGTTGATCCGGCAACAAAGAAAAAAGTGCGTCCAATGCGAAGCTATGCGCATGAGATTGGCGATGTTTTGGGCGAGGCGGAGAGGGCTGGGTTTGAGGTTGTGCCGTTGCGAGGAACAAGTAACAGTGACAGTCCAGGGGTTGAAGGCGTCGTCGAGAAGGCTGTCACTGAGGATATTCTTGGGGCTTTGGGACAGAGAGCGTCCAAGTACCTGGGGGTTACAGTTTGGTTTGGGGTGTGCTTTAGGAAGAAATGAAATATAGCCTAAAAAAAATAAAAATAAAATAATGCAACCATTAACAGCATTTTACATATATAATACATGTCTATATCGATGCCCGCACACCCATACTCTCAATTGACCCCTAAAAGTACTTTTCAAATAGTCTCTGTCGATGCTGCACCAGATTGTTGTGTTTCGATAATAGATGCGCCAGTGGGTTAGACTTCCACTTCAAATCCTCGTCTAGGATCAAATGTGTGTATGCAAAGACACTGGCGTCGAACAAGCCAGGGCGGTTTCGCCCAAAGAAAAACTCGCCCTCACCCAAAAGAGTCGACAGAGCTTGGAAAGCGTCACCGGCATCGGCTTCGAGATCGCTCACGTTGATAAAGTCCGAGTGCTTGAGCAGCTCGTCTCGCGCCGCGACCTGTAGTTGCATGGCTAGCGCGGTCTGCACAGCTGAGTTTGTCGTTGACGGGTCAATGTATCGTTTCCGCGCCACCTCTGCAAAGTTTCGCTCGTTCAAATAAAGTTGGTATAGCTATTGTCTCCAATTAGAGGTCTCTTTCACATACACCAGACGAATGCTGACCCACCCAAGCAGTGCGTATCCGATGGTCGAGTAACGACATGTACACGTCAAAACGCATATTCAGCTGCTGTTCTTCTTCACAGTGTACCTGCTCAATTGCCCATTTTTGTATCTTGTTTGACGGAATCGGGTCTAGGCTTGCCGCTGGGAGAGCCGGGTGAAGAAAAGGAAGAGCGCCAGACGGGGATGCATGATTATTCGAGGAAACGAGATCAAAGTCAATGCCGACGAATTTGAGATACGACTATGGCCAGAAAGTCAGCAATTCCTGCCTGCTCTATCTTTTCAACTGACCACAAACCTGCCACTTCAAGCATTGCGGGTTGAACGATGGCGCCCCCTTCTTCGCATCGGCAGGATCGATGAAGACAAACAGTCTATTCCGCTCCGAGCGGCCTGTTCGACTCAAAGGCACATCGTCGGACTGATATGTGACAAGGGGAAAGCGATCAAAGACGCTTTTTATCGGCGCCGGTACTGCGAATAGTTTCGATGTGGAAGCCGAGGCAGGTTGAGCATCGTGTTGGGCCGGCGCAGGACCGTCTGCGCCACTTTTGGGCGGCATAGGCAGCGGAGCCAGCTCCTTGGATCGAATGGGCGAGAGGCTAGTACGCTGCTGTTGTAGCAGAAATTGAAAGCGTCTTGACGCAAAACGTTCACTTGGTTCCTGGGGCGTTTACAGGGAGGACGAGAATGACAGCTTCTCACCGCCCGGGAGCGTTGTCCAATAGGCGTCTCGGCAAGTACGAAGACCCGCGCGCTCTCATTGGACCATGGCGACATGCAGTAGACATGGACAAGTTGCTGATACTTATACAATTCGCAACAAGTGGAGTAAACATAGCGGCCTTTGACATTGTAAAATGGAAAATCTGAACTCAAACACACACCATGCCAGGAAACAAGAAAGTAATGATTACTATCAAGCACTACGTATATTGGAATGCTGACTATAATCTGACGCACTGATATTGAACTAGTCCTGTTCGGGAATTGGTGCCTCAGGCAATGCCGCTCTGCCCGCCCGAGTCCGAGCCTTCGGCGCCGCGACGACGTGCGTGATGTTTCTTGTGACCGATCAATCCCCAACCCCGCCATTCGCAGTCGCAGTTGCAGTGGCCGTGCCCTGCTGATCAAGACACCGTATTCCCCGGTCCTCCCAATGGTCTCTGCCCTCGCTGCTGCGATTGTGTCACCTCAAGGCGGAAAATTTCGCAAACGACTCTTTTCTCGGTCTCCCCGGTTCGGGTAAATTTCCACCGCGCTCGTCATAATTTGCTGCTTGACGCTTAGCCGTACACGTTCACCACGATATTCAAAGAGATAGAACATCATCATGCCCCTGGATGAGGAAGGAGCAAAATGGTCATGGTGAGTTGCGGCCTATTCTGTTTTCAAAGCAGCCATTAACAATAATGCTACCACTTTAGCGAGCCATGCATTCGCGGCCACCGGTCCTCCAAATGCCAGCACTTCGATCGTCTCATGATGAAAGTTCCCAAAGCAGGGCGTCCTTTAGCCAAATGTCCGCATCCAAAGGGCTCATGTAGCTGTCAGCGGGTATATGCATTTATGGTGCGGATTCCGAAGGGTAAGTCCGACAAAATCCACATCTTGTTAAAAAAAAAAAAAAGGAAGCACCCTTTTATTGATTCCTGTCATAGGATCAAGCTGCGTGTGCAGACCATTATATCAGGTCCCCGCCGACTCGGCAGACACGTCCTCTATCCCCCCAACTCCAGGAACACCGGCTACACCGAATCCAGGCAGGATTCAGAAACCATCACGCAAGCAGAGCAACCTCCAGGCTGCCCCAAATAATATTGCCAACGCATTGAAAATAGAACCCCAACAGGCCGAAACTGATTTTAAAGTGACCTCGATGCCGAAATACGTGCGTAGTCTAGAGAAGCCGTTGGCATCGGAGCCAAAATCCCAACCACATGTCGAAGCCTCCACAGAAGTGCCGAAGACCGGCGGATGTTGCTCGGGGAATTCAGCAGCTGCTCCCCCGGCCCCATCGCGTTCCTGTTGTTCGTCGAAAGAGCCTCAAAATCCAACAGAAAAGACCACGGATTCTGCTTATGCATCCTGGGCAGCACCGTCTCACATGGAGCCTCTTCTATGGAATACTTCGCTACAAAACGGGCATTACTCCTCGGAAACCCCAGACTATGCTAGACTTTCTCAACCGTCTTCATCCTATGTCAGCCATTCTGACTCAAATTCTCCCGTCATGCCTCAACCGCACTATATGCCTAACATGCAAGCCGGCGGCGGTTTTGGTGCGATTTCAATGAACCAACAACCACTCAACTCTGCGGGATACTCTCTCAATCTCCCTTCCTCCACCTATCCCCTAGACAACAAACACGATTGTACTTGCGGAGAAACATGTCAATGTCTCGGGTGCGCCAGCCATCCATACAACGAAACGACTAGACAGCATGTACAGAAAATGGGATTCTTAATGAGCATTGACGAAGATACCACAACAGTGAACAAGTCCACATCATATATGGGCCCGGATAGCCCACTAAACATGTCTATAGGTGGGACAGCACATACACCATCAAGCCTTGCCGATAATATTATGATGCCATCAGCATTTGACAATAATTTATCCTCTGCTGGCAATGCATTTCCGACGAGCCAATACATGCAGCCATCCGAGTATTACACCATTGAATATTCCGTTGGCCTCAGTTTGTGTTCAAACGTGAATGGAACATGCCAATGCGGAAACGACTGCAGCTGTGTCGGATGCCTCACACATGATGGCCACAATGGAGTTGCTCTGGCCCAACCCTCGCCAAATGAACAACAACAACAGCAGCAGCAGCAGCAGCAACAACAACAACAAACCAATCATGAAATTGCGCCACAGCGATGGACTGAGTTTGCCGGCTATAGCACCGATATACCTCGTACACTCGATCAATATTCCCCCTCGGCTCTGAGTCCGCAAATAGTGGAGGCGCCATTTGTTTGACAAATTCCCGGCCTGAGAAAGGGTGGGAAACCCTTATGAACGATGTAATGAAACTAGATACCCTGAATGAGCTCTGGCAATGGATGCTCGAATACCATAGAATTTCCAAAGCGACATATCTTAGTCGCGAATATCAACATATCTCCTTCTCGCTACTTTATTGGCTTATCCCGACGATTATCTTGAAAGATTGTTCACAAAAGAAACAAGCGTGTTCATGACGAGTAATAACGAGTAATAGGTAAATGTAACATCTAGATCCAAATAAGTGCTTTCAAAGTTCCTTTCTGCTTGTCTTCACTTGATCCATGTCTCCTGTATTGTACACGCAAAGGAAACGGTCTATTTGATACGTAACAGGTTTAGAGAAAGTAAGGAACCGGGGAAATCCCTTTCGCTTTCGAATGATTCTATAACCCCCCTTGCTAATTGGGGCTCCCTAAGGATTTGATATCGCATGTAGTTGCTCAAAAACAAAAGTTGCACATTCTCACGATCTAGCGTTGCGCAGGGCGTCCGTGACTGGGTTATCGCCTCGTCGGAAGGCAGCTAACAGTGAAGAAAGACATGGATCAGCAGTGTTCTTTGGACATTAAAGGTGGAAACTCACTGTCGGCTTCCTCATATGCGCGCCCAGCGCCGAAACCAAGACCAACCCAGGCAGGCCAGGCCCTCCGCTTGAAGAGCAAAACCGAGAGAACGACACCGAATCCGAGGCCGACCGACGAGCGGACGATCAGGGAGGAGATGGCGTGGTCCCACTGTAGAGAAAGCAAGCCAGTCAATTAGTGCGTTATCACTGCCAGAACCATAGCGGGGGCAAAAAAAGCGGAATTCCATGGTTGAGAATGTAGGAAGAAGTCGAATGCGAAGAGTGGTGCAGTAAATCCTGAATTGTCTAATAGCTTACCTTCTCATTGAGGAGAGCTTCGCTGACGGGTTTCGTGGCACGCGCAATGGGCTTCGACTCGCTGGACTCGGCCATTGTGACGGATCTGCAAATCAATCACACAGTTAGCAAACACTCAAACAATAATCTACTCTCGCCTTGACTTACACAATGTGGAGGAATTGCTGGAAAAGGGCAGACAGGGCGAGAGCAACGGAGGAGAATAGCCGGACGGAGGTTGCGAGGTGCGTTAAGCTCGGTCGGAAAAACTAGGCTGACCCTGGGCAGGCGCGGGTCGCAGTTCTTTCTCGTCGGGTAGAGTGGAGCTGCTCTTGCTGCTAATCGCGGACTGATAGCGATTCGACATTTTTTTTTATCAGAGAGGGAAAAACATTCAGACTCGATACAGTTCTCGACGTCGCACGCTGCGCTTCGTTGGCCATGGCTCCTATCAAGGATGTGAGTTTGCAGCTATGAGGAATTTTGAGCATGGCTGACATTGTAATTATTTATGATAACCTCAGGCTGTCGGACCATCGCAAGAAGCGCTCTTGAATCTGGAAAAAAGCACTGCGAGCCCTGATGCTCAACTCGACCAAGCCGCGCATATTCTCCGGCTGGACTGGTCTCTCGATGCTACGGATGCTGCTGTTTATCTGAAAAAATCCCCCGAAGCGACGCGGCCTGCGCCCAAAGAGCAGTGGGTGCTGCGATGGCTGCTCAAGCGACTAAAAACCAAGCCCTACCGAATTCACCCACGCTCTTTTCTTCTACTACAAAAGCTCGTCCAGCGTCTTCCTCGAAAGGCCGTTGCGGTGACTCTCGCCGACAACAAATTTCCCCAGCTGTTGAAGGATATCGTTGAAGACTTGGACAGTGCTGTTGTCCAGTCGCTCCAACAAGACTCGGCGCCGTCCGGCTCTGAAACCAGCGCTACACTTGACCGCTCGCCTGTCCGGCCTAAGAAAAGAAAGAGAGATAGTGAAATAGAGAATCAAGCTGGCCAAAATGCACCCCAGCCTGCGGTCGTTGTTTCGGCCTACGTCAGTTTCTTGGGCAGCCTTTATACCCTCACAGCTTTGGCCAAGGGTCGTGAAAATAACGCAGACATATCGCAAATACATCTGAAGCAATCGCTACGAGCAGAACCCGTTTTTATTGCTCCAATACTCGGCAAATTGCTGAGACTGTCTGCCCGTCTAGTGGCCAAGTTCGCCAAGGAGAAAAATGGATCGCAGTTACAACATTTGCTCAAGGTCACAACCGCTGCATTTACACTGTGGGATTTCAAGAAGCATAATGTTAGCGGCAACGAAAAGAACGATTTCAATGTGAGGAAGCCGATTATTGTAAGATGTTAAGTAGTCAACTGACCACCATCCTAGGTTTCTTTCTCGGACCATTGTTTCTTGGAAGCTTTGAGGCTCTACCGCCTTGTCCTTTGCGTTGGTGGCATGTCTGAGAGCGCAGATTTCATTGTGCATTCTGTCGAAAAGCTGATTGCGCTCCATGTCGTCATCCCCGCCCGAGCAGCTTTTATCAGCCGCGGGGGTTCAGGAATTGACTATTCAAAGGACAACGACCCTGACTGGAGCGCTGTCCAGCCAGTGACAGCCACATTCAAACCCCTCCTGGAAGACAGATTAAGTGAAAACGTTGATTGCAGCGGAATCGAAGCTTCGCCTCAGGCCGAGAAAAATGTCTGCATATTCGCTCCAACCTGGCGACCAGCTGAGCTTGTCCCGACATTTTATAACATCATCGCCCGGTCGGTACCAAGAAATTCATTTCGCCGCCAGGCAGGCGAGGCTTCATGGCTAGAAACGGCCTTTGTGGCCCTTGCTGAGCTGGCTTATTCAATGACCAAGCCTATCACTCGCAACACGTCCGATTTCATACCGCTGCTGGAGCAACTGTTTATTGTTGTTCGCACTCTAAATATCAAATTATCGCTGCATACCTTTCTTACGCATGCTGCATATACCGGTTTGCTAAAGGGGAAGGACAACCCACAAGACGTGCATTGGAATCTAACAGCACTGCTTGTGGAACTTGGAGTTGACATCTTTCTACCGAATTCGGGACTCAAAGACTCGCAACGCCTGCTCGATGCTGTTTTACTGACGCTCAGCCAAATCCGGAGCCGTCAGACTGGACAGGAGACGTATCAGGTGATCAAAAACGGCGTAGTAATCCCCCTTCTTCGTGCTTTCTCTGCTGCGAGAGATCTTCCTTCTTTGATCCAACAGTGGCTCGGGCAACTGCGTGAGGTTGAGGTGTCGCGCGGGCCTTCTTTACCCTTTGAGGACGCATATTCTGTCTGGGAAGATGAAGATGTAGCCGCCGCATTCCGAGAAGTGATGAAGACTTCTTTGAGCGAGTCGCAGCTCAGATCGATAATCCAGGGAGCCATCAATGACGTCGCTTCGACTACAGAAACTTTAGCAATTTCACCTGAATCCTACGCTTCCGTCGTCTTGCTAGAAATCAGCTCGGATGTATGGGGCCAACATGGTATCCCAGGACTACAAATCGAGCTGGTGACAGCTCTGGCAAAGGCAAACAGCAAGACTGTTTTGCTTCAGAGCAACATACACTGGAAATGGCGCTTGTGGAGGCTGGCACGGAAATTGCTTCCTATTACTCTAAAGGATTCTCAGAATGGCCCCAATGATCTGGCTGAGACGTTGGAGCGCGCCGCATTAAAAGTAACAACGCAGAGTGCGCAACAACCACTTGCAGATGCTGTATCCAACAACTTGCGAGAGGCTCTTGAGGCTTGCCGGTTTTTACTTCAAGCCACGAAAGATCTGCAACACAGCTCTTCTGTGGGAGAAGTAATTGTGCAACCCCTGCTTGGCAACGTCACCAAACTATTCCAAACACTGCTCTCATCAAAGGAGAAACATATGCCCCGCTGGAATGGTCGTATCGAGGGCCTCGACACTTCAGCTCAGCTCGGAGCAGCTTATATTGTGTGTATGATGGAATTTCCTCATGTGTGGCGTCGGCTTCCTGCCAAATATTTGGAAGAGTTTCTCAACTGCTTTTTGCGGTTAGCTTCGCGAACAAAAGAGTCACAGGCGACTGAAAACTCTTCAAGAGGTGCATCTTTTTACCAATTGTGGGAAGTCGTTGTTTCGTATGATTACCTGCTCGATATTGCACCGCTCTGCTCAGGCCTCGCTCAAGTGCTTTTCCGACATCTAAAGGATGACTCAGGACAACGACTTTTTGTTCTTGGTTTCTTACCTAGGATTCCTGTACGCCTACATGGAGTCGACGGGGCCAACGATGCTATGGCATCTCTAATGAAGGGAAATTTCTGCACTCCAGAATCAATTCCAGACGCAATATCGCTGGTTAGTAAATGGTGTCGGGAATCCACTACAATTGACACAGCAGTGAAAGACTGGATTACCTCAAGCTTGCCGCTACAGGGAACAAGTGATGACATCTATACGATGCAGTCTTTTCGAACACTGGCTGAAAACATTTTTGAGCATGAGCTTCAAGAATGCAATCCTGCCGAAATTCCTAAACTTTTGAAACGGTACTTCAAGATCGCATCTCGTGTGTCTGCAGTAGAATCTGAGAACATGGAGTTTTCTCTAAACCCGGTACTCGTCACGGTTCTATTTCGGAAGGTATGGGAGCACCGTGTGGAAGCTCAGGATGCAAAGCTAGCGAAAGAAATTCCTCGTCAGAGACAAAAACTGCTGGAATTCGTTTTAGGCGGCATTGACACAGGCAAACAGCTTCTACAGGAAGAAAAAGAGTTGGATACTCGGGCTGCAGTCGAGCTTGTGATCATCTTTTACATGCTAAAAGACCTTCAAGACCTAGTGCAAGAGAACCGAACAGCGGGCAAACGAGTGGCGGAAATCTACAAAGTCGTCCAAGGAACGTCCTTGAGCTCTGGACATTTTCTACACAGGGCGGTCAGACAGCAGCAGCTGGTTGAATTCTCACACGAAGATAGCTTTGTGCTGGACGATGCCAGACTTGTGCAGGCTGTTGACTTGCAGCAGCTCTACGCGGACGAGCAAGAACAGTTTGTACGAGACACTACGGCCAAACTCGAAGCAATGAGCAATGCGGAACGCCTTCAGACTATTCGCGAGCTACAGGACCATGGGTTCGATGGTCCAGCCGGGTCATGTCGACTCCTGATGGCCGGATTGGCTGTTTCTACTCTGGAGGAAATCCCCGAGAGAGGCAGTGAGGAGGCACAAGTGCTCTCGTCTCTCTGTACCGCGGTTACCAATGTTATACAAGATAGCGAGACAGTCGAGCAGTTCTCCTTTGCTGCCGAGTGCCTCGATATTATCCTCCGTTTACATCCGCGTGGAGTTTCACAGTACAACATTGACAAATGCCTGTCGGCGGTTTCGACGACCATATCCAACGTCTCCTCGACTGAGAATTCCCGCCAGGTGTCTGCGTCATTCGCCAGCACGATCTACACGCGGTTGTGCCGGGTGCTGGGCACGCTGTTTGGTCTGTATCGGCAGCAACTGGGCGGCCGCTTCCACGTTCTCGTACCGGCCCTGCAATCGCTGCTCAAAGCGCTCTTTGCTCCAAGCCGTAAACGCAAACGCAGCGCCACATCCACTTTGGCCTCTGCACTGGGCGTGCCCCACGCAGTCATGTTTTCGCGCCTGCTCAGCTCGCTCTGCGATCCGACCGTATCGGCTGTGTCACGGGCCGGAGCCGGGCATGACGGGCTCGTGGACCAGACCAAAAAGGCCAAGCTGATTGCCGGGCAGCATCTGCGGATCGTGATCGAAAGCTACACAGCCAACATGCTCGACGGGCCGATTAGCGCAGAGATCAAGGCGGCGCTCGCTCCTGGGCTGTATGCGGTGCTGGATGCCATGTCGACGGAGACGAAGAGGGCCCTGAACGCGAGTCTGGATGTGTCGTCGCGGGCGATTTTCAAGACGCTACATGATGACTATGTCAGGTTCGGCAAGTGGAATAACAAGGGGTGAATTGAGTGTACTATGTACCGCATAATTAGTGGAAATAAAGTTTTGAAACTTTCTTTGACTAGTCAGTGTTTTAACGTAAACGACACATGGGAAAGCCACGAGGGAGGAAGGTAGGCTGAAATTTTTTTTTTTTTTTTTTTTTTTCATCGTAAGTGCGAGATTACAGATTTAAAGATAAAAAAATAATTACTCGATCAGATCGAGTCACTTATCGTTATCAACGGCACGAGAGATAAGCGGCGCACTACGCGTACGCACTAGAACAGTGGGGCCGCGGAGGGCTTGGCGGCCGTTTGCATATACGAATTATGACACACACATACATGTGTGTATATATCTGTGCGTGTGCGTAGATATGTGATGTGCGGATGGACGCTATTATATATAGAAGTAAACGATGCTAGTTAAAGTATATCATAGGATGTACGGTTGTTGCCACGGCTGGTCGAGAATATGCACGCCGCGGCCAGATCTCGTCAAGCAGACCCACTCGGCGGGTGGCTGCCCTCATTTAGCTTTGCAGCTGCTTCCTTCCTTTTGTTCTCCCGGTCAGGCCTCTCTCCGCCCTGATTCTTGTTCCACCCATAAACATAAACAGCATCCTGAGGTTGGCCATTGTTTGTTTCCAGCCATGATATTATGTGTTCCATCCAACGAAACCACACCGCACCGCATCGTCATCGGCTGGCCACTCCGGCCTCTCATTCGAGGAAAACTCGCGATCACCGCTGCCGAGCCTGGCGCTAGACGTCATGATGGCGGACCAAGCGAGCGACCTGGGACCCGCACAAACCCCCGGATTCATCCAGCTTATCATCCACGCTAAATCATCGCCAGATAACGAACGCGCCGTGACTGGCTGCCCAGGACTCCTTTGAGCCTAGATTGCCCTCCCCAAGGGTATCATCCGGGCTCTGCCTGTCTCCACGCGGTATGTATATCATTGTGCCATGCCCTCGTCACTTCAGGTCAACATGTCCATCTGTCGCTCTGCTTGCTGTTGTCGCTGTTCGTGGGAGTCTAAGCCGACCGACGTTTCCCTGTCGATAGGAGCTTGTTACGACCCGGAAGCGAGCTGATCTCTTGCAGTCGACCTTTTTTTTTTTTTTTTTTTTTT